>CAEMYA010000044.1:284747-377122 GCA_903131615.1 Diplodus sargus
TATATACATATATATATATATACATATATACACACACACACACACACACACACACACACACATATATACATCTATCATCCTCCTGAATCACATAGAGGTAGACATTACAAGTGTCAAGACCACCCTGCAGGTGGAAGAAAAGACCCTTGTTATCCCAAAAGTTCCCATTCTGTTTCAGTGATTATAGAAGCCATGGGTCCCCTACAGAAGCACTGGATGTCCCCTCTTGCTGCCAGTTGACTGATTGGCGAAGCCTTTCCTCACATGGTGTCCTGACTGAATCTGAATCAGAACCTGATTAGATCAAATTGCAGAGAGAAACCTGTGTACCCCTGTGTCCCCACCTTTGTATCACCTCAGTGCCAGCCGTTAAATTGGGACTTTTGGAGGTAGGGAAGCCCTGTCTTTGATTATACACTGACATATGGAATATTGAAATATATGGAGCTTTTGTATCTGCCTGTCAGGAACTGAGGAACCCTGGGTTTAGGTGTCGCAACCAACTGAACCCCAGCTGGAAGCAAAGAGCAATATGCCACACAGACTTGAAACTCGAAATATTGCACAGTTACCTCTGAATCTATCTCTAGCCTTCGACCTTTACTCAATGACAGAGCAGTGGCCGCAGATTCCCCATTATGACATCCATGCATCATCACAGGGACAGACAAGCTCATTTCACAGACACGCAGAGGGGAGGGGGCAGCGCTTTGACTGCCTGGTTAACATTACAAATGAGCCACACGTGTCTCTGTCTCATCATTTATCTGTCAAGCGCACTCTCAGGATGTTAGGGCTGGCTTTGACGCAGCTAAGGCAAAATAACCGAGTTCATAGACCAAAAATGTTAATGAGAGGATGGAAAGAAACATGGCAGGGTGGGGGAAGGGGCAGAGGTGTATGACTGAATGTGGCCCCTCTCTATAATTGTCTTATTATAAGTGCAGCTCATTATTAGCTAAGGAGACAGGAGGGTAATGAATGACACAAATAGACGTCCTCTACAGCTGACAGCTACACCAGGATGAAGGAGCGTCTCCTCGGGACAGAGACAGAGAAGAGAGGAGTGTGTGCCTGTGTGCGTGTGTGTGTGTGTGCGTGTGCGTGTGCGTGTGTGTGTGTGCGCGCGCAGATATTACTATCAATCAGTGTCTTCAATTATAGTGCAATTACGCTGTTAAACTGCAATTAAAAAGCAGCTGTATCAAAAAAACAAGATTATCCAGTTGTTGGACATCTGTTCATCTGTTGGGCGTGTGTGTGCACATGCTATGCAAAATGTGTGTGCTTGTAAAGGCAAAAGAAAGTGAGCCATAGGGAGAAAACTGAAAAAAAGAGACAGGAGTAGAGGAAAAAAGATGATGATCATTAGCTTTTGATGGATCTAATGACTGGGTGGATTTATGTAAAGCGAAGCTGGATAATGGGAAAGAGGCGAGAGGAAGGAGAAAATCATTTAGAAGAAGAGAAGGGGGGGAGTATATCAATGGCATGCTGAGGGGCTAACGACAACAAGCTGAGAGGCATCATGACCAAAGATATAGATCAATAACTCCTCCATTATGTTATGAAGAACAGGGAGATGGAGGGGGGGGCAATGGAGGAATAATTTGCTTGATAAGTACACAGGGGAGAGGAGCGTGCATGTGTAGAGAGGGGAAACTGACAGGGTCACATAAACAAGTGGCAGCATCTCTCCCCAGAGGACCAGCAGTGATGATGAGGAGAGGAGGCGCCGCTGGAGTCTAGAGGGGTGAACGGCGGGACGCGCTCCAGCAGCATCCCTCTCTTGGCAGGTAAAAATAAAAGTCAACAGGAAAGGGCTGGCGCGCTGGCGCGGCCGTGATAGCTGCCATCCGTTACGGGTAAATTGAACTGTCAACCCCTCGGTGTCATTTCCACGGCTGGATGAGAGGGAGAGGCAGAGGCAGAGAGAATTATGGGGGTATTCACTAGGTGATCACAGTGTGCAGCGGGACTGTTCCGGCAAATTAACTCCCGACGGAGAGGGGGAACGATGTTAGGGCTGTCAGGGAGATAGAAGGATGGGAGGATAAACAGGCAGGAGGAGAGGAGAGAAAATGTGCAGCACTACGTTTTGAAAAGGTATCTGCCCTGCTTTCTTTTGCTCAGTTACGGTGCTTAAAGACATTTGTGTCATTGGGTGGTTCATGTCAGTACCTTGCGTGCTGCTAAAACATGGCCATTGTTTATATTCTGCCAGTGCCATTGCCAAAGCCAGACCTGCTGTGTTTACAGAAAGGGGTGTAGTGCCAAAGCTGATTGTCCGTGATTTGAGATATACACTATGTGCAAACATTAAAACACTTAATCAGTTTCACTTAAAGTTGCCCACATGCTGTAATTTTTGACATGCATGTGTGAACATTAAAAGTATTATCGATTAGCCTGCATATGCGCAAACACCAGAAACATCCTCTTATAGAAGTAAAATAGAAACATTTGTTAAGTTAAAACATGAACCTACTTCTTGCTGGTTCTTTCCTTCTATCTGCATAAGTGTGCCTATACACCAGTGTAACGTTTTGCACTCAGTAGTACACACAGCTCCTCTTACTTTTTGCCCCCACCTCTCTTACCCTCCTTCTTAAATATTTATAAAGATCCCTATTATTGTATTAACTATTTATTGATTTATAATTTAAAAGATTTATACTGAACCTCTAGAACTGCAGGGGGAGAGTGTCTTTCCCCTTTAAGAGTCAGACATCCATTGCCATTGTTTGTCTTTTAATGTTAAACCTGTGCCTGTTTGCCTCTTGGCATTCAGGTGGAGAGGAAAAATACACTCAAAGAAAGACACATGGAGAGACAGAGAAAATGAATGGGAAGGACAATTTGGCTCAATAATGGCCCTGGTTAGATATTGTTGAGCTATGCTCCGTCTCCCTCTGAAGCAGGTCACGCGCTGGCAGTCCAGATAGAGGCTCAACAATGAAAATGTATTGCCTTGCTCCGTCTCTTATTGATTTATATCTTAACACTCTTTGGATGTAAAGTGCTCTTCTATAGGGCATCAGTTCTCACCTCTGCTGTCAGTGGAACAAAAAAATATGACTGAGAGCACTGCGTGTCTTGTGACTGGCATTTGGCAAATTTCATCTAAAGATCAAGAAAAAAACATGACCATATTAAATGCTTATTAAATGTCAATTGTCACACTGAATAAAAATCCCTAAGATGAACTGCAGCTGTAGCAAAACCAGTTTTCACTAGAATTACATCATCACAAGGCGGTGTTTCAACCACTGGTGTTTTGAATTTGTCAAATTAAAAAGGAGCAATGTTTCATGTATACAGTTGTGAAAAAAAATGTCTTATAAACAACAGTTAATTGGCAAGTCCAAAGTCTGTTTGGTTAAACAGTATTACAGTCTACACGATTGCAGCAAGTAAGTAATTTGTTCTCTCATTAGGAAGGAGCGGGAGAACCTCCTAAAGCTGACAAGGGGCAGATTCATCATAATTCAAGGGCTCAATCAAAAGACAAGAGATGGAGGGAGGGAATAAAAGAAGAGGTCTGTGGTGGTCAGCAGGAGGAAGGATGCTTGGGTCTAGGAGTGGTGGGCTGGGGTACGAGGGACGGAGCAGAAAGAAAGGAAGGTGTTGGGAGTGAAAAGCAGAGCGTGCTTTTATGCAGTGCCCGGTGAGTGACAAGGAAACCATTAACGGAGTAGCGCTGGCCAAAGGGATTAAGTCCACACATGTATGGCTATTATTCAAGCTAATTAAAGGCTCTTTTTTCTGGGAGGCCAGGTTTGCTTCTACAACAAAGCCAGCAGAGAAAGAAGCAGGAAACAGCTCAGGCGATTTTGCTTAGCTGGCAAATCTTTAGCATACGTTGATCCAGGGGGGACAATGATTTGAACAAGTTGGAGAACCTTGTCTGTGCTGTGGTTCAAACCTAATAGATGACAATCAGTTTTAAAGGCTGCTATAAAGGACTGATCTTTCAACATCTTTGATTCAGTCCATTTCATTACGATATGTTCAGAACACTGAGATTTTCTTACACCATCCTACCAGAGGGTGATAGACTGTAACAACTCTTCTGCTCTGCTGGTGAGTCTCACATCTGAGTTGTAGTATTTTGCACTTCATAACGCGCCCAAGAAACGTCAGCTGTGTTTCTGGATATTGTTGGCATATGGCTTTTTCTTTTAATGATGGTGTTTTATATTGCATATGTATTTGCAGCGACGAACTGAGTAAACCAACAATGGTTTCCTGAAGGGTTCCCAAGCCTGGTAATGTCCTTTTGAAGTTGTTTTTTGTCTTCATGCCAGCTAAAGGAATGACAAGTCACAAGCATTCAGTGTTGTTTTTTGATCTTGCCCCTTGCATGCAGAGTTTTCTCAGAATTATCTAAAACTTGAAATGACGTTATGGAACGTAGATGGTGAAATCTACAAATTCCCTGTAGTTGTGAATTGAGAACCTCGTCCCATCCTAGCTTGTGAATGACTGAACCTTCTTTCATACCCAAATCATGTCACCCGCTAACAGTTAACCTGTTTACCTGTGAAATGTCCAAAACATGTCTCTTCAGAGCATTCTGCAACTTTCAGAGTCTTTCGTTGGCCCTGTCCAAACCTATTCAAAACATGTTGCTGGCACCAAATTCAGAATGACTCAGTTAAAAGATTAAATACACTGTCTTTGTACGGTTATCAACTGAATATGGGTTGAAAAGGAAAACACTGTAAATGACTGCATCATCATGGTTGTATGAATATCATTATCATCCTCAGAATTCAGCATAGGTCAGGCTCTCAGTCTGTAGAATGAGACATTAGCAATATTACATTACATTACAATGACTATAGACTTCTACCTTAACATGTCAAGGGGCAGAGTCGATTACATGCCTGTCTTCCTTGGAACCCAACGACTGAACCTAACCCTTCACTTGGTCAAGATGATTCTTACTCTGAAAGAAAGGTTGGGTGGATGTTGGCTGGTTGTTGGCATCAGCATTAAGAGCTGGAGGCAGCATGCTACAGGTGCAGCTAATTGAGTTAATAAAGAGCATAACTGTGTGGTTAAGAAGTAGTAGTTTTAGGCTTAGGATTTAGGCTTGATTAGATAGTGTGATCCAGGAAAGATTTGCCCTTTGCATTTTAAACTGAAAATATTGTGGATAGATAGATGTGGATGGAATATGAACGGACAGCAGCCAAGTGTAATGTGGAGGGAGTGAAAGATGAAGAGTGGGATGAGAAGAAAAGCTAGATTCACTTATCATATTTCCACACTAAATCACAGTGAAACTGTTTTTAGAGGGCCATATAAAGTAGAGTAATGTTAGTGCAAGACACATTACTAAAGAAGCTTTCCATCTACTTACATGTTTATGTACTTTTGATAAGAAGTACTGCTACTACAGTTGTGTAATGTCTTCTGAGGATCAGCAGGAGCTTTGTCAAGTCTGACAAAACTCCAAGAAAGAGCACTAGGCTTTGAAGGCAGCTTGACATGGTGCCCAAACTGTGTAATTACAACATCTCGTGTGCAGTGGGGCCAAAAAAGTATTTTTCCCATCAGCTTACATTGCAAAAGAAGTGGCTGTTAAACAGTGGATCATTTTTTTTTAGGGTTAAAACGGCAACAATATGATTAGTTTCACTATCAGAACTTGATCCATTCAGTCCAATAACATTTGGAAAGTCAAGAAGAGCTGCACAGTTAATTTTTTTTTATTACAATCCAAGTTAGTAAATGGCTAAACAGGAAGTTAGTCGTCTTCAATTATGGGAAATGTAGTGTCCAGGGTCTGCAGCACTTAACATACTAGGAAAAGAACTTATGACACCCCAAGCAACTGCTACCATTTTCAACTTTTTTATAAACTTGTCTCCCAACTTTACAAAAGTGACTTGATCACTTTAATTATTACTAGTAACAACAAGCCCTGATTTAACAAGTTAGTCACTCAACCCCCACCAAAGACTCAGCCTGTCAATCTTAAAAAAAAAAAAGATGGAGAAAGCAACCCATGAATGGCCTGTGAGACACAACCTGCTACTCACCACCAGTGGCAGTACAACAGTGGGATCAGTAAAGGTTCCGTCCCTTGTGGCTGTAAATGGCTGCCAAGTATCTCTGCTGGGGGGATTTCACCCTAACAGCTCCTTTGAGACTGCCAAGGGCCTGTTGCCCTCTCAACAAGCAGGAGCTTTACCAGTGCAGACAGCTCCAGGGACAGAAGGAGCAATGTGGCAGAAAGGGAGGGGAGCGAGTCGGGGACATCACTTTCCTGGTTTTACACCCACGCACACGCCACAGTGGATCAGTCAGCTGGGATTGCACCTGACACTTGACATGCAGCCAACAAAGCAGACAAGCATGGAGGGATGAGAGAGAGCACGAGGGGCAGGAGGACGGCATAGAGCGAGGGAGTGGATGTTAGAGCTCCGTGAATGACAGACAACAAGCTGATAGGAAGAGGCGGGTGTAATGGGGTGTGAAGTGGAAGACCTCAGGAGACAGCAAGAGAGACCATCTGCCTGTCTGCACAACTCCCTCCCTCTCTCTCTCTGTGAATGACTGACTGGATGAGAAAGTAAAAGATGGAGAGCGAGAGAGAGAGTGAGAGAGAGACGTACAGTATAAACGCACCACTCAGGTTAAGAGAGATAAATGAACAAGACAATCTACTTATTAACTAGCTGATCTACTAATTAACTAGCTGACATATGTTGATCAGAGGCTGCTATCTACTAAATTGCAAATTGCAATTATGGAGGATGGGTTATAGAAGTTAGGAGAGAGAAAATAGAAACATTTGAATTTAGATCTGACATATCTTAAAGAAATTGTAAGATGAGAAATTGTTTCTCCACTTCTAGCATTACAGTATGTCAGCAGCTGGTCAGTCTTCTCTCATCTGCACTTGGCTTATAAGAATGTGAATTGTAAATTGTATATAGCATCAAACATAAATTATATAAAGAGCAATATCTGAAAGAGGTTTTAGGTTAGGAAGCTGTGTTGGATGGCGAGGGTCGGCTCTAACAAACTGAAAATAGTCAACAATTAGTATCTGATAAACAATTAGTCTTTCTGTCTTGACAGTGTATACTGTATACTACAAATAGCTAAGTAATCCATCCAAACAAACGTGTAAACAATGGTAATGTAGCCTGAATGATTTCATGCTGACAGTGAAATACATTTTTCCATCAGTTAGTTTAAACTCAGACACATCATTTTCTAACTTCATCAGTCAACACTGACATTTGTGTAACCGCTCTTCTTTCAAGTATGAAATTTGTTTTATCACTATAATAATATACAAACAAAAAAATAGAAAAACCTACTGCATGGTTTACTATATGACTGTGGGCAGCGGTTCAACCGTTTGCTATAATAGTTTCAGAAATAAGGGAATGGATTTCATATATGTCAGGAATAAAAATGTGCAAAGCCTTAAACACTTGATCCAGAGTTTACTTAATGGGGCTGTTTAATTAACAGTCAGATTAGCAGGTGAGTGTCAGCTCTCAAATATCAAAAGTGAGATCAGTCTGCGTATAACGTATAGGCCAAAATTGAAAATCACAAAATTGCCTCGAAGAGTTTTGCGATCTGTACAGCAAAAAACAAAACCTATCCCTTAACCACCACTACCGAAAAAAAAACTTGTGGAGAAAACCCCCTTCCAAGACAGACAGACAGACAGACATACAATAGATGTCATTTAAAGCTAACTATCAACTCTAACAAAATTACAGTATGAAAAATGACAATAACAACATTATGGACAGATTGCTAGCGTCTATGAAAAATATGTGTCTGAGATGTCATCGCAAGACTTTCAGGTGCCGCCAAACAGATCAGACCTGATCCACACAACCTTGTCTCCACCGTGATTCTTCATCAAAGGACAAAAGACACTTCCACACAGGTGAAGTCATACTGTATTCATATTACTATATATGTGAGGGGTATTTAAGACAACAGCTTGACTTTATCCAGGTGGATTTTCAATCAATATTTACAAAAAAAGAAGATCAGAGAGCTGATAAATAGGGTTATGGTAGGATCATACCACCCATCAGTTATTACAGAAATTCAAACCTGTCCCCAGTAAACCATCTTCCCCAAAAAGTCAAGGAAGGGTTTCTAAAACATCTCCGACAATGTCAGTTGTGCACAAAGAAAACAAACTACAAGCTACCAGTAAGCTAGCTTCAGATTTGATTATCAAAGCCGGAAGCTCATTTAAATCAATTTACAATAAGAATCAAAACCAAAATATCCCTATATGTGACTGAGAGATCGTCATCAAGATGTCCTGACAACCAAAAATACATTTGTAAAAAGCAGTCATCCTGGCCTTACTATTTCTTGCTTAGGTTTAAGCAGTATTTGTTTATTGCTGAGGCAGACACCATCTCCACAGTTCCCTCATCTGCCCTGTTTAACCATCCATTCATCCATGGTTTCTTCTGAGGGGTCTGTTTTTGTTGCCTAATTACCCGTCTCTACCTTCTGTTTGGTCTCTTCATCTGTCTATCTGCTGACTGAGTCTCTCTCTAGCCATGATAAAAAACAGTAACACGGGAGGGGAACCAAACTGCTTCTTAATTTTCCCTGACAGCCTCCTTTAAACACACGGGCCCAAATCCACACTCTAATTGAAAGCACATTCCTATTCCAAACAAATTAAGCACAATTAAGGCCCCTGAGTTATGAGTATCTATCACTGTGCGATGTTTTTGTAAAAATCACTGCGCTCTAGATCAAAGTCTCTCGACCCCTCAGCTTAATTGCCTCATTAAGAGCTCCCTTCTTTGTGCTACGGGCTTCATAAATACAGGGTCTGCTCGTTTCATTTGGGAATTACACTAAAAGACGCCCCTTAAACTAATCGCTTCCACGTTTTCAATAAAAGTTCATCTGTTTTTAGGTAGGGAACAGAATGAGATTTTCCTCCATTTATAGAGCATAATTTGCAAGGGCCCTTTAGCTCAGAGTGTGATATATCATTTCATTGTGTCTGTGACAAGGCACAAACCTGTAACCATGTTTGGCTACTTTATAACACGTGTTAAAAAGGCTTCCATAACATTTCAAAAGTATGGTTAAACTTGGGAGAAAAAAAAATCCAAGAGCTCATAACCCTGGATACATTAGCTTTAGGGTCTTAGGTGTGGCATTTGACACATCATAGCAGGTGACAGGAAGAAGGTGTCACCACCAGGAACCAGCAAATCACATGACAGGAAGATGATTGTGTGCAGCTGAAACGGTTCCCTCCTCCCATAAGCACCCCCACCCTCACCCCCCCACATCATGATCACAAAATGCCATCCGAGCATGGCTGGCTTTTAATTTAATCTTATAAATGAGGTGCGCACTCCTAGACAACATGCTGTTCCAATTTAAATGGCTGCTTTATTGGGGGACAGCGACACAGGGGAGAGAGTAAGGGGAAGCGAGAGAGAGAGAGAGGGAGAGATAGAGTTGGGGGGGGTTGTGAAGAAAAAAGAAAAGAAAGCCAGAGGAAAGATGGTGGTATGGAACATTTGTTAGTAATCCAATTCCACATACCATATGGCTTCATTACCATTATGCGGGAGAGAAGACTTCAGTCAGTCTGAAAATAAAGACCTACTTAGCCCCATCCAAACTGACCCCAAATGAGACATGTTTGTCTCCGTGTGACAGTGTTAGTGTTATTGCCCTGCTCTTGCATTCTTTGTGGTCTCCTTAGATTGAGCCTGCAGCTGCGCATGGTTTAAATGTGTGCGTATGTGTGCGCACGTGGCCGGCCGCCTGTGTCTGGGTGTGTGTAAGATAGGGATCGGGCAGTTTCCCAGTGACTGATTATTACGGAAGACAGTCCTTAGTTATTTCTAAAGAGAGAGAGCGAGAGAGAGAGAGAGAGAGAGGAGAGGGCCCATAAGCCAGCTCCATTCAGATGTGAAGATGACTGATAATGCAGGAGCAGCAGGACCCCTCGCTGGGTTCATTGGCCCCTAAGTGCTCCTTTGCTGAATGTGTCCCTTATCTTGCCCTGACAGCAGTAATAGAATATGCATAGCTCTATTAGCATACAAGGTAATGGCACCCTTGAGGGAGGGCACTGACATAAAACTTTAAGTAGAAATCAAAACATTGGTGAAGGCAGAAGCAGAATAAAAAGGGGCTATTGTCACCCAGTGCAAACACGGCCCGAGGCCTCGACTGTGGCTGCGCACAAGGTATGCCTGCTTTACGCTTCCATGCACATCTGTCTGCATACAAGCGCTCTCACACACGCGGATCCACAGAATATGCAATAGGCTCGGTATACCCATACATGTCGTTTTATCATACGCAAAGAACACATTACAGTTAATCTACACATTCTGCACATAGGCATGCATCAACAAACTCGACCGAATCATCGTCCTCAGGGCATCTAAGCAAATGAAATGAAATGGGGTGCAATAAATGGCACTCACCTCAAAGTCCTCAAATAAAACAGAATATTGGTGAATTTATGCCATTTTCATTAACATTCCCACAGTATAACAGACCTGAGAAACCTCAAAATCTCTGCTGAAGTGCCAAAATGAGCTGTAATGAAAACTCATTTGGAAGACATAAAACAGTCCTTGAAGAAGCCTGTAGAAAAATTTGGCCGACATGAGAGGCTGACAAGAAGAAAGGCGGGGAGCTGATGGATAAGGTAAGGGGATGAGAGGGGTTTGCACACACATTATCTGACTGTAGTTTCCACCAGGCTACAGCTACGACAAGTTCAAATTAAAGCAGGTCAGACAAACAACACAAGGCCATCTGCAGAGCGAACATTCAGCATAAGAAAGCAATTTGCAGCCCCTCACACGTCATCCAAAAAAATGATAGTGAGAGAGGCAGGGTCCAGTGAGCGGTCTAATTCAGTCTGGTGGGACAGACCCGAAGAGTTTTAGCTTTTCCACATATTAACTTTTATTAAAGATATTAACCTTGTGGAAGAGGCCGTGGAAGCTGTGTCGTTGGAGGTTAAGAATTAACGCCACCGGGGCACGCAGTTAGAGAAGTGTAATAGCGCTGACGTCCAGCACAACCTCTTCCTTTTCTCTTTTTCTTTGTTCAGCTATGGTAAGTGTGCGCAACAGAATCAACACTAATAAGGCAATAATATCCGTAATTGCATCCTCAATTGTAATTATGGTGATTACGCAGTCCTCTTTGATATGCACTCCTGCTCCACTGTCGATACGAGCCATATGTGAACATGGGACAATTATGCTAATAATTCCACATCCAAGCATTTAAAGTGAAATAAAGTTCACCACCTTAAAGCTGCCCAGTGAAGAATTCGTCCCCTATGTTGAAACTTGGACCATTAAGAAATAAAAATTAGGGTACGGCCAGCCATCAGTGTAGGTCCGACTGACCAGTTATCGACTGTTTTATGTTAATTACCATAAAGGCGAAGGCTAGATATCAACTATAGAGCAATGTTGACGCATTCCAAAACACTTAATAATATAAGACTGGCACATAATTACACTTGGCCCAACTTTTATGGGCTATTTTGGCCCCTGCTAATGGCCCTGTGCTCGGACTCAAACAGACCAATAAAGCAAAGTCTAGCGCTGTAGACACTATTAAGCGCCATCAAATCCATCTCAAACTGGGCAGCACAATTTCTTTGCTGCGAGACGGGTAAAACAAAAAGACAGCCTTTTCTAATCTGTGGTTTATTTAATATGTTTATTGCATGGGTGGCCAGTTTAATGAGCAGTCTCTGGGCTGCATCTCTATAATGGAGATCCGTTCCAGCAAGAATCCACCATGCGAACGCAGCACAACAACTGCGTAATGTCAAAAATATTTTGTCTCCATGGTAACCCCACAGCATTCATATATGCAGTGGATGGATGTTCATTGAAAGTGGCTGTTTCATTGTTAAGGATTTCAAAGTTGAGTTCAGCCTGTGGGGTCCCACTGGTAGGTTGCTCCCGCTCGTTGGTCGGTTTAGTTAAAGATGGATGGAAGGAGAGCAAATACTGTTCTGACTTTCGCTCTCGTCTATACAGATGGTTTGGCAGGGTGACAAGACAAACTGGGCCTGGCATCAAACCCCGACCTCTATTTCATGGTGGCTTAGCACTTTCTCTCTCACTAGATTACACTTGCTGTGTTACGAGGTTCCAGCCCTTCAGACTGATTTATCAATCCAGTGGCCGATTCATTCTGCAAGATATTATTGTCGAGAGCTTGTGACGGGGGATTAAATGAGAGCTGATCATAGATGCCGCAGTCCAAGTCCAAATCCACAACTTCTCTTATTTGATGCCCCTGCAACTCATTTTGAAGGTGTGGCGTTAACGTCAAGAATGATCTGTTGATTAGAACCATAACTGCTACATGAGTGTGAGCTCGACTCAGAGAGCGAAGAGCTGCGTAATGTGATATGCATTGTGCGAATGACTGTTTGAGTATTAGCTTCTCTCTACATGGCCTTTCCTCCAGGCCCAAGGCTGAAAGCCACTAACACATAAAGTGCAAAGCACACACAGAGAACACATATCTTTTCAAGAAATGGGACCAGAGCCTAGGATTTCCTGGATTTCTCTGCGGGCCTCTTTCTCCACCACATATACACATGCATGAGCGCCCACACAAACCACATGTGCACACATGCGCGCACATGGACGGATTCCGCAGAGGGACAGGCCGAGGAATGAGGTGACTCATACTGGTCTATTAACCGTAGTGGGAGAAATATGATGGTGCCTCAGCTCAGCTACACACTGACCACAAACCAACTGTGGAGGTCATGAGGATTTAAAATAAGACTAATAAACATCACTAGTATTTTTAAATGCCATAACTGAGGGCACGCCATCTTCTGAGATGTCAAAAAACACACAATTTTGGTAGGGATGTTCCCTGACACCTAAATGGAAGGTTAAATTTCCGACCAGTCACCTAAACTCCTGCACGATGCAAATGAGCAATTGACGGCCATTGTCCCACCTCGAAGTGAAATGGCGATGATTCACCTTTTCTAAAAGTAAGAAATAATTCAGAAAACAGTCGTGTATCTATGTACGTTGAACGCTGTCCCATGAATCACATTCTTCAATCACTGCATTTTAAATGCCACTGAAATGTGTGACACTTCATGCCATGCATTATGAAAATTATACTACACACATTATACTACAATACATGACAACAACTCTAAACTAACTCTAAATAAAAGTTAACAAAAAGCATTCATTGAAAACAATATTCAACGTAGCAAAAACGTAGGAAACATGCCCGATTAATCCGACAGCCTTTTTACTGGATGATCATAGAGCAAATACGTAAATACATCTTAGACGCAACAGCTTTAAAATTAGCAACATTTTACAATTGATTAGGAGGAAATGACATTTCCACTCAAATTATGTCAATATGTAATTTATATGCGTACATACACAAAACATTGATGATTTACAAGTTTAACTAACTAGCATTTCAGGTGCCGACTAGAAAGGTTGCAGGGTTAAACCTACTGGTAGACAAATCATATAATTTGCAACAAAATAATTGATTGGTGTTATTATGCTACAGGACAGAGGAGAATCTGCACTTTATGCCCAGCATTAGTCCTTTATACTGACAAGTGAGTCTTTGAAATGCTAGAAGGATTAGGCCTAGTAGCCATTTTGGCTGCAGCTGAATGAGTCAATGGATGTGTCATTTTGTCATCACGATGTGGTTTTGAGCCAGATTAGTTCTTCGCAGATCAAATGTCCCTTTTCTAGAGGCGGCAGCTGCATATTTACATGAAAACGATTTCCTTAGTATTGAAAGACCTAAAAAGCGATGAAAATAAAATAACAGAACACACTAACACTGACAATCAATCCAGCTTTGTAAAACCATTTCCAGCTCATTTTGTACATTTTCCATAATAGTAAGAATCGATTTAAACTTCCAGAGTGCCTACAGGACATCTAATCATGTGCAATGTCCTATTTGATGAGCAGATTGCATTGGTTTATAATTACAGTATCTAGGCTCATGCATTTCAAAAAATGGCATGAAAGAAATTGGATCTTCCTCCTAACAAAATTAGAGAAAGAATGGACGTGAGTGTTGTCTAACCCTTTCTTATCTTCGTGCGGATACCAGAGAGACACAAAGGTCTAAGTTTTACCTTAATTTATGCACAAAGCTCGTTTGGGAAAAAAAGACCTGTATTCATTCTTCAACAGACGAGATTCTGAGTTATTTTTCTGAACTTATTTTCAAACAGGCTGTACATTTACAGTTTCTCAACAATGTATGAGTACAGTGTGCACAAGTTTATTGTGCAATGTTTTACTACTGACTGCGAAAAGAAAATTCAAAGTGAAAGATGAGAGAAGGCCAGCCATATTTTAGCATGGTGTTATATCACTGCCAAACTGTCCAACAGTTAAAAGATCAGTAGGGCAAGCGTAACGGCTACACATCGTACTACGACACAACAAGAAAGGTACAGTAGCACCCTCTGATTCCCCTTTATTTTGTCTGCCCCTCTCACATTCTCTCTACGTCTTTGTTGATTTATTCATCAAAACCACCAGGTGTCCAAAGGGGATTCTACCCGAGCACAGCTATGGCTCACTTAACCATGAGATTGAGTGGAGTATGCATACACACAGAAGGTGCTATTTTGATTACTTATTACTTAACCTGTAATGTATTCTGCCCCTTTTTTGTCTGCATGTCCTGCTTTCCCCCCCCACCACCACCACCGCCCCCTCCGCCCACTACCTAAATAAATGGAAAAATATTCACTGCCCTGGGCTACTGCTGAACTTCTCACTCTCTGCATCCAATTTGAAGCGGAGCTGCTGTGATGTCACCGGAGCGTCCAAACAGAGAGAAAGAGGAAAGAGGAGGAGGCCGGGAGGGAGGGAGAAAGAGAGAAGAGCTGGCAACCTTCAGACCTCCAAGGTCACACTTCTTAACCCCACTGCTAAAAATCCAATAACACTTTATGAATGTTTTAGTTAGAAGTCGTTAATGCAGCCGAGCATCTGTTTCGAAAAGAATACAAATGAGGTGCTGTCTTGCACTGCACTTTCCCAGCTTCCCTCACACACACACATACACACACACATTGCCTCTGGGCACAACATCCTGATGTTCAGGGAAAAAGTGGCCCCTAGGACCTGGACTCCACAGTGCTAAGCCAGAGCCATCTCTTTGGATTTGACTGGCCGCATATTTAAAATCACTAGTCAGGTTAAACATCTGGCCCTTCAGATTCAAAGCTATGCAGCAACTCTCTTACAAACCAACTTGCTGGCTTGCATTACCTCTTACTGGAGTTACAGCTCAAGAACAAAGGGTCCGCTATGCACTGACTGTTTAACAGCAAAATGACACAGGTTCAGACTTTGCCATCATATACATATATAAACTGCTCTGTGTACCAAGTGTGAGCCAGGTAGCAGAGAGTGAAAGAAACTTGGCCTCAAAGTCAAGGTCGGCTGAAGTAGTCTGTGGTGAAATCATCCCAGAGGTTTTAGTGGCACAGGCTTCCAGCAGAGGTCTGAGTGCTGCAGACCTCAGAGTGGATTAAGTGGTAGACCTATATTTCCAGATAGAACAGTCTCTCAAGCATGACTCAATACCAAACACTCTCCGACACACTCTGCAAGCTACATGCTCAATCCAATTGGTAGAAATAAATTCAATACCACACTATAAGAAAGCCTGCATTAAAAGAAGGGAGCTGGCGTTTGTGTGTCTGTGTGTGTGTGTGTGTGTGTGTCTGTGTGTGTGTGTGTGTGTGTGTGTGTATCGTGCACATGAGAGGCACAAAAGTGAGTAAGACGGCTCGGTGGTTTAAATAAGCCAGCAGGGTTGTGTACCCTCCTATTTACCCGTGTGGGAGCTTGTGGTCACAGGAGAAAAGGCCACGGGGAAGAAGGGAATAGAGGTGTCGCAGTGGCCATGATGATGATGGAGTGTCTACAAATATGACTCCAAACAGGGTCATTTTGATTTGGCGGCAATACGCAAAGGCTGGCCCGTTAACTCCTGACCTTTTGAGTGTGACCTGTGGGGGAGGGGTGTATCCGCCAGGAGAGGACAGAAAGAAAGGGAGAAAGAGAGAAAGAGAGGGGCTGTGCAGTGTCAGGCCCATTATGACCCGCTAAAAACTCGGGCCGCTCTCCAGCGAGGAGCCATCCATCATCCGGGCCTCTCTAATCAGCATGTTTGTCACTGTAACTAAACAGTGGGCTGAGCCACCTCGCCACGCTATTGGCCCTGACAGGGAGAAATAAATCTGCTGCCGGCCAATGGGCTGCAGGCAGCCGAGCGTGACAGGAAAGGTGACAGACTCTTGAGGTCTCAACTAGTGCGAGATTAAGGGGAACTAGCCCAGACTCTGGGGCGGAGGAAACATTTGAACAGTTTTACTGGTCTTTAGGCAGCAGTCGGGGCTGGGGGCTGCAGTGGCGTGGGTGTTGAAAGTGAGAATGCCTTTGTCCCCCTCTCGCACAAGACAGGTCCATTTGTTCAGTTAGGAGGAACTCTGGTTCCCTTTGTAAAAGGTAACAGATAGGTGTTCTGTTCGCTTTCCCCATGACATCTCAGGAGTGAAAATCCTTTCTGCAGTAGTCACACGGGATTAATCCTGGCACATTCTTCAGGAGAAAATGCTCCTCTGAAAAAACAAATCTGGATTAGAGTATAGTGCATGTGATATTACGATATTACTAAAAATTCATAATCATCATGTCTTTATATCCATAATATTTTAGACTGTGCATTTTGGGAGAATGTATTATGTTCCCTTTCAGAATATCTAAAAATTTAAGGGGAAAAGGATTCAGACTGCCATCTCTCTACCCAAGATTTCCCAACCCTTTTGCAACGGCAATGCAGTCTGTTGAGCCTGCTTACTGTTGTTTTGTTTGGTTTTGTCTGGCCCCTTGCTTACATCTCAGCAGGCGGGCTGTACACAGAAGCTGAAAGAGCTGCAGTTATTTGACCACTTGGAGCAGGGACCTTTTTTCCACTCACAACAGCTAACAGCACCGAAAAGGGGGAAAACAAAATTTTCCTGACGATGCACTGCCGTTTACTACCAGCAACTCGAAACAAAAAAATTCTGGGAAATCTCAGGAAATCACAACTGGCACTGTTATTTTCAAGGTTTGATGGCTTACATCATAACAATGTGCTTCTTGCATTCTCCTCTGCTCCTACGAAAAGTTGGCTGGCAGTTAGGCTGTACTGTACTCTATGGGTCCTGGATTCCTCCCAAACACGCATTTTACTTACAGCCGTCTGCTTACAGGCTGAGAACACTAATGCATATCAGTCCTTTCACAGTCTGTCACTGCCTTGTAAGTTTGCAAGGATTCGACATTTCGTTTCCTTGGAAAAGGCTGAAAAAATTCAAGTCCCTGCAACATAAAGGCTTGGCAACAGCAAACTATAGCTACACTGCCTGTGTGCTGTGAATACATAGTATTGTAAATATAATTTGAATGGCTGGAGTTAAAAAAAATAAAAATAAAAACAGACAGAAGAACTGAACCCGAGTCCAAGGTCTTAATGATGTCACTGTCTACCACTACAAACAACACAGTATGATTTATGCACGGAGGGTTTCTACTCAGAAGGAAAAATACGAAAAAAGAAAATATTTAAACCTCAAATGCCTTAAATTCTGTGAAATATCAAAACGTTACACATTGTAGTGGGGAGCAAGATATTCCTTTGTGAAAAGATTTGGGCCTATCTTGGTGAATGTAGAATTTTTTTCTGGTATTGCTTGACACTGATGGAGAACTGCGTCCAGGGACAAATCCAGTGGGCAACATCTTTTACATATCTCCTTTATGCAGGTTTTACAGGACATACTGCACATTGTCTTCTTATCAGATATCTTCTAGCTCCAACCCATAATCCTCTTGTGTCAGTAAATATTCATTTAATAAGAACTGTGTTCTTATTTAATAGCACTGGCAGTAACCCTGGATCGCATTTAACACTTCATGGGTTACAGTGGTGGTGGTGGTGGCGGGTTGCAGAGAGGAGGAGAACATGCATATACTCATTTCTGCAAAGTAAAATGACACTATATCAAATCAAGCATTTCCATATGTGGACTGTTGCTGCTGTTGTGGGTCTGGCAGCGTACAGGGGGCAGGGAAACAGACCAAAAGATGGGCTGTGCTCCGCGTTTGGTGAGAGGCACAGGCATTCTGTGATCTCTGGAGCCTCCTACTGAAAGAAAATAGGAACTGTGTCCGTCTCTTATCCAATTCTGGGCAAAAGTAGTGTCTGTCAAATAGGAGGCAACTATCAATCTCTGGTTCTCTAGTCTACACACTTAAGACTTATTATGGGAAATGCTGAAACACTACTAGATAACGAATTATCATCTGTATGAAAATATAAAAAATAAATAACATTTTTGCTGTGATCCCCAGCCCTGTAGCAGCTGTACCCATTGTTAATCAGGCAGTTAAACTAAGCCTGTGCAGACACAAAAATGAAGGGGGACATGGGTGCATGGGTATGAGAGACAGACTTAGTTTGAAAAGTTAATAACTTCTGCTTTACCATTAGACGTGGGAATTCGGGCCATAAATCTCAAGGGCACTCTAGACTTGTCTGGAGGCCAGCGAAGATAATTGGACGGTGTTCTGCAGTGTTGGCCTTTCTGCTATAAGAGGATGTGTTTGGCGTATTAGAGAGCCACATGTTGTCAACCGTTGCAGATTTGCAGCAAAGGTCAGCATGACCCTCTTTACTCTCATCACACGTTGTCTGGATGGGGCAAGGAAAAAAAACACATCCAGGGGAACATCTGTGGAGCCCCAAAGTTTCCAAGATGGCAGACTTTTTTTTCTTTTTCGTGGTAATAGAGACATTACAGCTTCCTCCTCCCATCTTAAAGAAATTAAATTAGCCACTTTGCCGCAGTGTGGGTCAGTGGCTCAGGCAGTGGCCTTTTACTGGAAGCTCCCCTTTGCCAAGCTCGTCTTTACAGACATAAATTAGGCCAGGAGTGCTTGGCTAAAACATGTCAGGGGCTAAACGAAGATTGAGTGATGAGGTCGAACAGGGGAGACTGAGGACCAGGAGGACTGGAGGAATGGAGAAACTCTTGTCCTTCACCCCTCCCTCGCTGATGTCCCCCCCCTCTTCACCCAAAATAAAGGAGGAGGGGACCTCCAGTTCCCCCAGTACATGAGTTGGCACAAGTTAGAGCTCAGGAAGTCCAGGAGACGCCTCTGCCTGCCCTGAGAGTGAAACCTAAAACCAGTGACATAGCCAATACATGTCATATTCTTTCAGTCAAGAATGGTTTATTTTTCAAGGAATTTCAACCTAAAACCTGTTCTTCATAATTATCCTGATTTGTTTGAAAAACCAAGGTGGATAGGTTTGGCCCAATTGCCAACAAGAGACCACTGTTATGTTTGGTTGTTAAAAAAATATAGGCTTCCCAGCAGGACACAATTTTTCACATTTCCAAAACAATGACAAAATGTCTTCATCTGCAGCTGAAGCATTACATCTCTTCTCTGCAGTTGTGGTTACTGAGTCAAAAATTCAACAAATCTGCAAGAGGAAAAAGACAGCATATTGGGGCATCAACATGCATGTTGTAAAGGCAGCCAGAGTCGCATACATTCAGTCTTAGTGCCTACGGGTGTTTGGAGCAACTCCAGGTGCTGTTCTCCATCTAAACAACCCTAGTCATTGAAAAAGTCGAGGGAGAGCCCGATCCAACTGCTCCCTGCTTTTGGCAGAATCTCAATACAGGTCTCAATGAGACGTTTTTATGTAAAGGAACAACAAGAATTACTGGAAATCCTCCCAGAGCTGTGTTGAAACAGATTGTAGGAAACGTATTTAAACTTGTGCGTCTGAAGGGTTTAAATTGTCTATAAAATCAGTTTCTTCTAGTTTTCAATAACAAACACAAGTATCTTTTTCTGCCAGTACACTCTTAATGCTTTGTAATACTGATTACCGACTTCCTGTGGTGTAAATGAAATGTACAAGTATAGTAACGTCTAAGTTTACCTCTACTGGTCAGTGTGCTTCATGTTTTTCTGTTTAAAATTTGATCAGCTTACCATACATAAACAGGGTATAACTAAAATGAATACATATACAACAAAGAGACATGAAATAACAGCAAACGATTATGCCATTTGTGTAATTCTACACATTTTGATGTCATTCAGTATCATGTGCAGGAGACTCTAGTTCAGGCTCACAGGAACGAGGGAACATACTGTGCATCTATCTGTCTGTGAATTAAATAACGTTTCATCATCATCTAAACAACATGTTTTGAAACGAAAACTACAGTGTTAATATTGAAAAGATTAGCCAAACTGTCTTTTGTGAACATCTATTAGTTGTTGCTGACCTGCATTATATTTGGTTAGTTAACTTTTGTTTTGATTTAAACATAATTTACGTTATATCAACTAGGTTAAACTAATGATTTGTTTAAAATTTGCATTTGCAGCCTGACTCTTCAACCAGGTGTGACTAGCCATCTGGCTCCATGCCCCAACCTCATTAAACTGGTGATTAAAATGTTATCATAACGCGTAATAATGGACAAAAAAATGAACATATGTGTATGTTTATTAAAAACATTCATCTGCCATGAACTGGGCCCTGAGTTGACAGGAACCACAAGCTGATATCGCTGAAATAAAAAAATCCAAATAAATGGGAAAATAGTTATAAAATGATTATAAAAATAATTATAATCTGAACCTATCATTGTGTAAAATCAGTAAAAAAATTACGCCTGTGCCTTTAAAAGTTCTCGTTCCACTATTAACACCAAGTTGGTGAGGCTTGGCGTGGAATGGGTGGGGGCTGGAGGGACTCCGCTCTTCTGTTTAAAAAACCCTGAGGTATTAGGGTGGACTAATCTTTAAAAGGTTAATTTATTCATAGAGATTTTGACAGAGATGTATGGCCGAACCAACATCTCAGGCACCTCTTCCCAGAGGGAGACGACTTGTGCAAAGACCAGAGAGGGAGAAAGGGAGGAGGAGGTGGGGGAGTTAGGCAGAAAGATGGAGTGCAGAGGAGAGACAGAGTAGGAAGTCAACATGCTATAAACACAAACACATAATTACCTCATACGGGCTGACAATGACTCTGGCCTTTAACCCAGTACACTCAGAGCTCTCCCGTCTGTCCTTTTAGCTATGGAAGAGAAATTCAAATTGGTGTAATTTGTACTCATGCACGTAATGTATAAAACAAAAAAACCAGACCACATTATGTTTGGACGATGTGAAAATTTGGTTCTTTATGAATTTGGTTTTGTCTTTTTATATTTATCTCTATAGGAAGTTTATGATTTACCACAAAAAAAAAACAAATAGATGAAGGTGCGGCTCGACCCAAAGAGAATCATTCTAAAGCCTTTTCTTACCTATGTTGTCACACAACAATGACAAAATTGACAATAAAAGAAGACATGCAGTTTAGTGTACTGAATTACCAACAATATCAGAAGAAAGCCTCAAGTCTGTTTCATTTTGATTTTTCTGACAGAAATGATAGGCCTGAAATGACTGGAAATTGTCGGAATATATTAATTGATCTATAATTCTTAATATTAACATTGTTAGTATTTAGTGACGGTTCATGGGTGGGACCCTTTGAAAACAAGCGTGGACCCACTTAAATGTAAAAGGCTGAATCCAAATGTCCACGCTCTGGACTTGAGGATTGAGCCCTTACAGACTTCAGTACATACTGTGACGTGTTAATCATCATCACACAAGTCTTTGAGGACACAAGACTGCGAGGCTATATAAGCCACTGATAGACAAACTAAATGTTACAGTGATATAATTTTTTATAGAAATGTTAGTATTATAATTAATTCTATTATAATTTTACCTCTAGCATAGACTTCTACATGTTTGTGTGTCTTGATCTAGTTTGATATAATTTTTTTATGTTTTACACATTCTTAATAAGTTCTTTTTGTAGCATCTGTAGAAAGTCCACTTAGGTCACCCAGTGGACTGGATGAATTGTTTGTTCTCGACAGCCGCCAGCACTTGGAGCCTTTTCATGATTCAACAATAAACTAGCAATTCAAGTTAGGGTGCTTAGACAGATTTGTATGATAACATTCAAGGGGGTAGCCTTAAATTCAAGTTTTAAAAATCATCCAATTCCCCGTTTAAAAGGATAAATAGTCAGCACTGCATGAATCCAGCTGTCACGTCTTTTAAAGCAGCAACTCTATATAATATTGGTGGTTAAATATCCAAGTCTCTTAGTATAACTACCCTCGGTCAGGCATAGTGAGAGTTTATGACCTTTGGAAAATTATAAACAAATGCCCATAGGAGTCAGTTTTTAAAGTAGACAGGAGCAGACTGCAGGAATGAAACTGCAAGCATATAAACCCTTCAGTTTGAGTTAAATGATGCTGAAAGCATAACATAGAGATTTCAGACTGTCAGTCTTTAACGGTGAGGGGTTCCCTCTAAAACATTTAGAGACTGTGAAAATAAACAGCAAATTCTAAACAATCAGGGCTTTTGCATGGCTGTGCCAACAGAAACCTAAACACAGGAGGGGCTGATGTGGCATTTCATACAAAAGGCCAGCGCTCTGGATCGGCTGGACGGGGAAATGAAGTGATGCCTTGTAACGGTCCATTTACAACATCTGTGGGGGGGTTTCAGACTCATCAGCTAAATTTAGTAGAGTGCTCGTATTATGTGATTGCAAATGTATTTCTGCATATGTATATCATAATTGTTAACATTTTGCAATATTAGCTAAGTCAATCATCAAGCAAGTCTCCCAAAAATCTCAGCAGTGATACCCAATTAAATAAAATCAGATATGTCAAATTAAAAAAAAAAAGCTAATCAGAAAAACACCTGGTGTATTACTGCAAGTCACTCACCACTCAAAGATGTAACTTAATTTGTGCTCTGAGGGGTTTTTCATCAATGCATCACAGCACATGGTCACATTTGTAGCTTTGCTGCACTCTACCTGGACCATCTTGTGCTGCGAGCTGCTGAATTGTTCCAACTGCCTTAAATTTTAATGTTAAAGGTGGTTATCATGACTCATTTCTTTCACATTTTCCATGTACGACCTTTTTAATTTGAACGTCTCAGTTTGGTAATTCATTGTGAAACTACCTAAATAAAGAAAATGGCATGTGTTCTGTTCGCAAGACAGTCCGTAGGGGAACTGGGCAAACCGCAGACAGACAAAGCATGTAACATTAGTTCGGTCAATACTGATGTGTGACAGCTAGTGTATGATGTTAACAGGGCCAGCTCCAGGTCATCAAGCAGACACATCATGGCTGTAGAACACAGTGGGGTTAAATCTTGTCTGTGTGCAGTGGGCAGCATGCCCAATGGTTGTCATGAATACATGGGTGTCATGACTGAAAAGTTCCAGTTCCCTAGATGAGTTACATCTGTGGGGTTGTATGTATTCACTAGCATGTACTACCTGGTCCAGTGTGAGTGTGACATCCCTAATTACGGTTGATGACACCAGTCATTACATCCTTCTAGAGACACATGAAGGACATTAAAGCTGCTACAACATGATACAACATAGCCTGCTAATTCATAATGCTTTACAGTAGTCTCATCAAATTGTTTCAATTTGCAGTGTATTTTGCTGATAGTCATTTTTTAGTTGGCAAGTTTTACAGAGTGAAACAAACATGAAAATTAAATCAACTGAAAATATTAAAACTGAAAAATCCCAATAGTTTTTGTGTGCACTACAGGTGCAACAACCAGTTATTTTCATTGTTGATTAATCTGCTGATTATTTTCACAATTAATTGATTAATTGTCTCTAAAATGTCAACAGTAACATCTTCAAATCGCTTTTAAATATAAGATGATGACTAAACAATTAAGTGATTATCAGTATGGTTGGCAATGAGTTTTTCTTTGATCGCTAAATCAACTAGTTGACTAGACGATGCAGCTATAGTGAGGATGCACTGAAACAAATGCATGTTTCACTTCTTTAATCTCTATGGCAAAAGTAATTTGGAAACGGGATAAGCGACCAAAAAGGCTGTTTAAGTGCACTTTAATGAGGAACCTGAGCTACAAATAATCCAGTGGAGCAACATTCAATGGCCACAGCAGAGGAAGACATTCATTGAAGTGAGGTCGCAATCTGGATTTAAGGGCATCACTGGATAGCGAGTATATCTACATTTCCTTGATGGATGCCGGTTAAAACAAAGTAAATAAGTGCGTAGGGAAGCTGTCATTACGTATGGGCTTCTCGTGGTCTGGATCTGCCGTACTGTGACACACAGACATGACCCGGACAGCCCAGACTTTGGCACTGACATGCAGGAAGAGGAGGAGGTGGGAACGCAGCCCTAACTTCTCTTTCACCTTTCTTCCCTCCTTGGCCCAGACATTTTGGGCCATGCTGGTCTCTCACCCTCCCTGTCTCCCCAGTACCCTTGCTCTGGGCGCATCTAATTGAAAGCGATCTCGGGGCTGAGAGAGTTCCGTTTCTTCTCTAATCCCTCCACTGGGGGAGGCTCACATGGTCTCAATTACCCCCACCCCACCCCAGAACACTGGGTCCCCTCTCTGTGCTCTCTCTCTATCCGTCTCACCGGCCTGCTCCTCTGCCAATGCACCGGCCCGGGCCCTTTTTTCAGCAGTTTATGTTATTAAGCACACACTGCCGAGTTCCTGTCCTTCACAGGGGCCTGGAGATGTTATCTCCCCTGCCGCCGTATACAGTTACCTCCAAAATATTCCATAAATTAGATTGGGATTGGCAATTCAGAATATAGAGGTGGAGGCTGAGGTGGTCAGGGATTGGCTATGGATAGGAGGGTGTGGGGGCGGTTTGCGGGGGTGAGGAGGATCAGGGAAGCACGGTGTAAGTAATAGCATAGGAGGATCTCCTTGTGTTTACACTGGATGGAGACCCACTGGGAGGTATGTCACTTGCAAAGTGAAGGTGAACAGAGGAGAAGTGGAGGGTGCTTAAGGGCTCTGGGATAAGGAGGAGAGGAGACACAAATCCAGTTCCTATTTGGATAGAGATTCTTGCTGAGGTGGAGTTGAATATGTGCGGTGATATGCATGCATCCCCCTCCTGTAATTAAACAAGGCTGTATTTGGACAAGTGACTGTTCGAGCCCTCACCAGTTCTGTCAATCCCCAGAGCATGGAGAAAGGTCCTGAGCCAGGACATCCGTGGCCAATTAGATTAGGAGGAACCTGTGAGGTCTCCAAACAATGGGCTCTCAGAGGATCTTCAAAAACACAAACATGGCCCCTGACACACAGCTCGGGCACTTCAAAAGAAACCATTATGGGTCTTAGCTGCAGCAGGTAAAGACACATATTAACAATCACAAATTAACCACGCTGGCCCCCTAACTGCAAAAGTTCAAGGCTGTTTTGTCTCCAGAAATTATTCTATTATATAGCTTGTCTGACAGATAGAGACTGAATTCATAATCATTGGTTAGTTATCTGTTCTTCATTTACAGTTTTATTATATGGCCTCTAAAAACTGAAACAGCAAAACAAACAAATAAAAAAATATATATAGTAGAATTTACTAGTTTGAAGGAGAGATGTAAAGAAACCAAATGCGGCAGTGTGGTTGGTCCCTGTTCAGGTATTAGTGGGCAGGTGAAATATTAGCAAGCTTTAGCAAGGAAGAAGTAAATAGGGACACTGGGTCTGGGTCAAGGGTTCAGCCTTAACCTTAGGGCTGGCTGGCTGGCTGAACGAAATTCTGCTATAGACTTAACTCCACACATGGCTAATGTGCCACACAGTCCCTTTAATTAGGACTGACCTCCTAGGGAGGTAGCAGCACTTGAAAGCATTTCAGGATAGATCACCTAATGATCTGGGAAGGGTAGGGAATCAATTGAAAATGTATTCCTACCAACTCAATTATTGCCACAGTGCACATTTGGTAAAAGCTCTACGAGGGACTTGTAAAACTTTATTGAACTGGGAGAAGAATGGAAACACAACACTCCAGCATGCACATCAGTTTTATGAAGGAAAACATTAAAACTAAGAAGTTTTCCAATAATCTAGACAGCCACCATTCAGCAGACACAGTAGCTCTGGGAACAGTTGTCCATCTAAAGGTGCTAAAAGGCTATGGAAAAATGTTTTGGGAATATCAGAAGGATTATTTGGCTCAAGTCTCCTTTGCTTTATTTTGTTACCATCAACAACTTGTGTTGCAGTTGACAGAGAACTGTTAAGAACGTATGTAATGCTATCTAGCTTTCTATCCAAACACTTGATCTTGTTCCAGCCACTTGGGATTTACTACCACAATCTACATTTGATATACAAGGCAACAGTGCATGGAGAGGGCTATATAATACAATGTTAATTTGATTTAGAGTCAATACTTCAGGCCTTGGAGAATCTGGCATTGACCTAAACTGTGAAGTGTTTTTGCCCACAAACTGATCAAATTGTATAATATTTTGTCTCATAGGTGGCTCAGTAATGGTGTACTTGATGCAGTTATTCCGTGGCTGATTGGCAATTATGTTTGGCATGTTGTGCAAGTTGACTGTGAGCCACAGGCTATTGGCCGTTTGTTATGTGTAATATTACTTTTTATTATGTTGAATATCATTGCCAATATTACTTTTCAATAGCACTGCCAACACTACTTTTTCTATTAGTTTATTTTAGCTCAAATATTTTGTTTAATTCATCTTGCTTTATTGTGATTATATGAGGTGTTGATGTTATAATTTATGGCTTTTACACTTTACATTTGTTACTATATTGTTTTTATTCGCATGTTTCCTGAAATTTTGAGCAATGACATGAATTCCCATCATGATTAATAAAGCATAAATCTTCTACTTACTTATACTTATACTTACAATACTATACTGTACATTTCTTTAAACATATGTTGAAGAAAGTTAGTGCTCAGCTGCAAAAAATATTGAAGTTTAAATCAAAATGTGTCAAACCAAATGTGTTTCCCTTTTTCTCTTCCCTTTACATGTAACACCCATCCGCATCATTGTCAGGGACAATCTGTTCTTGATTTGAGTTTCCTGATAAATAGAACATGCACCATGTTGAACGAGAGTGTTGCATTCGAGTCAAAAAGGAGCCCCTGAGCCCCTGATGATAGGGCACCAACTCCTGATGTGGAGCTGCAGAGCCTGCCTGTGTTTGTCTGTCCTCTACTCTGGAACATGTGGTTTTAGTTACAGAATGTTTTACTGCTCAACAATGTTTCTGCCTTGGAGCTCGGCACACTGCATAAAGACTACTTTGTCCCCTGATGCCCACACGGGAAGAGTCTGCCTCATTGTACACACACACACACACACACACACACACACACACACACACACACACACACACACACACACACACACACACACACACACACACACACAGGTGATGATGACATCAGCAAGGCCATTGAGCCCATGTCGATAAAGGTACTATTTTCCCCACTAACACTTTAATAGTGCTTTGCCCCACTGTACCCCTCCTCGAACAGCTCAACAAAAGTCAAAATGAATATTCATAACACTGTCCATTTCCACCGTGCTGGTGTTAAAGTCTGTCTGCCTGTATTCACTGCAGCACCAGTGTATGCTAAAATAGCACACGGTACCAAAGCCCAGACCTAAGACAGATGCATCACTGAACAAAAGCTAAAACAGACATGCCACCATGCCATGTGCATAGGGTTGAAACCAATAAAAGATCAGACATACTGAGTAGTGCATATAATAAAAATAACAATGAAACAAGAGCACAGAAGAAGTGGAATTACACATATGAACGCATATGAAAAACCTCAATATTGAACTGTAAATACTGGATTGTAACGGCTGGATCTCATCAGCCAATAATCCTGTTTGGAAAAGTGTACAAAGTCAAGCGAGTGACAAGCAAGCGCATTTAATGTCACTAACGCGACATCACACCTGCAGCTCTTTTCATTCACAGTGGTCTTTTACAACAAGAAAATGTGATTGTGATCTCATGGCTCTATTTGAAGAAGGTGATTAGCACACCCAGGGGTGCAAAGTGAAAGGCTGCGGGCAAGTTGGAGGATGTCTGGCATGAAGTCACTGCGGCTGTCACTTGGCACACTTAAAATCATGTTCTTCAGAGGCGAAGTGGTGCTAAATACTGGTCATATGCATGGACAGAGCTGGTGCAGAGGGGCCACTTAACAGCTTCAACCCTGTGCTATGTTTAAACTCCATTTCCCAGCAGCAAACCCACCCTGGCCAACAAGTCCTGACTTGTACTGGGGTGGCATGGAGTAGCACTTAATAAATGAAACTGTTTTTCTTTGTATTCATTTTTACGTTGCTGAACTTTATTTAGAAAATGATATTAAACCAGGAATCGATTGATTACTTAAAACATACAATTTTGAAAATATGGTCGTGAAGAGTGCAGCTTATTAGTGCTGAATGAGAAAAACTGTATTTTCATGATCAAGATATGAAACATTTCAGCTTTCAGATGGAGTCCTGGATACATAGACCACGCATTTACACCATTTAATAATCAGATTAAGCCCCTGTTTGACATCATATCATCTTAAACTTCAGATATCGTGATATGATGTAAATGTTGTCTTTTCCTGGTTTTAAAGGCTGCATACAGTAAAGTGATGTCATTTTCTAACTGTTCTACTTGTGCTGATAATACAATAATCTGACTGTGACACATATTTTTGACCAATAGTCATCCATTTAACATTGAGGTAATTGGTCAAAAATATTGTGGAATTTGGTGGTGACCTTGTCGTCTGGTACAATGGGTGCTCAAGGACAGATATGCTAATATGGACGCTTTAATATTTGTTTATTTATCGCAATTCCTATTGTCATTGCAATATTGAACATAGTTATTGTACGTTGTGTATTTTCTCTGTATCAACGAGGCTTACGGTCTATGCAAAAAAAAATGACTACATCATATACATAGCATTTAAAGTTGTTTCAACTGTGCTTGAACTTGAAAGGTCCACACATAGGCCAAATGTCAACCTAACAGTTCAGTGCAGTATCCATCTTACACCCAAAACATTTGGCCCAAACCCTGAGGCCAACAACATGTGTAGCATTCGGTAGCCTTCTAACCCTGGACATGGTAACAGATGGGCGAGGGTCGAAGCAGAGTCAGAGAGATCCATCCAGGAATTCTACAGAGTGCCAAAAACATCTCATCGCAGCACACGAGAGATTGAAAGGTTACATTTGTTAAACATTACTGCTTCTTGGGTTCAGTGAATGGACTGGAAGCCTCACACCTGCTGGTGTCCGAGGCTCAGACTGCCATTGTTGTGACGCAGGCTGTTGCTCGGCAAAAAAAAATCTGTTCAACAACAATGCATATTTCGTTGTTTCTGTAAGTGAGAGCATTGCATGCCCACACACGATGCAACTTGGTGTAAATCACAAATAAATATTAAAAAAATAACAGTTCTGTAATTGTTTTGGTGACCCCTTATTGTTATGCAACAATATAGATATGAAATATACCACAGTGATGGGGAAAAAAATCACTTGAACAAATTGTTAAAGTGTTTTAGCAGTCCGACCAGTGAAAAAGGATCAAGTGAGTAGTTCGTAAATCTACACCTACTAAACTATTTACAAATGACATCAGAGCTGATGACAGATTTTAGCTAAAAAAAAGAAGGAATTTGAACAATAACTCTAAAAAAATCTCTAATCAATTTAAGAGAGCCAGTTTTTGGGTATAAAATAAATATGCTCAACCATCCAGCAGCTGCACAATGATGTGTGTCGTTAAACTGTCTGTGTTTCAGTTTTACCTAGTAAAATATTATGTAATCTTAGTCACAGAGCGGCCTCAGGATTTCTTGAATGAAATGACTGTCGTGGTAAAAATGAATTCATTTTAGAAAGGTGTTATCCTAATGGGTATGATCGTTTTAAATAATACACAACAGTTGACAACATACAGTATAAATGATTAATCACTGTCCTGTGTGTCATTGATGTCAAATTTCTGCTTAATTGAAAGAACAGTTTAAATTCATAGTTCCCGTTAGTATATCCTCTTATTTCAACAGTACAAAGGTAAAGCAGCCTTTTCACTGTGACAGTTATCTGTCGCCATCTTGTGGCAAAAGAAAGCAAATCTCAGACACAGAAAAATGTATCATTGGAACCCTGCCGTTTTTCAGTAAAAGGAATCATTTCAGGTGCCAAGATGTCAATATTGATTTTCATCACTTTTTGGAAAGAGACATACAAATATTTACCGAAGTATATGTAGATTAAAGAATTTGCAGTTTATCCTGTTAAATTTCAACACAAGCAAATCAAAGTTTTACCTGTCTTGCGAAACTTCACTGGCATCTTTCCAGAAAAGAGAAGTGCTCCTTGACGAAAATCCACTCAGCCAAACCTGCAAATGCATAAAAACTAGTGACCTTTTTTTCTGAAGTTCATATTATCTCTCACAGTTTTATGATAAATAATATATATATAATATAATATATATATATCATATCCAAACCTTTAATAACTGCCAAAAGCAAATATTACAACCACACACATATACATACATACAATTACATATCTTAAATTAACACCACTTGATAAATAACAATATCTATTAAATCAAAATAGAGGTTGTGAGAACCAAGGTGAACGCAAGTCATCTGAGCACATCAGAGCAATGGTGGAGGACAAATGAGAGATACGGCTGCTGACGTGACTTGTTTTCTTTCCTTGCTAATGATAATTAACATGCAAATGAGCCCTGGGAGCAAAACGGGGGCACAGTGGTTCCCTGTTAATAATTACTGTGGAACATCAGGGTTATGAATGAGATGTTTCCAGGTACAGGACAGGACAGTAATTAGGGTTGTGACTAAAGAGCCTGTAACATAGAAAAATAGTATCGGAAAGGTGGTGTAAAAATGGTTCTCTGTTCATTTTGTGTGTTATGTGTGTTGCCAGGGGATGGTGGTCCATAGTGGGTATATGATCCTAATAAAAACACATTTTACCAGTGATGAAGAAAAAATAATTCAACCTTGGAGGTGCATTTCACTTTGTGCTTTCTTTCCACCGAAGCTACATTGCGTGTGCTACGATTAAGATAGACATAATGTTTATAGTCTTCAAGCTGTTTTGTTGTGGTGCCTTGTGTTTAAAAGCTGTGTATTAATGCATTTCTTTTAAGCTGCTGTGACACATGAATTCCCCTATTCCGGATCAATAGAGTTCATCTCTATCTTAGATACTGGAAAGTATACAGGAAACAAAGAAAACAGTTTTAGTTTTCCTTTATAACTTTGCAGATTAATGATGACGTAATCAGAGATAAAAATGAGACAATACTTTATTGATCTCCCAGAGGGAAAGTACTAATAACCTAGACAAATCGATTTACAAATTGATGAGTATGATGGTGACATTATGAAAAAAAGAGGCCCTCAAGGAAAATTCTTGCTTAAATAGAGCACTGGTATTTTGTATCATACCTTTAAGTAGTGATGAAACTTATGATCTTAGAAATGTAATGTAACAACAAGTTTGGCTACAGTACCACATTTATAGATACCATGACTTTCGTTATTTAATTTTTTTTTTTTATTCTGCTTAAGAAATAAAAAATAAAAAATAAAAAAATAAATTAAACTTTGGGGGGCTCAGATTGTCTGCATGCTGTTGTGGAAACACACAGGCTCTGCAATCCAAAGGTAAACGGACCACAGTCACATAACGCTGTATTCAATCAGAGCTATTGTGTCTAATTAAAATCAGTGTACTCTTCAAATTGTACTTCTCTCTATATGTCTATTAAACTGGACCAAATTTGGCAGAAATTATGCATTTTTAGACATCTAGTTGACGCCGAATTGTGGTTTAAACAAGTTTGTCAATGGCAAAGCAAGTCAAAAGTAAAAGAAAAGAAACATAATATCCGGAAAATGCATTTGTATTAAACTTAACCATGGACAATATCATCTTACCTTTAGCTAAACAGACAGTTGAAGTACACACAAGCTAGCTTCTTTCTTTTTTTTTCTTACTTTTTTGAGTGTTGTACTGCAGCTGTTACAGATAACTTCATACAAAGTGCCATGGTTTTCTGTTTTGCTATATTCAGAGTTTAACTGGTAACGTTATAGACCTCTGTACTAACGTTACCGAATGATATTGGAGCACCTGGCAATAATTAGACACGTCGTTCAGAGCTCCCTCACTTGACTAACAGCTATCAACAAGAAGCATTAAAGTTGCTTAAAGGAAGGAAGTTTAACTAAATGAACCTACCAGAGGGCAGATAAACTTTTCAGTGATAGTCTGGGACATGAAACCTAAAGGAAAGGTGTGTGTAAAGCACGATAACACTGTTGGAGCGCAGCCAAACATGATACAAACTCACTTTAGATCAATATGTTTGCCGATGATCCAAGATGGCGACTAACTTCTTCCTCACTCGTCGTCCGGCAGAGGAGCTCCACCGGGAACAGCGGCACGCCGCGAGGCGGACGTCGTTGGAATTGCAGGTCGTTTAGCTCCATAAACACGCGAAATGCAAGAAAAACAGAAAACATCAACAATGACAATTTAACGCCCACGCATTCAGAAACCGATCTTGTGTTTACACCATTTCGTATAGACAGAAAATGGACCAGGCGTCAAAGTAATATTAAATCTCTGCTGTACTCCTGTTCAATGTGTACAATGAGCACTTTCCCATTCACAAGGGCCGTTAAAAAAAAAAGTTCCCCCTCTGGGCGACTTCACTTTTTTTTTTTTTTTAAATAAAGGGTTTAACTACAGCCAATAAGTAATTTCCTTGTAGCTTCATACAATACCTTATAATTTTAGAGTCTGTGCTCTTAAATTGGAGAGTTTTTAGGCTACAGCCAAAAGAAATGTATGTTATGGCTTTGCTGAGAAGGGTTACAACAAATACCATCAATTTACAGAAAATCTTGCTCATTGATGAATAATCAAATATATGAAATGTGAAATTAATTTGAAAAATATGTAAAAGAAAAACAAATGGTGATTAGTTCACATTGTCTTTTTGGTCTGAGTTTACAACAATGGTTCTAATCAAACAGAAGCTGCACCACATTTGAGGTCAGCTGTATAACATCAGAGGCAACATGTCTGATAAATAGAGCTCTAGTTGTTTTGGCATCAGAGGAATTTGTTAACATTGGAAGTGAGTGAGGGGATAACCTCTGTTATATCAAAACTCTTTGATATAACATTTTTGCTGTCTACAGGGACATCTAGTGGCCGTCTGTGGTCAAAGCAATCCCATAAATGCATTATCAATGACATGCAATCATTGTTTATTCATATAATATAGTGACAAGACTCGAGAATAAAGAGAGGTTGTTGGACAGATCTTGCTGATCCACATCTGTATGTTTGTGTGCTCTGTCTTTTCAAATGCAGGCCTACTGTGATTTGCAATTTTCGGAAAATGATGCTGTTGAAATGAGCCCAAATATGTTTGTTTGTTTGTTGTTGTTGTTGTTGTTGTTTACTTTCAATCTTCATTGTTTTTTATGGCATCAAGCTTTGCTTTCACTCTTTTTATATCCATATTTCTATTGTCTGTGGAATCTAAAAAACGCTTGAAACATTTCCAGCACAGTGTTGTGCAACATCTGGAAAGTTTAGTGAATGTTCAATTTCAGTTGTTTTTTCAAGGACAGGAATATGCATGAATGTTAAAAAATCTTTTGATAGTTGAAAGGAAGCAATCCTTTTTGTTTGTCTCCTGGTGTTGAAAGGTCACGATGAAGTCATGCAATCGATCACATGAACAGCTTGTAAAATAAACAGAGTGACAACATGCATTGATTGCTGTGGTTATAAAGGAATTTTGTGAACTTTTTAAAAACATGTATGCAGTGTTTTTCTATTGGAATATAGATGTGATGATAAAGGTTTGAAGAGTTTCGAAAATGTTGTAAGCACCTTGTAGGTGCTGGAAAAGTATTTTAATATGACTCTTTAAAAGTTGTACAAACACTGATAGAGGTCAAGGAACCTCATCATTTTCCAAGAAGGCTTGTAATAAGAGAGATGATCATCACTAAACATAAACACGTGATTGCTGTCGAACCAACACAGGTTTGATGTTTGATGAAGAAAACACAGAAGACACTGGATTATCCACTACATTCTTTACTTGATGCTCAAGAGCAACAACAATGACAAAAACCAATCCACAGTTTAGTTGGAGGCCATCACCTGGGAAAAAAAAAAAAGAGAGAGATGAGAGAATGTTTTAAAATGTTCCACTAGAGGGCATCAGAGTGACAGCAACTCTTCACTTCTCTGAGCTACTGAGCAGTTCAATTTAAATGGTGATGAAGAGTAAAGTGGTGTTCAATCATTTGTATGATTTAATTTAATAATTTCTGGAGGATTACCAATTTTATGTTTATTCATCCTTTTAAATAAAACCTCTGCAGTCAACAGTCAACAGCAAGGGGCTCAATATCCAGAGAGAAAGGAAGTCATGAGATCAATTGGTCTAGGGTTTTTTTTTCACTCACGTTGTTGATCCAGCTCATGTAGGCGCTGACCCTGGTGAAGACGGAAGGCTTCTTGGGGTAGTTGCAGCCCATGCTGGAGCCGAAGCTCACCACACCATGGACCTCCCAGGAGCCATCGTGGCTCTGGCAGTTCAGGGGACCACCGGAGTCTCCCTGAAATGGAACACAGAGACAGATGTGAGTGTAAGGCTGGGATTCAGTTTTACAGGAACTTGGATAAAACTGTACCAAGGTTTGTAAAATAAAACGAAATCAGACTCACGTTGCAGCTAGCCAGCTGTCCGTCTCCTCCAGCACAGACCATGCTGGTGGTGACCAGGCTGCCCCACCAGTCATACCTGCTGCAGGTGGCGTGGTCGACCACGGGGAGGAGGGCCTGCTGCAGAATGTCGGCAAGAGGACCTCCAGCTTTAGAAGAAAAGAGAGCAGTTAGATTCAGGGCTGGAGGCATGACTACCTTATTCAAGGTCCATTCTAAAAACTCAATTCAAGTTTCTTAAAGCTCAAAAAGTTTTGTTAGGATTTTCAGATAATACAACATCAAAGATACAGCAGGGTAATAATGTCGCCAGCCAGTTTCTTTTTTCTTTTTTGGTGGGTAGAACTTACTCCAGAGACGGCCCCAGCCAGTCACGTAGCAGGGAGAGTTGTTGGGCAGGACGTCTCCAGAGGCGGGAAGACAGGCAGCCTTGATGGAATCAGAGAAGGTGACGGGACTGGCCAGCTTGATCAGGGCAATATCGTTACTAGAGCGTGAATGCAAACAACACATTTAGAAACAGAACGCAAAGAGCAGGGGTACACCTGTATCAGCAGTCTACCATACAGGATGAAGGAAAATGACTGAGCCCACCGGATTCTGTAAGAGTCCCAGTTCTCGTGGACGATGATCTTGGAGGGGCTGATGGCGACGGAACCACCCTCATTGCTGGTGTCCAGGCTGTGTTTTCCCAGGTACACTCTGTAGGTGCGACTGCTGCTTGGCCACAATAAATCACAGAAACAAGGGTCAGAGTTGCTTCGATCTGGAATCTAAAAACTCCGAACTTAGTTACAACATGTACCAATACAGTTACTTCTGTTGCCATTACATTACTAGAGGACGACTCCTGCTAACACACGGTATTCATTGTGCGCGTTAAAGATCTTGAACGTTAAAAAGGTGACTTCCCGCCTCCTCTCTCCCACAGAGAACACTGCTCCTGAACGCCTCATCAGTCGTCCCGCCTTTGATTAGGTGACATTGTGCCCTTACACTACTTCACGGAGTCACACATTTGCCTAAAGCCTAGCAGCTAGTGTTGCACGTAGAAATTGATTTGGCACTGCTGCTCAGTTGTTGTCAGTGGCACTGGGTCAGGCGTGCACGAGCTGACCAATCACAGCAGGTATTCGAGGGGTGGGGTGGGGGGGGTTAAGAAAAGAACTAAGAAATTCAATTCTAGTGTTCTTTACTCATTCAAAGAAAGTGTAGAAAAGGGCTGAAAGACTTCAGTGAGGTTTTAAAACGATGATACCTTTGTTTCCTTGCACAAAAGGGGGAATAAAAACAGTGACACCAAGAAACATAAGTTTTAGCATCGACTGAGTCCCCTGTGCCTCATACACCCTCTTGATTTCACATTCTTGTTCAGTCTTACCCGATGCAGTGAGCAGCAGTGAGGACCCACTGGCTGCCGATCAGGGTGCCACCGCAGGTGTGGTAGAAGTTGCTTCCACTCTGGTACTGCAGAGATGCCTGAAGAGGAATGGATGTTTTATGAATTCAGGAAAAGGAGAGACAACACAGGATCAAAAGGAGATGTATATTAGAGGGGCATACCTGCCAGGGCCAGCTGCTCTTACGGACATCATCTCCACCAACCACCCTGCTGAGGACGGGAGGGTAGGTGGGCAGCCCACAACCGTAGGCTAAGAAACAACAGTATGGAATATGGGGATTTACAATGGTGCCTTAACATCAGCAGTAATTCAAACGTGTATTCTTTCTCTATCAAAAGTAATGTTTTTTTAGCACTAAATGCGACTCTGTCTAACTCGATGTACTCAGTCAGATATCAGATTTCTGCAGCTCCTCGTGTAGAGAAGTTGGACAGTTGTATGTAGAAACACATTTAATGGACTGATCAGAAAAGTATCAAAACTCACCGCAAGCGATACACAAAGCCAAGATCACGAACTTCATTGTGACTGTCTTCTGCAGAAGTTCGGGGGATCTGCTCCTCCTTATATAATGCTTTTACAGACCTGTTTAAAGGCGTCGCATGTGTTGCTCAACATTTGCCTCAGGTTGGCCAGGGAAAAGTAGGTAGGAAAAATAAATCAACCTTGGAGATAAGCGACCACAGATATCCCCAAATACACCTTATCGCCCCGAGCCAACCTCTGTGTGAACCTCACAGGTGTCTCACAGGGACCTGAGTCAGTCAGGTCTTTCAGCTTTACATAAGAGATGAGGTCCGCACTCTTGTGGTCTCTCTTAAAGAATATAAAAGTACGAACCTATTGAAAACATGCACAAAGTTCTCCTTTACAACAGCAGTCAGTTTCTGCTCAGGTCAACAGAAATTGTGTTACATGTACTCTTCATTTTGCATATGAATAATAACAATCCAAGAACTGAAAAATATGTTAGTGTGTGCTTTTATATATTGTAGATATGTGAGCAATTTTTGTTTTTTAGAAATCCCACATCTGTTTTAATGCATGGTTCAGAGACACACAACACTACAAATACTGCAATAAAACATGGTTGTTTTGTAGCTGTAATTATAGGGAATAAATGTTATTTATAGATTTTTTTGAACCGCTGCCGACATGTATGTACTATCACATATTTAGTCAGCTGTTGCAATATTTTTGCTATGATGCAGGAGGTAGTGGATCACCGCAGATGAATCATTGTGTAATCATTGTTAGAGCAAATAATGCAACCAAACCTTTGGTAAAAAGCTTTTTGGTAAATATATGCAAGGTAGAAGTACAATTCAGTATTTCAAATATTTCAAGTTCATGTATTTGTTATTCAACAGCAAAGGGTTTCACAGAAAGCTCTACTCATAACTTTGCACAGGTAAACATTCAGCGTTTTCTTGAGAAATGGGAACTTCAGATAGATTTCTCTATAAAAGCAAATCAAGAGGAGAGAGGGCTACATTTGATATGAAGCATGCCTCTTTGTGTCAACTCCAGCTCTTGATGTTAAAAAACGAACAGAACAGACGAACACAGCAAAATTATACATATCTCCAGGACACAGCGGCCTTGACCTAGTATTCCGGGTCATCTATGGCCATTTTGATGTTTTGATGTCCACTTGGCTCCACCTCATCGTTTAGATTCATCAAAGGTACATTTCCACGAATTCGATCCAGTTTCTGTGAGTTGCATAACATTGTGGGAGGTATAAATATATCAGATGTTTTGCTGCAAACTTGTGGAGATTCAGACATGATGAAGTTTGTGGTTCTCGCTCTCTTTGTTGCAGGCGGTAAGGACCTTTGATACACAACACCGTTATAGTATTCTCTCTACCAGCCAAATGCAGTTTTACAGTTGTGCGTGCCCTTTCGCATTTTTTAAAAAGAGTCTGTCTCTGTCTGTCCCCTCAGCCTATGGGTGCGGCCAGCCAGCCGTCACCCCTCTGGTGACCAGCAGGGTGGTTGGAGGAGTGGATGTCAACGCTCACAGCTGGCCCTGGCAGGTAAAACATGCTGAGTGAGGAGTTTCAACTCAGCAAACGAGACATCAGCTGTCTGAAAAAACACTTTTTCTGATGGCAGACTTCAAAAGAGTTAAATACATTGTAGGCACATAGCTAAAATATACAGTGCGGTATGTGACAAGTCTGAGTGCAGACTAAAAGAGGTTTTAATAAGCGATGTGGAGTCAGAACATAATCAATTCAAAATGTTTTAAATAGGTCAAATAGATGTAGAACAACGATAAAAAGACAACAAGAAGAAAGAAGAATTCAAACAGAAAGTTTAAAAAAAAACAGTTCTGACTTGAGATTTGGCAAAAATCAAATGTAAGTATGAATATAATGAACACCAAAAGAAAAAGAAAGAATGGGGAGCACCTCCTGCAAGTATTTGAGGGCAGACACAGATAAGCCATAATACAATAGATATAGATATATAAGTAACATTATATTGTTTTCCAGTGATAATGGTTTAAATTGTATTTGTTTTCTTGAGACCACAAATTATCTATGTTATTATCATGGAATGATAAGTGTTGTTTTCCTGAGATCGTGAGATCATTTTCTTGAGATCTTGAGCTTTGTAAAACAGTGCATGAGAGAAACCAAAGATTGTTCCCTCGTATTCCTTATAGCTTAATGTCTATTAGATCAGGCGTGTTGTGCCAGCATGCATACGTGACAACATCAACAACAATAGCAGCAGATTAAAGCTGAAAAATTTCAGACCAAGGAGTAACCTTTAATTAACCAAACTCACACAGAGCACGCTGTGTGTATGTAATGGTCCATTCTTATGAGGTAATTTTCTCATGATTGGTTGTCTCGTTATCACTGGAAACAGAGGAAACAATGTGTCTGAGCCATGACCAGTAAGGCTTATAAGGTAAAACTCTTGATTGTGTTCACGTGTATGTTGTAGATTTCCCTCCAGTACAACAGAGAGGGCGAGTGGAGGCACACCTGTGGAGGCACTCTGATCTCCAACCAGTGGGTCCTCACCGCTGCTCACTGCATCAGGTGAGAAACAGTGGAGCCCAACGGCAATTCATGAGAGGTTAACATAATGAAACACTGACACAAATACAAATACCAACCATGACATATATATATATATATATATATATATATATATATATATATGCCATGGTTGGTTGTTGACTAGTGGTTGTTTTTTAATATCTAGACATGTAAAGTTTGAGGTCTGAGGTCATACATCACCGCTTTATATCCTCCTCTTTGTCAACATGCAGCAGTGGCAGGGAGTACAGGGTGGCCATGGGAAAACACAACCTGGTGCAGACGGAGGACAGCGCTCTGTTCATGGGCCCTGCCAGCATCATCGTGCACGAGAAGTGGAACCCCTTGTTCATCCGGTAAAAAGTTACTTGGATATGAACTGCAAGAAAATCAAAAGGATACGATCATTTCGGTCTATGATGACTCTCAACATGTGAGTGTTTGTATGTGTGTGTGTGTTTCCTCTGCAGTAATGACATTGCCCTGATCAAGCTGGCGTCCCCCGTCACCTTCTCTGACTCCATAATGGCCGCCTGTATCCCTGCTGCCGGTGCCACCCTCGCCCATGACTTCCCCTGCTACGTCACCGGATGGGGCCGCTTGTACAGTGAGTGCACAGTCTCCTCCCTCAGTTTGACCATAATAGACATTTTCTGCTACTTTATACTTCCACTCTGCTGCATTTTGGAGAGAAATATTGAACATGTACTCCACGGCATGTATTTAATAACTTGTTACTTTGCAGAGCCAAAGCAGAATATTTGATAATAAAAAGACATTTCTGACAATCAGAAAATGTTAAATAGTGAACCTGATTGGCCAAGCCAGGGTGACAATCATTCCACCCATAGTATACAGTATATACATGAACATACATGTAAATATGTAGACTGTAGATTTTTGATATAAATATATGTAATTATCTCTCACTTGTCTTTAACCTGAACTGAACTCCAGCATGTATTCTATTCATCTCTCCCTCTCACAGCTGGAGGTCCCATTGCTGACATCCTGCAGCAGGCCCTCCTGTCTGTGGTGGACCACGCCACCTGCACCAAATCTGACTGGTGGGGTTTCCAGGTGAAGGACACCATGGTCTGCGCAGGAGGAGACGGAGTCGTGTCTGGCTGTAATGTGAGTCTGATTTAGATAATGACACATAATGAGACATATAATGAGACATGTATTATAGACCAAATGATGAATCGGCTAATGGAGAAAATAATCTACAAAGTCATTGATAGTGTCAATAACTGTTCAGAAAAAAAAGTCAGAAAACTTCTCCTTTATTTGTGAGTGACTTTTAGTGTTTCAGAGGACTGTTTACACTGACAACACTAGCTGAGTGTCTTTAAAGGGTTAGAAGACGTATTTATTGGTTGGTTGAATTTGCACACTGATCACATGTCTTCTGTCATGTGAATCAGGGAGACTCTGGCGGCCCTTTGAACTGCAAGAACTCTGCTGGTTCCTGGGAGGTTCACGGCATCGTCAGCTTCGGCTCCGGGCTCAAATGCAACCTGAAGCAGAAGCCCACCGTCTTCACCAAAGTCAGCTCCTACGTCGACTGGATCAACTCTGTAAGCCCCCGAACCTCTCACCGAAACACCTCAGAGACAGAAGGCTGAAAAACTACAACTGTTACATTTTTATTTGTGTTATTTCAACGATAAGAATAGAAAGAAGATGAACCGTTGCAAACAAATGATCGATGTCTTCTTGCGTAAAACATGATGGACTTAATCTAACATGTCTCTATCTTCTCCTCCACAGAAAATGGTGGCCTATTGAAACGACGGGCTTTCAGAACCAAAGTCGCCACGTGCACACATCAAATAAATAAAATGTGGAACTGTTTGAATGAAATAAAGTGTCAAGATTTTGTGTTATTCACTGTTTGGCTCATGTTTTGTCTTAGTCCTCAGGGCAGCAGCCTATGTTTATAAAATAAGTAAAGCAATAAAGTACAACAGAATCCTGAGCCTCAAGTTTTGTAAGTGATTCTTAAACAGCAGAGGAGGGTCCAGTGTTCGCAGATGGGAGGGGTGATGGGAAAACCCTATCACCAACCACATGCTGCGTCCTCAGCCTCAAACCACTTGTTTGTTCTTCTGCACGTTAACCCGAGTTTCTCAGGAAAGTCCATACGCTGTTTGGAAGTTACTTACAAGCAGTATAAATACAAGCCTCTTCTTAACATTAAATTTCGGCCTACGTCACATACTCTGCGGTCATGAGGAGCCTGCTGGTGCTGACGTTTCTGGTAGCTGGCGGTAAGACGGATTCACTCTTCTCACAGAGGAACTTTGAATGTATTTGCTGTAATACAGTCCAGACAATTAGTTCCAAATAAGTATTTCTTTCAGAGGGTGATAATAGTCGTTGTCCATTCTGTCCTGTAAGTAATCAAAAGCTGGCAAGTGGTTGAAAGGGTACTAAAAATCTGTACTCACAAGTAAAATTACTGGTGCTAAAATAATACTTAAGTAAAAGTACAAAGTATTCTTCTCATTTGTTCATGTTTAACAAACTGTTTCACCTGAGCCAGGCTGTATAACAATTAAAGCAGTCCTGTCACATCCAAGCATTGGAATCTGTAAGGAGCAAACAGTATTGGAACATCAGTATTCACAATATACGTTATCATGTCGTCCCAGCCTGTGGATGTGGCCTTCCCCCTCTCCCTCCTGTGCTGAGCAGGGTGGTGGCGGGAGAGGACGTCAGGCCTCACAGCTGGCCCTGGCAGGTGAGGTCTGCTCCTCGTCTGCAAAAAATATATCCACGATGACCTACACTACATTTTCATTTTACCACTTCAGACAGAAAAAGTGTCACCTATCTTTACAATTGTACTCTCTGAAACTTGTGATAACCTCTGATTCTGATCCAAGAGCAGGTATGTATAGAGGGATGATGAGGGATGAACTGGATTTGTGGGGCGTTGGAGAGACATTTTGTTGTGTAGTAATGCGCCCTTGTCTTCTGCTGGGCTCCTCTCAGATCTCGCTCCAGTCAGACAGCAGTGGGCGCTGGCAGCACGTCTGTGGAGGCACCCTCATCTCTTCTGAATGGGTCCTCACTGCTGCACACTGCATCAAGTACGTTTAACTCAGGCTGCCAAAAATAATCACAAAAACACAAGTGTTCTCTATCTTTTCCAGCAATTTGCATCTGTGATAAATTACATATTTATATACATATACCCCGTCGCCCCCCCATAAAAAGAAAGAAAAACTTTTGTTAATCAGCCATTTAGACTCATTAGTGATTCACTTTACATTTTAGGGCATTAAGCATACGCTTTTGTCCAAAGCGACTTACAAATTCTTTCACTGATGGCAGAGGCTGCCATGCAAGATGTCAACTGCTCATCAGGAGCAATTTGGGGTTCAGTATCTTGCTCAAGGACACTCCGACATGCAGCTAGGGGGAGCCAGGATTTGAAGCAGTGACCTTCTGATTACTAGATGACCTGCTCTACCTCCTGAGCTACAGCCGATTCAAGTTCACGAGAGCACTCATATTTACTATGCACTATCCAAACAAACTCTCTCTGGCAAGAAATACTGCTCCGTCAAACAGGAAATGATGATGCATTTTAGCTATGCTTGTGACTGAGGAGTCATCTCACAGTCATCTTGAGAATGAACAAAAGACCAGGCTGATTCTTCTAGAATCAGCAGCAATGACCGCCATGGAGAGAAACCAGCCAGTGCAGGGTTTGCTCACCCAAACAACCATGTGTTACCTTTACAGGACTGCTAAGCATCTGCAAGCCACCACCACCTTAATAACAGTGTTGTACACACAGGCAGACGAGTCAGTGCTGCTGTCCAATCCCCACCTAACACCATGTCATCTGCTACGCCACAGTGACCGCTACAACTACAGAGTGGAGCTGGGTAAACACAGCCTGAAGACGAGCGAGGAGGGCTCGGTCGCCCTGAGGGCAGCTGCAATCATCTCTCATGAGGACTACAACATCCTGCTCAGCCGGTAACAGCAACGGCTGCCCCACACAGCTCAGTATTACCTCATGAGGCAAAAGGTGAAGTTTATGTAGCAAAACATTAATACAGCATAAACCATGTTTTTATTCTACTTCCTAAATGTTTGCAGTAACGACATTGCCCTGATCAAACTGTCCTCGTCCGTCACCTTCTCGGACACCATCATGCCCGCCTGCCTCCCAGACGGGGGCGTCGTCCTGCCCCACAGGGCTCCCTGCTATGTCACCGGCTGGGGTCGACTCTCCAGTGAGTGAAAACACCTCGGCCGAACGAATCATCGTCAGTCTGCATTACACATTTTTTTCCACGTTGATTTACTGAATGCCAGCTGAGTGGTGCCAACGCAGCTTCTGTTGCACCTGTCAGTCACATTCAGGGCAAATATTGAGGTCGAAGCCGGAAATGTTTTACAACCACATAGGTTAGAAAAATGTGTCATAACCATCAACCAGTTTATAAAGCAGCAGACCTTGCCATATCTGGAGGAGAGTCTCACGTGTTCTGTAGTTCAGTGGGTTTGTGCTTTGTGCTTCTGGGTTAAACGCTGAGAGACAGTCTGTCACTGCTGCAGCTACTCGTACTTCGGCTCAGGGCCCAGTACTCACCGTGTCCAGCTAGCATTAATATTTTGGCTGCACTTTGCCTGTGATTCACTGTGATGCTAGCTGGCCAAAGGTTTTAGCAATACAGCCCTCTCGTCTTGTGGAAGACACAAGACAAGCTGTTCAATTATTTCATAGACATGACGTTTGGTGTATCAATGGGGCTTAAGCAGGCATTATCTCCATCCAGCGGCTAGCCTGTCCCTCAAGTGAACCTCCCTCAAAGCAAAGTCTTGTTTCTTACCACTGTGATACCATCCCTACAGCTGGTGGTGCTCTGGCTGATGTCCTGCAGCAGGCTTTCCTGCCAGTGGTTGGCCACGACATCTGCTCACAGCCTGACTGGTGGAGCGTCCTGGCCACGGACAAGATGGTCTGTGCCGGAGGTGACGGCGTCACTGCCGGGTGTAATGTGAGTTAAAACAAGGAAGAGTCATCTCATGGTGCAGCTGTAATTAAAAGCAATGATGGCAGTTAGTAATGTTATTTGTTACATTTCCCTCCATCACAGTGTAAAAGACGATAAAGTAGTTTAGAGATTCACTTTCATATGGTGTAAAAGTAAAATTGCACCTAATTGTCTGTACATAAGCAGCTAGTCAACAGTGTGTGTGCTCACCCACAGGGAGACTCTGGTGGCCCCCTGAATTGTCAGAACCCTGATGGCTCCTGGGACGTCCACGGTGTGGTGAGCTTCGGTTCTGGTCAGGGCTGCAACGTCCTCCAGAAGCCCACTGTCTTTACACAAGTCAGCTCCTACATCGACTGGATGAACACAGTGAGGAACATTTTCATTTTGTGGTTCACATGCCAGCATAAACAATGTAACCTCAAGAAACCAGTCATACAAGTTACAATGTCTTCTGTTGCTTCCTCTGCAGGTTATGACCAACTACTGAAGAGGCTGTTAAAGTGCTTTCTGTGTTTGTGTCTGTCACTATCCATCTGTATCTGTTTCAGAGATCCAGTGAGATCCAAAATAAAAACAAAAAACAAAGGATTCTCTCTTCAGTGATTTGGAGTGAGGTGGCATCAGTGGTGAATTTGAAAAGTCACCATATTTTATAACAAAGTGCCACTGACACTGACTCCAGGTCCACAACAGGTGATCAGAGACACCTCAGAGACAATTCCAGGAGTCTCAGTAGATTGTATTGATTGAGATATGATCACATGATCGGCCTAATCTTGTTTTTCACTTTTATTGCGAGACAAAACACAGAGAGGACAAAAACACGTTAGACAAGCAAATACAGTGAACACACAGTGAACACTGAGTACAGGTCATTTCCTTTCAGGGTTAGGTTAGCTGTGTACATATGTTGTGTTAGTGTGTGTGTACTCTACCATCTATAGAGTATAGGGTGTTGGCAATAATACCACTACTACCATTGTAACCAATACCTCTACCACTGCTGCCACGAGCAATGATATATAATAATATGTAACGATAATGAAAATAATAATACACACATCAAATGAATTAATTAACTAATTTAAAATAACTTCATCATAAAGTTACGTCATTATGGACATGTGAGGGGCTTGTCGTACAGCCCAGCCTAAAGGTTGTCCTGTAGTTCGCCACAGGATAGGCTTTTATTATAAAATACGATATATATGGAAGCAATATATGGAAGCCAAGCCCATGCAAATTGATGAAAAGGTAACCTTGATATTTGTGATATTAAAAAGTAGGGGGAAAAAAGTCATTTTTATCTAATTATGCTCCAAAAAGTTGAAATGATGAGAAAAGAATATATGATTTGACACATTTTTTTTAGGAATAAATTAATTTGGTGATCACAAACAGCCATTGTGTAACTTTCAGTAACATTCAGTGCTATAAAAGGACACTTCAGCGTACAGCACATCGACTTTACACTCTCCTCTGCATTGCTCACAACAAGCAGCCTCGCTTTTCTTCCTCTTTTTCCTCGCAAAGCTGGGAGGTGTTCAGTTTATTTTCTTACCCTGCCTACGCTGACGGGAGTTTATGTGGCATCATTTGGTGACAAATATTATTAACAGTAAGGGGCGGGCTTGTTGTTGGATGGAGAGAAAGTATGTGGGGAAATAACTTTGGTATGTAACCTCTGTTTATATGGTGATAGTCCAGTTTTCTGCAGTCGGAAGCATCTGTAAACACAGAAATAAACTAAGCAAGTGCTAATATCTAAACACGCTAGATGATTTGCTGTGAGTTTTTCTTTCTCTGGTCCCTTTAAGCTATCTAATCTGCTGTGTAGTTGTAATGCTGGGAAAATGCACTTCAGCAATAAAGATTTATAATGTCTGATGATCATAAAACCTGTGGCTAACGCCCAATTGGGGGATTCAGTCGGGGCAAAAGGGACACTTCATTTTGTTTTTGCTGCTAAAGGGCACCCCAGAGGGTATTTTATCATGTTTTGTGGCTCATCAGGTCAGTGTAGAAGCAACTCATATATCGGAAATACAATTTGTTATTCTTTCTAAGGTGCTTTAATCTCAACCTGGGGACAAATAACATTTTTTGAATTGAATTGAATTGTTACGGGGTGGGGTAGGGTGAATTTGCGAAAAAAAAAGAAGTATGTAATGAACTATTTGGGTTTTGTTTTTGTTGTTGCCAGGCTTTATTCTGACCAACACCCTCACCTAAAAACACTAAAAAAGGAGTCCAAATACTGTTCACCATATTCACACAGCGGCCATTTTCCTCTGACATCACGCTTAGGGTTGGAAGGTAAACTATGGCACTGCTGCGTTCCAGATTGCAAGCCCTACAAAAGTTGGGAATCTGACACTTTGTTTTCATTTCACTACTTCCAGATTGATTGATTTAAAATAAAAACGAAAATACAACGAAGAGTGATAACAGGTATAACAGCATATTTGATTAATTAATTATTTAGTTCTGAAATATCAACACATGCCGGACACATTTCTTTAAGCCTGGAAGGTGATGCAAGCACGAGAGCGGTTGAATGCTAACGTCAGCTAACGGGTTTTCAAATATGTAGTCTTACCTCAAATTATGGCCCCGATGTCCCTCCTGATTTTCATTGTCCTATACGTTTTCAGCTGCTACTCAACCTGTACACGATGAAATGATAACAATTTGACTTGCATTTATACGACCTGCAACTCAGCAGCATGACGTAACCCCAGCATTCCAGCTCCCCTGCCTCAGCATGACATCTGATGGAAACAGCCAGCATGAGAACCAGCCAGGGTCACTGAAAGCGTTCGAGGAGATCTTGGGAAGAAAATAAACAGTAGCTTTAACTCTGCTTGCTATCCTTTGTCTTCACCACAATTTAATGGATTTTCATAAACCTCTTCATAGTTCCATTTCGCTACAAACGGTTCTTCCTGTCCATTTGAATATACTTGACCTGCTGCCTTACACCGCAAATCACAACTGTTATCAGCGAATAAGCCAGATGACTCACGCTGTATTCAGTATTTCCCGGCAGTACACTTGCCCTGTGGGCACTCACACTCAAACAGACAGTGTTCCATAATGCTCTGAGACAACACAGTACAGGCGTCTGTGTGTTGGTGCCTGTTCACATGTCGTCTGCTGGTTAGGAGTAACCAGAGACAGTGTCCTCCTGTGTGCTGGGCCTGCAGGAAGGAGGATGTTACTATCTTGTGCTCGGGTAAAATGAGCAAGGGCAGGCAGTTAGTCTATCAGGTTTATAACGTTTTATTTAAAGGTTTATTATTATTTGGGTTTTCCTGTTTTGTTTTTTTCCTTTCAGGTTTATTGGTTCCTCAGTTTGTTAGGTTTAACATTAGGTTTACCTGACTTTGATTTTGCTCAGCTTACTGCCTGTTGGTTATCTGACAGAGAGCACGTATTGCAACACCTTTAACGTGACTTTCCTGTGAGCTTCCTGTCTTTTACAGGAATTTCAGGGACACACTTTTATGCAACTGAACTGTGTTTAAGCACAGTTAGAAGTTGCAACATAATGGAGACTCTGCCAGCCATAAAGCTGTCTGTGAAGTTGTGCTACACATAGTTATAAATGATAGGATATAACATTTCAATAGGGTTTGAGTTGAAAAACTGTAAAAATGTTTTTAAAAAAAGATAATCCAGTTTAAACAATGTAGCTGTATTGCAGTTAAACAGATCATGAGACATCCCATGTGGTCATTAGGTGTGGTATTATATGCTGTCCTCTAACCATCTACCCTGAACACCGTCTGTAACTGCAAACTTTATCTCCATCCAGCACCCCGCCTGTCTTGCCAAGTGAACCTCGCTCCGAGTAAAATCTTGTTTCTTACCCGAGTTACTTCTTTCCCACAGTTGGTGCTCGTCTGACTGTAGCATTTCCGTCTATCACAGTGTAAAAGACTCAGTCATGCTGAATTTTCCTTTTACACCATGTGAAAGTGAAACTATTCGCTTGTATCATCCCTAAGTGTTCACTGATAGTTATTCCTCCTTACTGTCTGTACGTAGGCAGCTAGCCAATAGTGTGTGTGTGTGTGTGCTCACCCATAGGGAGACTCCGGTGGCCCCCCTGAATTGTCCAGAACCCGGATGGCTCCTGGGAACGTCCATGGTGTGGTGAGCTTTTTGTTCTGGTCAGAGCTTCAACGTCCTCCAGAAGTCCACTGTCTTTACGCAAGCACACACATCGACTGGATGAACACAGTGAGGAACATTTTCATTTTGTGGCTAACACTCCAGCATAAACAATGTAACCTCAAGAAACCAGAACCCAGGAAGTCTGTTAGAGCTGTGTCGTCTGTTGTTTCCTTTGCAGGTTATGACCTACTTATGACCTAACTACTGGAGAGGATGTTAAAGTACTTTTGTCGGCAATAAGAACATATTTCATTGATCATGTATTGTCTAATTTATATACTGAATAGTAAAAGTGAAATTATCAGTCCAAACGAGTAAGGCTAAGGTACTGTCCATGTCCCTTCACACTTAGAAACAAAAAACCTTTACCAACCAGATAGTATCCGTATGTCTGACTCCACCTTCAGCTTTTAAAACTGGAGCTGCATATTAACTAAGAAATGATAAACAGTAATGAAGTTAGAAAAGGCGATGGATTACGACTTTTGCGTCAACACAGTTGTACTGTCCTCAAATAAAGGTAACACGTCTTAAACGTTGGGTTAATTAACAAATACTTCCTTTTATTTCTCACAAAATATTCATGAGATATACTTTTTCACTCTTAAGAAAAATAGAAAATAGAAAATAAGAGTTATCATAGAAAAGCATGTTTTCACAGTACATATAAAAGAAATATAGATTCATAAAAAAGGCGACAATGAAGGAAACGGACAACAAACGGCATGTTTCTGGCACTCATCCAATTTAGACAGAAAGTGACTGCTACATCAAAATACTCAGTTTTTTTTTATCAATGTCAAACGTTTGGACCACATAATAATGAAATCAATCATGTAGTCAGGCCCTTTTGTAAGTGAGGTACAACGACTCTGTCTGCAGCACTGAACATGACAAAAAAAATAAAGACTTAATACATTGTGTGGAAAGTTTCAACTTCAAAAATGAGTCAGAGACATGCTGGCACACTGCAGCTTGTTGTGAACCAATCACAAAACCTGAAGTCACTCAATGACTTTGTGTCTTCAGGCTTAACAGAAAACCTCTCAACATACACCAAAACCAGCTGACAATGATTGAGTGGCATTAACTACACTGAGTTAGACTTCAAGTAGACAGTGTAGGACTGGGTGATAAAGTCAGTTATAAAATCTTCCACGTGGATTCTGCTCTTCATATCTAAACGCATCTAGCCTGAAGGAGAAAGAAAAGTTTGTTGACAGCCTATTTGATAAAAAATAAAAAATAAAATATGGTGATCGAACTCAAACATTCGCCTAAAAAGACCTTAGAGCCGCCTGCATACGTCAAAGTGACAACTGGGTTGCAAGACAAGCTGTGGTTGGAGGAATGGCGATGAGTAAGTGAGTGAGCAACAGTTTTGCAGTTATTATGGCGCAGCTGCACAGTCAAAGAGTCTTTCTGTTGGTCATCGTGAGTAAGAACAAAAACAAGCCCGGAGAGAAGCGGAGACGACACTGCTGCCTTCACAGCTCTGCGGCGTTCACCATGGCTACAGGGCCGACGCTTGCAGCTATCCACGCTCTCACACAGACGAATGGCGACAACTGCACCGAGGGGAACACATTAGAGCTCAGGTTCAGTCGTACGTCCTTTGAAATGTTTCACGAGCAGCAGCAGCAGTGTTGTACTGAACACAAACACACTTCACTTCAGTGTGTACGACTGGAGGGCAAACTCAGAGCTGCAGTCAGTTAGCATTAGCACTCCTTGAAGGCAACATGAAATTAGTTGCTCTTAAAAAGTAACCTAATGATGACCTTCATGATGACCATTGGTTTAAAAATACATTTCAGCCTGAATGCTAAATCCTTAGCCAAAGTAAACACGTTCTTTGTGAGGACCATTTAGCATTTAGCAAGCTAAATAGTGAGGAGAATTGAGCATTTAGCAGGATTAAGACTCAGCTATACTTTTTAGGATTTGTTGGGATCCAAAGCAGCACTAAAAATACATTAAATGTGGCCCTACATGTATCAGTTAGCACGAAACAAGGCACCAATGTCATGCCAATTTTATTCAGTAGCTGCTAGATGTAGCTTGGAAGCTGTTTGCTAACTTGGCAGCCATGACAAAATGATAGGCTGATGGCATTTGAGGCTGTCTTTGTAAATGCTTCGATTCACTATTTAAATCTATTACAATTTTTTTAACAGCAGAATCTCATGACACATGTCAGATAGCCTACGCTACGTGCTGCCTCCCTAGCACCAAGCATCATAAAGCTTAACAAGTTCATAGCAAGGAGAATTTAGCATTTAGCAGGCTAAAAACTCAGCTATTTTCTCAGAAGTTGGTAGAATCCAAAGCAGAGCTACATTAGACATTATACTACATTACTATAGCTACATTTATCAGTTAGCTGGAAACAAGACAATAATGTCATGCTGATTTTACTCTGTAGCTGCTAGTTGTAGCTAGGCAGCTGTTTGCTAACCTGCAAGCCATGACAAAAAGTTTAGCTGATGGCAGATAGGGCTGTGTTTCTAAAAGCTGCAATTTACCAATGTTGGACCTGCTCAGTAAAGAAATGTCACCACCCTTAACATCATGAACAGCTGAAGTAGCACTCCGATTTACAAGCGAGCTTGTGTCCCACCAGCCCTAAAGATGCTGGGGTAGACATTTAGTGTAGAGGAGAAAAATCTTCATTGTTCACTCAAACTACTTCAATTTTATGACTGAATACACCGAATAAGCAACAAACAGTGTTCTGTATACCTTATTATCTTCCGAGAACAGCTTGTTTACTCAGATGAAGATAAATATTCCGAGTTTCTTTTATTTGTCATCGTGAAGTGAAGCATAAAACCGGGACTCTCTCCTCTGCAAAATAAATATACTGCTGTACTCGACCATAACATTCAAGTGTCTTGATATTATAACTAAGATAAAACAAGTGATATTTTGTTAGCATTAAACAATACATTCCCTATAAGGTTTTGGTAGAGTGCCTATGGCTGAGAGTCATGGGAGCTGTAGCTGATAAATGCTAACAAAGCTGTGTTTCATCTTAGTAGAAAATAAGAGATTCCTAAATTCGGTTCAAAGACCTCATCTCACAATATGTAGCGTAAACCTGTGTTTTAGCTTTTCAAGGAGACGGTTAAACAATTTTAACCGAAAGTTAAACAGACGCTAACGTGGAAGCGGGTCAGGGGGCTGGGCTCTGCGCAACACCAATAAACATTGTCTTCAATTTGCTGCAAAGCTCTGGAGGACCAGGAGAGACAATTTTGTTGACGATGAAGGAGAGTTTCTAAATAGATCACATCACATCAGGTCAATCCAGTTGAGTTTACACAACGCTCAGTCACTCACCATGGGGCCTACGTTTGGTTAATCACTGGCAGTCACAATCCAGAGTCTCCCAGATGAAAAAAAAACTGTCTAAACAGCTGCTACTTCACAACACAAGTGCCCTGCAAGTGTCCACACAAATCCTTGTTAATGTCCCGTGATCTCTTCCACTGTCAGCTCACGTGTTCAGTCCACTGGGGAGTGGGTTACATGAAGATAAAGCATAAACAGAGAAATACTTTGACAAGAAAGGAAAACTGTATTTGGCATGTGCTTGTAACCCAAAGTGTCACAGTGCGACAGAATCTGTCACCGTAAGGAAGGATCCAGCAACTATGTCCGTCACTTTCGTTTCTGTTTCAGAGATCCAGTGAGATCCAATATTTGAAAAAGATTTCTCTGTTCAGTGCTTTGGAGCGATGTTGCATGAATGATGAATTCTAACAGATACTGTTATTTTCTAACAAAGTGCCACTGAGAATGTTCTGAAGAAACAGCCACCTTCAAGTCTTGGTTTAACAAGGTCGATCCGGGTCCACAAAAGGTGATGTGTGACCCGTCAGAGACTATTTCATGAGTTTCAGTAGAATGTCTCAAACACGATTAGCTGGATCTTAAATCGGTGGCACTTTATCCTCATACTGCGGTGGTGGGGTAAGTGGTTCTATGCTGATTCCAGCTGCTGGCTGAGAGTTATCCAAGTTTTTCATGTGCAGCTTTTCCGATTTAATCCTACGGATCTTGATAGGGAGGAGCTTGCGGCCGGTTTTCCCAGGTCTTCGATTTGATGTGGAAGCAGCAGCAGCAGTGGGAGCTGGAGCCGGCTGCAATCCAGGAGTCGTGACCTCTGACCCCTCGAATTCATACTGTACGCCATCGACTTGGACCAGGTCATCGTAGGAAGGTAGCTGGGAGTTGCTTGGGCGCAGGTTGCTCTGACGGACAGGGTACTGGCCACTGCCTACTGCCTCCTCATATGATGGTACAGCGTAACGCTGGGCTTGTTCCTCAGGCCTGCAGACATTCATAGAGACATGCAGATATGAATGACAGGTGAAGTATTATGTGCACACTCAGTGGTGGAATGTAAAAAAATGTTTTTACTCAAGCATTGTGCTTAAGTACAAATTTAAGGTACCTGTTCTTTATTTGAGTGTTTCCATTCTTCATACTACATTTGTCTGATGACTTAAGTTACTAGTTACTTTTTCAAATTACAATTTTTTTTACATGTCAAAATGTTGACAAATCAATGGCTGACATATCCCTTAATGGGTTGAGCATATTTTCCTACTTCTTAGGCTAAATACATTATTTAAAAACACTCTTGGATACTAAAAACACTCTTTTTCTGAGCCCAAGATATGCTGACTTTTTATAGATCTGTGGTTCTCACAGGACAGCAATGCCACAAACATACGATGATCTCATTTAAAAACTAAACGTGTGGTATTAAGGTGCTAATTCATAGGGAATACAATTCAATGCCAATATCGACTGTTTACTACGTCATTTTGTTGAAGAAATTCAAACTCAAATTTTTAATATTTACAATATTAATGAGGTAATAATACAAACTGAATGAAACAAGTTGTTTTCAGGGGGAAATACGGTAAGCAGAACACTGTTTGAAGCTAGAAAGGTGGCAGTAAAACAGTTTGAAATTGTGTTGTGCTTTAAGGTCAGTTTGATTATTTAGTTTGTTCAGTCATAAAAACATCAGTCAATTAAGATTTTTTTCCTCTGATTAAAGTGTCTGCACCTTGAATGTAAGATGTATACTACCGGTCAAAACTTTTAAAACACCCCAATTTTTCCAGTTTTTTATTGAAATGTATGCAATTTATTCAACTGAAGTTAAAAAAGGAATCATGGATTAAATTTATAACCCAAAATGTTTTCTAAACTGTTGATTCATTCGTTCTTTTTTCCTAAAGTAGTTCTGGCATAGCTTGGACTTATGTTTTGGGTCATTATCTAGCTGTAGGATGAACCCCTGACGCAACTAGGCACATACCAGAGGGTACTGCATGGCACTGCAGAATGCTGTGGTAGCCGTTTTGGTTCAGAGTGCCTCACACTCTGTTAGAGTCATCGACCCTGGATCCAGCAAAACAGGCCCAGATCATCACGATTCCTCATCCATGTTTGACGGTTAGGGTTAGGTCACACACTGAGGAACCATCCTTTCGCCTACTTGCCATTTTTATGGCAACACAATGCTTTCTGCAGTACAACACTGTTCAAACAATGCTCATGAGGATATGGTACCACAGTGTGACCCAACACTACTTTTATGCAGCCAGAGGGGGTCGTAAATAATCAAGACAGGTTGGGGCACCTGTAGGAATTGGTAGCACCAACTTTTATGGCTTGATCAACCTCCATTGCTGCAGAATAGCTCTAAGTTGTTAACCCATTTCTTGTTCCCTGAAAAAGGTCTTTTTGTATCATTCTGAAATGTACATTATTTTTCAGTTTTGGGTATACCAACCTGTAATTTTTAACCTCTGGCAGTTCAGCACTTTCCTTTGTACCATTTCAAGATATTCATTGGACTTGAACTGCTTGAATTTCCATTAAAAAACTGGAAAAATTGGGGTGTTCTAAAACTTTTGACCGGTAGTGTATATGAGAATGTTTTACCACAAATAACTTTGTGATTACTGTCAATTATGCGCACACTATACTGGGAACTAATGTCGACACGAGTGCCTGCCATAAAACAGCACGGACCTGATTAGCTATGATGTCAGTGTATCAAAACATAAACCAGCATGGAAGTTACTAAATGGATCATCTGAATTATTTATTAGCCTCTTGAATTAAATCTGTTGTCAACCAAGTGTCAGATCTCGAATTTGATCATCAGTGATGCAACTTTGACAAAAACAGTGTCAGACACAGTTTATGGATTATCCATTTTACCGCTGATTTTCATAATGCTCTTAAAATACAAATATTTTTTGTCATTTTTCATCCACCTAATGTTCAAAATAACAAATCAAATCCATCTTAATTTTTTTATCACTTCCACCAGACTGGTAATTTGCATGGCCAAATCAATGTTCTGCCCACATGCATAACAACAACAAAAAGCGTTCATCTTCTTAAATAAATGTAATTATTCTGATGGCCTCCTCTGGTTATTTATTCCCAGGTGTTGATTAACTAGAAAGCTGTGATTCAACTCACGTTTCTCTTTCCTCATGCGCACTCGCTGCCCCTCCCTCGTTGTTCTGGGCCTCCCGAAGCCTCATCTGCTCCCGCTGTTTGTTCCTCATTCCCAGACACACGGACAGCAATAGCATGACGACACCTGATCCCACCAACACAAACGCCACAGACGACGCTTTATTTTTCCTGCTACTTGTATCATTGTGTCCTCCTGAACTGCTGCTGCTATTCACCGATGCGTCCGCAGGTACCACACTCCACACAATCATCACAATGCCGAGGGCAACGAGCCCGACCCCCAGAGCACATAGTGCATACTGGGAACCTGAGTTTCCGTTGTTTTCGCCGCTGTTGTTGTTATTGTTGTTGCTGCCAAGGGGTGGTCCTCTGTTTGCTGGTCTGTCCACACTGGAATGCATATTGTTAGTCCAAAAACATCAGTTCCACCAGCTCCAGACAGGGTCAAAGACTGTAGAGAGAGAGAGAGAGAGAGAGAGAGAGAGAGAGAGAGAAATGTGAGGCTGGACACAAACTAAGAAAGGTTAAAAGAAAAGTTTGAGGGGATTAAACATGATTGAGATCATAACTCAATCCTGCAGTTATCCTCCGAAAGACCTACAGACAAGACCTTCAGAACCAACAAAAAAAATGTTTATCCAGAAAACTTAAAATGTTCAAAATAGTCACTCCTGGCCTTTCTGTTTTAAAAACAAACTAAAAAACAAAGCAATAAATACAACACCAAATATCCCGTCTTCTTCTGGCTCTCACCTGTGAGATGTCCTGTTAGGAAATAACGCTACTGCTGTATATGTCACCACCGCTGCTCAGATATTTCTTTTTTATTGGAATCCATGCCCTTTTTTAGTAGTAGGAGAGGCTTCTCTGAATGGGTGTGTTATATGGTAAAAAGTTACAACGGACTCACCTTTCAAAGTCACTAGTTACCTAACGTCAACAAATGACGAGGGAAGATAAGTACTGTAAAACAAGGCCCTTAAGAAATAATACAATACCGCGGCTGTAGAATAAACACGTTTGATTACTTTCCTACTTCTTCACCTATCTTCTGTAATGATGTGTTTAAAAAAACATAATAAGTGAAACATTGTTAGTTTAGTGTTCAATTACAGGATACCTAGTATATGTTTACATATACATACTTTTTTTTATCCTTTCCTTTGGTGTGTTATAAAAGGTTCTTATGCAATTGTAAGTTCAAAGCACCAACAGAAGCTTCTCTCTCCCACAGAAAACACTGCTCCTGAAAAGCCTCGTCAGTAGTCTAATTCTGTGACTTTGTGACATCATACAGTTGCATAATTTATGACACGCCGCTAGTTTTGGCATGAAAGAACTGAATTAGCACAGCTGCTCTGTTGTTGTTAGCTGTGTTGGAACAGGCTTGCGTGAGCTGACCAATAAGAGCAGACTGGGTATTCGGGGGGGTGCCTTGAAGAGACAGGCGTGTTTCAGGCAGAGGGGGAATACAGCTGCAGCAATGGAGAGAATGAGAAAACAGATGCGTTTTTCGAGCATTAAAGTATGTAAACCTATTCTGGAAGTAACCTAAAATAAAACTGAGCTTATTATGTGTCCTTTAACCGTTGTACAAAGTAAAATAATTCTCTGAAGTGCACTGAGCACGAATTGCACGTCAACTGCATACCTAGAACGGATTGATCACAAGGCCAGCCTTTTTTCTAAATCTTTGCTAGATCACAGAGTAGAGGACTGCTGCTGGGAGCTATAAATAATCTCAATCAAACGTCCTACAAACCATCCATAAATAACATCTGTGACAATCCGAGAAGCGTCTTCCACGAATGCCACAGATTTTTCCCTCAGATACACCAACAAAGTCTCATTAGTGTGTGGTCGACAAACACGCCCGGGCCTGCCGAGAGAGTGAGAGGAGCAGGCGGGCCAAAAGCTGACAGGACCCCGGCTCCAATATAGGAATACCACCTCTCACTGAGGAATGCGTGGCATGAGACTGAATTGGGATCATGATGACAGCTGGACACACACACACACAGACTGGCCTGTTAGCCTGTGCACACAAAAAGTAACTCATAAGCCATAAAGTTATAGTTGGCCAATCCAGAGGTGCAACATGTTTTAATATGAGGAGCTCACATAGTATGTGAGGGCTTTGTTACTGCAGTCCAACCCTGAAGGTTATAGGCTGTTTCATCACAGGGCAGATTCTACACTGAACTAAGACATTAACATTCCTGCTCATAAAAAAGAAAAAGAAAAACTTTATTCCAAAAAGCCTTGTACAGCATGCAATTACTGCACTGTGTGTGGGGGGGATCATGTGTGTGAGGTGGAGTTTTCTCCTCAGTCGGAAACTAGTTGTGCCTCTGCAGCCAGCTGCTGACAAAAAGACTCTTTACATTGCTCGGTGACACGCAGCTCGGCTCAAACGTCACAGCTAACACACTGTGGGAAGGTGATGTGTTCTTTTTTTTAGTACGTGGACACACTCAGCTCTCAAAAGTAATAAGAAAACCGTTCTACCATTGTTGTTTCGCCAACACCCTGCAGCGTCCGTCCGCCTTACTCACACACCAGGCGGGTTTTGGACACCGCTGGATACAAAACATCGCGCGAACAGGAACTTCAGCCACCGTGTAACTTTAAAAGTAACATTCACGGACACAAACGGACACAAAAAAAGAAAAGAAAAAAAAAAACAGCGCGTCGGTTTTCCACTCACCTCTGCATCGCTCACAACAAGTACTCCCGCTCTTCTTCTTCTTCTTCTTCTTCCTCTCTCGAAGTTGCGAGGCGTGCAAGTGTATTTTCACAGCCCCGCGGACGCTGACGGGAGTTTATGTGGCATCATTTCTGGTGACAAATATCGATTAAGGGTCAGGGACTTTCCTCTGAGACGGATGGGCCCAGAAGAAGAGAGGGAGGGAGGGAGAGGCAGCAGGCAGGAGGGAGTGGGCTCTGTGCTTCACTTCCAGTTTCATTAACCCTTTCTCTTCCCCTCCAAAGCATGTCGGGAAATATTTGAGGTATTTCACCTCTGGAAACCTTTCTGGAAAACCATGTTTTGTCAGCCTCCAGCCCTCTGTGAACCAGACGTGAGCATGTGCTTCTCTTCAAACTCCCTCCATGCTCTGCAATGAGTTGAACTTCCTTCTTGTGGCCGCTTTACTCATTCCGCTTTCATCAAGTCAAGATTTATAATGTTTTATGACCAATAAACACTGTGTGTAAAGCTCAGCGGCGGACACAGTTTGTCCGATGGGCAGGGGTGAAATACGGTAAAGGGCACCCTAGGGGGCACTTTGTCACATTTTCTCCGCTGAATGGCACCGTGGAGCAGCGGTTCTCAAAGTGTGGTTCAATGGGCGCTCTTTGAGGTCCCAGGCAAGAGCCAGAGTTCATTATTGTGCTATAAATCTATATATCATCTATAATACAATGATAGAATGTGTCGGGGCTCAGCTTGAAGGTGCATTTCATAACTGACGACACGCTTGTCTTGAGGGGTGGTGGTCAGAGAAAGGTCTGCTGATTTGGGGTTGAACATTTCCTGTAAAATCTTCACATTGAAATCCCCCATTATTTAGCTATTTGAAAGCTTTTATTATGAAGCAGCACATTCGGGAAATATTGGGGTTTTCCGCCAGCAGTAACTGAGAGTAAGGACCTGAAACGAAAGAGATTCTGCTAAAAGCTGGAAAAGTACTGAGAACTGAAAACACACAGACTTCTGCCTGCACATGCGAGCCGAGTATCGCAACACTCGTGTTTGTGCAGGCAGAGGTCCAGGCAGAAGCGAGAGAGGGGCTTGGCGTGGTCACAAGACATCATCGTAGGCCTGCAGGGAGTGGGGCGGGTCGCTCCGGCCCCACTGTGGAGACGGTACATCTTGGTTGCCGCTCTGCACAACTTAAACTACTGGTGGAAAAGAAAAGCAAACCAGCACAGCACAGTTTGACTGTCACAGCCAAAAGTGCCAGTGGAAAAACCCTGTATGACCATATTGGTCATGGGCTTCATACAATTTCTGTAATATCTGCAATCCCAAATGTTCTTATGTTGACACATAATGTAGTCATCCAATACAGTAGCACTCATCTTTAGGAAGGCTTTAGCTATACAGAGGAACCTTTTGCTTAAGATCAGAGGTGTAAAATGAACTGAATGTAAATATGAGAGGGGTGTTTTTATTGTGGGCCAAGCTGTAGAAAAGAACAGTTCAAATTTGTAGATTGTGTTTATTGTGTGTGACAGCTATACAATCAGACTAATCCTGCTAGATATTTACTGGCTTCACGGGGTGGTCAACAGTCACTTTCACTCTGTGTGCTTGTCTTTGTCTTTGTTAAATCAATTTGCACAAATCTCTTTTTGAGATACACACATGGCCCTCTGTCTTTCCCTATGGATCACCATTAACTGTCACTGAATCAGAATGAATGACTCACTCTTGACTCAGTACTTCTCCACGCAGTATGCTATAAATGTCCGTCAGCTTTGTGACACGTTAATGTGATCAGACTTTTACTTCCTCTTTGTAAATTTACCACCTTTCAAGCCCTTTGGACAGAGAACTCACACTATCAGCATTCAGACGCACAAAAAGTCTCCCTTAGTGCTTTTAGAAGACAGACTACAGGCGTCTGCGTGTTTGTGCTTGTTGTATGCACGTTGTATACGTGTTTGAAGTGACCCAAGGCGGTAAAAACATCTGCCTTCTAGAACGAGGACTGGGCTCTTCTACAATAATGACAAAACCAGTCCCAACCGGGGCACCCGCTGCATTGTTTCGTTTGAGTGAGGCGGCCCTGCTGTTCTGGGCTCTGGGGAGGTCTTCTTCCTCCTTAGCTTTAGCCTGGTTCCTCTGTTGTAACATCAACACATGCACACACTCACACACACACACATATACAACATATACAGATGGAAAGATAGACAAAAGGCGCAGTTAACCAGCCATGATTACATCTGGAAGTCTTGATCTCCTTTCACTGTCAGCCTGTAATCAAATTTACTGACGTTTCCGCCGCTACAAAGGAAAAATGTAACAGTAGATAAACTTGACTTATGTGGCCTTATAGCGTAGCAGATGAACTTGATTCAATCTGCGGCATTAACCTGTTCTGTGCAGTGTGTGTTTCCCTGCATAACTCAAACTGAATAACAACTGTCTGGATTTTGTTGTTTGTTGCAAACGAAGTCACCTCCACTGAGCTGTAATTATTGATTTTGGTTTTATGGCTGCAACGTGAGCTCATAATTACATTTTGTCACCGAATGCTTCCTTAATGAGTAGTTCAGTTCACTTGGCACACCTTCCTAGCTTACACCTCTGATAACCCCGAGTACAAAAGGGGGCATGGCATAATGAATTGCCTGCTTTATTTCACCCAGCCGTGGGCGGATTACTGTAACAGGCGGGATGCGAGTCAGGTAGCATTGTTAGTAGCCAGAGGGCAGCTCAGCTGTCTCATTTGGCGCTGTGTCATCCTTATCGTGCTCCAGTGAGTAAGAGGAGGAAGTTGCACCATGTCGTGTTGCGTAGAGGTTTGAGCAGACGCTTGAGGTAACATGTCCAACACAGAGCAAAGATCGGAGGAACTGCAGTGACTCACCAAAACACTGTTGAGAAATCACTCAAGTGTCCAGAGTCAGTGTTAGCACACAGATGTAATCTGTGTTTAGTATCGACTCCCATTTGCATTGCAGTGGGAGCAGTGATCCACACACCTCTCTCCTTGCAAATGAGCTCAAAGAGAAAGATTGTTTCTCCGATATTTAATACAATGAATATCTGCAGTCTAAGTCCCACGCCCTGTTGCCATCCTTCATTCATACTTTAACCCTAACCCTAACCATTTCACAATAGTTCTTATTGCCAGCCAACTGAGCGTAAAAACACCTAATCTGGCAAAACTGGCTGCTGAATGTGTGACTTTCTTTGCAGGCTGGTGTTCCAACCTTGTTGCTTGGTACTGAGCAGAGAGCCTACAGTAGGTTTCGTGTTGACAACAAGGCTGAGTTGTGGCACACAACAGTACAGTATGCATAAGTGAAACCAAAACAATGAGTTAAAATTTGTAAGAACTGGTAATTGGTAATAATTGTATTCACTGTTCCTGTTGAGAAGTGGACCTCCTCTCACTCCTCCTCATCGTCGTTTTTTTGTTTTAATGGAATCCAATCCCAAAATCACAGCACCAACAAATATGAGATATCATCTTTATTTCATTAAAAGGAACTCTTTCATTTTCACATATATGCATCCTCACACTTTCCAGGCTCCAGGCTTTCATGGACATACAGCTCTGCAGTCATCTTTTTTCCGGCATAGTTCAAATATCTTCTTCTTTTTTTCTTTTTTTTCCATGTTTACCGCACAGTATAAAACATCAGAAGAGGTGCTACATTTGTCTGGACACAACTGTGTAGATGTGCAAGATGAAAAATGACATCAAACATATAATCTAGAATTTAAAATTGAGTTGTTGGTTTTTTCTTTTTTTTTTTGTCCATTGTCCTCAGCTACACTGACAAGGCATCACAAACAGCAGAACTGAATGAAACATGAACATTTTACACTGATATGAAACTTTTTTTCCTTTTGTCATAAAGTACCCTGTATTTTACAGTCTTTTTTTCTTTTCTTTTTTTAATCTCACTTCGCTCAGAGAAACAGACTGTCTGTCAATAGCAACTAGTCAACAGAGACATGTCACATCCTGGTTCATAAAGAACCGTTTACACACATAAAAATATAAAAATAATCATTTAGCTTGAATCCTTCAGCTCTTGATTCTGGCGAAATGACTGCCCTCAGAAACATCAAAATAGCACCCGTCCACATGAGTCCAACAAGGTTTTTTTCTTAAACCAGGATTCTTGTAAAAAAGAATCCTGCCTTGTTTGAAAAGTGCAATCTGTCCTGTAAAGGCTCATCTTTAGAAAAAAATAATAATAATAACCATCCCATGTTTAGGTGCACATGGAAGACAAATGTCCATCATGTCGATTTAGGTGTGATGAAGCTGATGTCTGGTGTTTGTCACGACTCCGATGACCTCACACGTTGGTGACCTCGATGCTGGTGTAGCCGTGGATCGGGCTCCCCTCGGTTCTGGGAGGAGTCTGGTCTCGAACTTCCCGAGGCAGGGAGCCGTAGCTGCTGTGGCAGCTCAGGTCTCGCCCGTTGCGGCCTTTGGGGCTGAACCCTGTTGGAGGCTGGAACAGAAAACACAGCTTGTTTCCCTTGTGTTTACTTCCACTGGGGAAATATTTTCTTTGTTGTGTCATTCAAGCATCTTTTTCTCTGTTTATGAGCACAGTTGGAGTTCTTGTGATTCTCGTGTTCAGCCTGCTGCCAAACAAGATCTCTTGTCTGCGCCGTTTATATTGAATACCTGCTGTGACAAATATGCATTGTGGAACTTCCTTTTAATGCCTTGAAATATGTTAGCACAAAGCTAGAGGAGCTGCAATAAACTGCTGATGGGCAGAAATTGAGACCTATTTGATAACCAATTTATCGTTAAAGTAATTTTCTATGTAAGAAAAGTGGTAGTTTTAATGCTGTTTTCAGACACTGAAATAGGGAGATTTCCTGCTTTCCTCTGTTCTATATCATACTAAACTCACAATCCCCATTGCTGACGTCACCATACCTGTCTCCATACAGGTTAAAAACCTTGGTGTTATTCCTGACAGTACACTCTCTTTCTCCAGTCTTATTAACAATGTCTCCTGGATTGCCTTTTTCCATCTATGAAACATCTCCAGACTACGTTCCCTGCATTAACACAACACTCCACAGAAGTCCTAGTCAACGCTCTGGTCACATCACGCACTGACTACTGCAATGCAACCCTGGCAGGCATCCCCAACAAACTCATCCATCGACTCCAACTCATCCAGAACTCTGCAGCACGGATTATCACACGTTCAAAGTCCACTGAACGTGTCACTCCCCTGCTGATTCAACTACACTGGCTCCCTGTGTCACAACGGATTACCTTTAAAATCTTACTATTAACATTTAAAGCTCTGCATAATCTATCCCCTCCTTATCTCACAGACCTGCTTCCAACCTACACCCCCCTCTCGCTCCCTGCGATCTTCATCAGCAGGTTTACTGGCAAAACCAGTGATCAAACTCAGCACAATGGGTGCCAGGGCTTTCTCCCATGCTGCACCCAAACTCTGGAACTCCCTCCTGCCTCACATCCGCTTACTGGACTCCATTACAAAATTAAAAACTGCTCTTAAAACTCATCTTTTTAAACTAGCATACTCACTCTAACTGCATCAACTGCACCTTATGTTTGTTTCTAAATGTCGATCTTAACTCTTTACTTATCTCTGCTCTATTAAATGTTTTTATTGTTGACTATGCTGCTGTTTTTATTAATGCTTGTTGTTTATTGTTTTTGTACTTGATGTAAGGCGACCTTGAGTGCCATGAAAGGCGCCATCAAATAAAATGTATTATCATCATTATTATTATTACAATCTTTGGGTTTTATACTGACACAGCAAGACATTTAAAGATGTCACTCAGTGTTTTGTTTTTTTCAAATTTTATAGACCAAATGTTGAAAATGAAATGAAAATAATCATTGGTTACAGTCCTATTGAAGAATTAAAGTGACGGAGCCTGATTTAGATTCTGACGTCCAAAGAAATCACTCATGTCAGTTTCCAGCACAGTAACTTTCTCCACACCTTGACAGCCCTCCTTCTCAGTGAGCCTTCATCATCAGTGTGTCGGCCCGTGGAGCTGGGCGGTCTGCCCACAGAGTTCTGGCGGAGGAGGGTCGGTGGCGTTCCCTGGCCGATGCGCTCGTTGTCTTGCTTGGTATCCGTCCTGCAGGGCACATGTGGAGGGGCATAGAGTTGAGGACATCTGCAGAGACACTAGAATACACCTTTCCTACAACATTTACAGAAAATTACAGCCTGTATTATTAGAGATTGTCCTTCTGAAGTTAAAGGGACAGTTCACCCCAAAATTGTACAAAAATGCATATTTTTCCTCTTGCCTGTAGTGTTACCTATATATCTGAATTGTTTGGTGTAAGTTTTGGAGAGATAAGCTAGCTATTTTACTGCCCAACCAGATTAACTAAATAACCGGAGTTTGACGTGTTGGTAGAAAGAACAGTTCCAAAACAAGGTCTGCGTATTTTCTTGAGTAGCCGCCATCACAAAAACAGTCTGAATGGATGAATAGCATCACAGGTAAGAGGGAAAATATATATTTTAGATTTTTGGCTGAACTGTCCCTTTAAGGAATCTGATCTACATGCTGTAGGGTCTCTCCTGGTGTCTCTGTATGTGATTGTCTCCTCTCACCTGGCCGAGCCAATCAGGGCTTTCATCTCCTCGACAAGGTGTCGTCGAACCATGTGCTTGCCGCTCTGGATCCCCAGCGCTGTTGCCATGGAGTCGGTGTTAAACGAGGGGTCAAGCACCATGACAGCACCGTGAATGCCACTGTTCAGAAGATTTTCTGCAAACTCCTGGACAGGTGGGTGGGAAGAAGGTCAAAGAGAAAATTTGAAATTCTCTAATGTAACACTGTGGCCATTACCGACTAACTGAGGCTCCGATAGTCTACCAGAAATGATGTCGAATTAGCTCCGAGACAAAGAAACATATTGATCTGTTAATGTCAGCATATATTCAGGCTCCCTGAGGATATTAACAGGATGTCAGTGCAGACGGCCTTATCTCTCCTCACCCTGAATGTGGTCATGCCTCATAATGGAAACATGTGTTCCTCCTGTGTCAACACAGCAGACAGTGACTGGGGATATTCATATTGCACCATAATCTGAAAGGCTTTTGTAATCAACTAGTAGCAGCTTAGAGATACAACAACAAAGGCCTTGTGTCACTCTGTGGAGATAGGGAGCAATGAGCAAACACAAGAGCCTCGATTACCCACAGTGCCACGTGGTAGTGTTCTTATAATGCTCAATGCATCAGTGTGCCTTGATTATTAATATTTAATCAAAGTGTTTGCTGACAACTTCTGCTCGACAGTTTGTCAGCAGCGTTTTTTTTTGTTTCAACATGTAAGTTTTAAAAAGACAATAGATTTTTTTTCACAGTGAGTGTTTTCCTCTCCGTTCCCACCTTCATGTCTATATCTTTGATCCATTTGATGACCCGATGAGAGGTCCATACCAATGGATCCACGTTCTGGTGCTCGCACTGTATCCGGCGTGCCTGCAGTGCCTGGAAACCATTTTAACGAACACCTATTATTAGACTGATAGCTTCTATTTTCACCTCCTACTGGAAAATGCACTAGTATATTCAGTGCGGTCCTGTGCGGACTTTACTCACCTCCTTGTCAAAGCCGAGCAAGTGCAGCAGTTCGATGCCCAGCAGCAAGCTGACCTGGTGGAACTTCTTGGTGATGTTGAGGTGACGTTCAAGGTCGCGACGCGTCAGGGAGTTCAGCATGCGCCCGTCTACCAAGTGATTGTGAAAGGCCTGGGAGTACTGAGGCAAGCCCACGTCGCTTAGCCAGGCCTTGGCCACCCAGTGGTGGTCCATGTCTGCAGCCTTGGACAACCTGCGGACAAACAGAGCAACGGTTTCTTAAAGGGTCACTTCACATAAATCGCGGAAGAATCACTGTTTCTTACTCGCTCAATACATGAGTCAGATCAGCCATGTGGCCTCATGGAGGGCAATGTTTGTTGGTCTGTTTCGACTAAAAAAACTCAGTATCTACTGGATGGGTCGCCCTGGGGTTTTGTACTTATATTTATGGCCCCTAGAGTATCAAACCCACTGATTTTGGTGATCCCCTGACTTGTGTTTGACAAATTTTGTGGTTTTGACTGAAACGTCTCCACAGCTACTGGACGGATTTCTATCAGATTTTCATTTTACTTTCAGGAGGTATTAAAATACTTAAAATTGTAACTATGATCAGCAATGACGGGAATTACAGCTCCCTGACGGTAGATGAATTTTATGGCTCCGTTCCTTTCCGGGACAAAACGACTTATTGTTCTTGTTTCTGATTTGTTAGGGGTGGGGTTTCTTTTTGGTTTATTGAGGAAATAATCATTTGGATACTGATACCGGGTAAAATTTGGATCAGATTCAAACTACCTACTACCTACTACTGACCTGCTTTAATATCACACAAGGTTATATATGTCCCTCTGCTCTGTCAGAGATTTTACCCTCCGTATCAAACATGTGATGTACATCTAATCTCCTTGCTGTTTATGTTCTATATTTTCACACTGTTCAGGTAATAGGCCGAGCGGGCAGCAAGTGAGCTGTATCTATGAGTTTTGGACTGTTTGAATATTTCAACATGGACTTTTTGAAAATTACGATGGGCACGCCTCACAATTGTATGACTAGTCAAGAAGATAATTATTGCTAGTTGCCAGCTGACTATTTCTTTGCTATAAAGTAAAATAGTTCCAAAGACCAATGTTTACTGTTACATTTGTGGATGCTTTTCAAATAAAAATTCCCAACGCTTTGACATTGCATGACTGAATATTTTAAATCCTGGGCACATGAATCCCAAACTACAACAGCTGCATGTCTTATACACAGGGTCAGCAGGGGAACTATGATTGGGTGAACTGACCCTTTAACCTATTCTATTTGATAGTGTTGACAGATCACCAGATTACTTCTGGACTGGTGGAGTTTATAGTTGAACTGACCTGTGTGACATTAATCTCTGAGAGGAAACCGGTTGTTAAGACAGTGAGACTGTTGCATTTATTGAAACGTTAAGCCTCAAAATTTATCTCTCTGTTCAAAGTCAATATTATGACTTCTGGGAGTTTTTTTAGGCGAAAGATGATCCCACAGTAAACTTTGTAAATGTTGTTACTACAACTCACCAACAGATGGCCCCATTGCACCGCCACATTCTGTGCAGTTTAAACAAGAATTCTGTTTCCCATCCTCACCCTCTACCATTCTCAGCCTCTCTGTAATCCTCGATGGCCAGGCGGAGTTTGCGGCGATGCATCAAGCTGCTGACACCTAAACCGAGCTCCAGGTCTTCATCTGTCAGCCCGAGCAAAACCTGCAAGGCGTTTAAGGAAAACCGTGAACGCAACTGAAAAATGCAAAGCGAGTTCCCCCACGCCACTGATGTGACCCTACCTTTCCACTCTTGACATTTTCTGAGCAGGTGCGGATGTACATGGGCATCGCCATGACAACCTCAAGCCAGGCCTGCACGGTGCCCGCCCTCCACTGGGACATGGGTGTGGTCCTGGCCAGCTCCACCTGCTGGAGGCGGTCCAGCTGGTCCTCCCCGTCTGACAGGCTGAGGCTGTGGCGGGTGGGGCTGGAGAGGCTGTCCGAGTCTGAGTGGGCGGGTTGGAGGAGAGGGGGAGGGGTGACATGTGGGTGATGTGGTTGAGGGCGTGAGTGAAGGCAGAGGTGGCAGTGGGTATAGTGAGCGATGAGAAAACAAAAAACGTTAAATCAGTCCAGCGGTGGGGGAATCAAAAGTTAGATGGTGAGTAATCTCTTCAAAATAAACAGCCCTCTCCCCTCCTCACAACATCCTAAGCTGCTGGCTGCCTGACAACAAGCCGAGCGCTTCGCCAGCGACGCTGTAAACAAGTGTGCAGCTTCTATAAACAGGCTCCTCACTTCAGGAGTCCATTAAACGGACAGCTGTTTGAGCCGTCGAAACGAAACATGACTCATCTGTCAAAATCAGCCTCCAGCAACAGCTCAGTGAAAAGGGATGAAAAGGGGTCTCTCATTATCATCATTTACCGCAGCCAAATTCTGCCTTGAGATTGTAAATAAGTCCCATAAATGCTCCTTGAATTAATCCCTACAGTCTTATTTTGCTTACCTGTGATGTGACTAAGTTAGGTAAAAATGTTTCCTGTTCACATTTTTTTTCCTGAGGGTTTCAAAGTCCGGATGAATCAGGCCTAGAAAATGATTGACTTTGTTTCACCATTGCTGTGTCTTCACCAGCGGGTGGCAACCTAGCACCAGTTTTGTGCTCGGCAGCCGGCGAAGCATCACAAATCGCTCACAATATTGAATAATATAATAATATAAGCACGTCTGGTGTTGTGCGGTCTGTGTCGTCTTTTCACTGACAGCCAGCAGCGCAGAGACATTTTCTTTCATTTTCCATTCGACACCAAACATGTCAGACCCTCAAATTCACCTGTCCCCTCTAATACTCACTGAAAAAAACCTCCGCATCAGCACAAATACTGGACAGCTCTCCTCATTCAGTCCCCAGAGTATAGCCGTACTCAGAAAGCATCCACCTGAGAGTTCAGTCAGACGGGAAGGCCACAGAATCTCCCCCCCCCGACAGTACATCAGACCTGTTCAACCTGCGGCCCGTGAGCAGAACCTGGCCCTTTAACGACCTCACTCCGGCCGTCTGATCATTTCATATGTAGGCTAATTAGCTCTTTCATTAGTTCTGTATGTTCTTAAGCACAGGCACTTTCTTATTTAATCAAAAAGTTGTTTACCATGGCTGTTAAAGCAGAGGGAATAAAGGAGACTCAAGCTAAGAGCATACTTCCACGTAGTCCGGATATCAGATTTTCACTACGAGGTTACACTGCGGCGTGGAACTCTTAATGATAACAATATCATCAGGGTAATTATAGAAAATTATCAAAAAATGTGCTGAATTGGTCACCTGACGTTATCATTTGTGTAATATTTCTTTTTAAATGTCACAGTTATCGTCATTTAGGGCATTTCACAACACCCCTGCCTCCAAGATTAAAAAGGTGCGTTGTTTTTATTCCTGAACTTTTGCCTAAATAATGTATAATGTAATAACCCGTTTCCTTTGTTTTGACACATTTAAATTCTGAACTTTACACATCAAACATGGGAAATTTAAAAGTCTCCCTTAGCACTTCATGTTTTTGTCAAATGCAGCCCTCCTAAATAACAACCAGTTGTTCCGGCCTGTTGCACCCTTTACTCGCCAAAACATACATTTTGTTACCATTATTCTTTTAGTGGAAATATAAAAATTTCATTTTGAAACGGGCCAGAGAATAAGTCAACAGGTTCTTTGCTTCCCCCCTGCTTCTGTGTTCCCAGCACAGACAGCACATGGAAACCCCACTCAGTCAGGCTTTACTGTACCGCTGTGTGTTTACTCAAAAAGAGATTCACGAAAGACTTTCGGCACCAAATAAACAGATTCTTATTAAACTCAACACCGGCAATTCATCTTGCACTGAATGCTTTTATGTTCCCTTCTAAGAGCAATGTATAAAGTGAAGGTGCACTTCTGCTGCGAGTGCTCCTCTGAGAGCAATTCATACTTAGCTGAATAAATCTGCTCTTTGGACAGAAATGCACTCTTGTCCAGACGCAAGGTCTGTTCACTCCCGAGAGACCCCAAACAAAGACGTGTTACATTAAGAACTGCAGAATTGACTGTCTGACATCCGGCTGAAGGCCGAACTGTTGGAGTCTGCTCTCTCTGTGACCTGAGAGTCAGGTCCACCTGCGGGGCTGACCCTCTTATGTCTTTTTTAAAAACCCACTGAAAGAGGAGTGAGTCGAAGGAACATCCAGGAACTATGTGGCTGTGATTACTATCAAGAACTGTGTGTCCTTCATCTGAGGCCACGAGTGTTTCTGCAAACACTGCAAGGGATCGTTAATCCTTTTGTACGGAGAGAAAAGTGGTACGTACACTTCACATAAGACACAAGAGACTGTTTTGTTGAAGCAGTCAAGTGTTAGATGTGCCCTTCAATAGCTGGTGTAATGGATGCTATTGCTACAATACTGCAGTACTTCTGATGGCGGAAACTTGTTCGAAATTGGACATTTTCCAGATTTTAAATCAAAATATTCGATTCAATGATCAAGAGTCCAGATGGACATTAGTTCACAATTCAAGATACATGTATAAACCCAAGGTGGAGAGCCTGTGCTGTATAGAGTACACTGCACCTACTAGCTGTTAGTTAGCTAGAGAGGAAAGTAGCTTAAAGAATATATCCATTCCATATGTTTAGAAATACGCTCATCGCAGAGAGATTCAAAGATAGTTACCGCTCTCATTTCTATATGATAAATAAGAAGCTACAGCCAACTAGCTGTTGTGGTTTGATAATCGACTGCTCCTGCGCTCGCTTGCCAAGAGTTGGATGTGAGAACTGACACCACTCTCAAGTCCGTACAGTAAATATGAAGCTACAGCAAGTCTGTTTCAAGTCTATGCTAAGTCAAGCTAACTGGCTGCTGGCTGAGGCTTGAATCATGGCGAACGAGGTTTGAAGAAAAGTTTGACAAACTGGGAATTGTGCTAACTCACGTTCTTACAAAGAGTCGGATGAGAGGAATCAAAAACATTCATATGCATATATGATAAATATACCGCAGCCAGCCTGTTTCAAGTCAATGCTAAGCTAAGCTAAGCTAAGCTTAGGCTGTAGCTTCGTTTTAAGGGTTAAGGGTTAGGCTAAGCTTACTGACACGGAGGTAGTATCAACCCTGGACAAATACCAGGACAAATACCAGGGTGCCACTGAGCCTTGCTTCAAATTTTGTCCAGTGGCCACTTGCGGTATTGCAGCAAAAAAAATAAAATAAATCCTGTGTCCTTTAAAGCATTTCCCCCCGAGAGCACCATCATATTATCACAGACTTCTTTAGACACAAGAAAGAAAAAAAACAACTTATTTTTGCCCCTAAATATGTATTCATGTAATTAAATACATGGTAGCACTCAATTGTTTTTTAATGGTTTTCATCAGAATTAGACTGAACTTGAAGAAGTGCATCATAGACCTCATTCACACTGCGGCCATTTTACCCCAACATCACGCTCGGGGTTGGAATGGATGCTGGGATGATCTGACGCTGCTGTGTTTGAGGCTGCAAGGTAAACGGAAGTAATCTGACAAACTGTTTTCATTTTAAAGGTTTCCAATTGATTAGGAACTGAAAAGATGACGGATAGTGGAAAATATGGAGGCATGTTAGAATTCAACAACTTCTTAGCCAACATTATGGTTTAATTACATCCTCTGTTTAAATAAATATTTAAATACATTTCTCAAAGATGTATGTTGATATATCTGAATGAGTACACCTTTCCTGATGGTGTTGAATCCAAAATTATTGTATCACAGTAACGTTAGAATCTGGTTGAATGCTAATGCTGTTGTCTGATGAAAGCTAATCAAAAGCTGTGGTTTTACCTTGAAATGTGGTCCAACGTCCCTCTGGACCAAACTATCTGTTGTCTTTTCAGCTTCTAATCAATTGGAAAACACTAAAAAACAACCGCGTCGGATTGCCTATGTTTATATGACTTGCAACCTGGCACACAGCAATACGACCTCAGCACCCTGAGTGTGATGTCAGAGGAAAATGGCTGCTGTGTGACTACGGTCTACTCCAAGGTTGTTTTTTTTGTGGTAGTGTGTGAGAGTTAGAAGGCATCTGCAAACACAGCTTGCAACCCAGCAGCAGAGCTCATTGTTAAAGCAATTGGGACTGGTACCTTTGTTCTCACTGAGTCTGATTGATTACTTCTTGGGTCACTTCACTGTGTTGAGAGTCCGGTGGAGGTCAGACAGGAGGGGGTCAGTGTTAGAGGTGAGGGGTCATATCATAGCAGAACATTATTGACACCATGTGCTGACACGTATGAGTTCAGTTCAAACAAATCTGACATGGCTTCCTTTCCCCTCGCCTCCATTTTTTTCCGATTTGTGGATGTCAATATCGCCGGAGGAAGAGGAGGAAAACGCTCTTCGGTGTGGATAAGGACTTCAAATTGGCAAAGAGAGGAAAGCAAGCCATGTGGAAGCTTTTTGGGATGCAGTCCTCTCACAGATGGACTCGCAGGGCTGAGAGAGGCTACCGCATATGTTAAAAATGGCAGCCCCCCCAGCATAAAGGGACGAGTCAGGATTAGAGCCATACCACAACAAATGAACACATACACACACAAACATTGTCACAGGGAAAGAGAGGACAGCCACATGGAAATTCAACGTCATTTATTTTATTTTAAAATAATCTTTTTTTTTTTCTCATTGACTTCTTTTGAGCGTAATTTTGTTGCCATGCCTTTTAAAAGTTCGCTACTATCCACTTCTTCTAAACATCTCAGGACCTCACAGCAGAAGTCCCCCGCTGACGCCTACATCTTCGACTTTAAATAAAACTCTTCAATAATAATATTAATTTCTATTTCTGTAATGTTATCTCATTTACAAAAAAGTAAAATATTTGTGGAAAATCAAAAATAAAGAAAAGAGACCATGGCTCAAAGCATAAAACTCATACACTTGATATGTTTCTCCTCCCGTCAGCGGAGGATCGATAACGGTTGGCTGAATGAAACAAAGTAAAAATAGCCTAGATTTTCATACATTTCATTAAGTGTTTAATGAAATAAAAACTGTTTGAGCTGTTGTTCTTATACATACAATTTAATACATGATGACTTATCGTTAATGATTCACCTCTAAATCCAATATCTGCGAGCCCAAATGTAGGTTGAGCCAAGGGTTAAACGATAATCCCCCTCGCTGCTTACACAGCCGCTCTCTTTTTGACAAGCACTGCGCTTAAATACAGCTTCCAATGTAATCTGTGACTCCACAGTGTTTCAGATGAGACTGACAAATACCCAGTGTTAGTTTTAAAAATCGGGGAGGGAAAAGATTTCCTGGGGGAGGCGGTGCAGACTCCGGCTCAGTCCAGTGAAAGGACGAAAATAATCCAACGCCTCTCGTCATTCTTTTGCTTGAAGAAATGCTATTAACCTTTGGTACCGAGTTAATTGCTTTTTTCAGCAGTGGCCTGAACCTTGCATCTGCATTTTTGGGTGAGTTCGCTGGGTCACGGAGGAAGGTATACATTTACTTCAGTTTGATTAGCCTGCTTAAATCTGATTTTCGACCTCCCGAGTTGGCTCTCGTTATTGTTATAACGCCTCATTTAGTGTCCGCTCCGTGCTCGGGCCTCTAAATTAAAGCTCAGATTTTTAACGGTGAAATAACCATCAGCCTAGTTCTACTATGTAAGTATAATTGATGTTTAAGCTATCACTTATTTTGCGATAATAGCTTTCTTTTTTTAGACTTTTCCCAAGAATAATTTTACTCCCAACAGCCTTTGTAAGTATTAATAAAACGATAGCTACAAGCTACTGTAAGATCCTACAGGAAGAAAAATGGCACAAAGCCTCATGAATAAGTGGAATAATGATATCATCATTTTAAGTGTAATGCTGGATTTTCTTTGTTTCTGTTGCATTTGCTGACCTTTAAGATTTCAAAAATACAATTTACATAAAGAGCCTTGTAGGTGCACATTAAAGTTCTACGTCTAGTTTTTGCGACTGTGTCGAGCTCTTGAACATTAATCAGAACGTTTTCTGAATAACAAATGGAGGAAATCATGAATAAACATCATGAAATCAGCAACTGACCTCTCTTTGTTTTATTTTTTTTATCACCTCCTCGACAACATACCCAGAGAAAGACATTTTCTTTTCGGCAGGGTTTTGTTCAACATGCATTTGGGGACTGGGACTACGTGCATGCATGTCACACATGTACTTTAGGCATGTACCTTCTATCTTAACAGATAGAAAACACATTTCTTACATTTCCTGTTTGGCTTCATGTTGCCGTGGAACAAACTGTTCTGCATAGAAAGTTCATTCCTTGCTCGGCGGCTTTTCTTTGAAGTCTCATTTGAGCAAACATCAAGGAGTGCACGGTTTTCTTGGCGGGTTGAGGGATGTGTTGTGTAACCGAATTAGAGGTGGATTTGAAGGAGTCTGCATGTCGCCCACAGGAAACTGGTCTCGTCATGGCAGTGTGGAAGGAAGGAGGGGGGGATGGACCAGGCAAGACAATAAACAGGGAGGAGTTAAGTTAAAAAGGTTGTGAGAGGAGGAGGACGAGGAGGGGGGTACATGTCAAAAAGGAACAAAAGGCATTCAGGACAAGGAGACATTTACACGCACAGAGTGCACATCAACTGTTGTTATTTACAAGTACAGCAGTCCTTCAAGTTTCCAGTTGAGTGAAAACAAAGAGTCAAAATGTAAAGAACAACTAAAAGAACCAATAACACAGCCTTTTTTTTTTTTCTGGAGGGCAGATACAATAGAACATATCCACATGGTCGCCGTGTCACACTCTATTTACAGGACTATACATACATACAAGGTGCAACTTGCCCGTTAAGGTTTCACACTTCAGCAAAGCAAAGACGCGCCTCCGCCTTCTGCCATGGCCTTGAACGCACGCATGCACGCACTCTTCAGACGCGCACAGGTACGCATGCATGTGAGGCTGCACAGGTGCGCACGCTGTCGTACCTGTACACACTCACATCGAACACACACCCATCGTCTCACACGCACACACGCGCTTGTCTTCTGATAACTGCCATGAAAGGGCTCTCCAGGTGGTTCGCTCGGACATTGTGTGCTTTTACCAGTCTGCATCTTCCTCTATGTAATAATCGGGCGTTGAAGTACCATCAAACAAACCGGGGTCGAGGGATTTGCGTTGCTTTCCCCGGGCGAAGACCCGCGACAGAGAGCCCAGGCCCATCTTCTCTTTCTTCTTCTTACGCTTCGCCTCCTCCAGATCTTCTAGGGACTGGAAGAAGAAAGAGAGAGAGAGAGGAGAGGGAAGAAGAAGATGAAGGGATGGGTGAAGGAACAGAGAGATGCGAGAGCAGAGAAGTCAGCAAAGGAGATGCAGAGCGGGCGATACAGACCAGCACAGATAAAGATCACAACACAGAAGGCAAGTGACACTTGACATGCTGCGACACATGCACAAATTCGACAACCACAACCGGCTTTCACATAAATTCAAGTCACGGCTGCAGACAGGCGACAGGCATGAGTTCAGCCAGAACGATGGCGGAGGGGGGAAACGGCAGCGGCCAGCGAGCAGGACAGTCGGCAGCTACTACAAAGGAGGTGATTACTCGGGAGGGTGCAGCGGTGGGCAGCTCTTACATTGCACAGGGAGTGAGTCCGGTGGCGCGGCGAGTTGATGTCGCTGGGTGTGGACGACCGGTCTCCTTCCAGCGCCGAGGCGTCGGAGATGATGGAGGGCTGGCGCGAGTGGCACGGGCTCACCCGCACGGCAGCCACTACAGCGGGGTGAGAGGGAAAAAGAGAAAAAAAAAAGGCTTGTTTTCTTTTCGGGGTGTGTGTTTGGGCACCGAAAGTAGTGCACAGGCACAATCTGATTCAACGCCACAACACCCTCAAATAAAAATATATTTCAAAAGCCTGAAATTATTTGCAATCATCTGCAGTTGCTAAGCAACAGTGAAAACAGCTTCACAGAGGATGAACGAGCGTGTATGTGTGTGTGTGTGTGTGTGTGTGTGTGTACCAGTGAGACTGATACATACAGTACAACCAATTGCATAGCAATTTAGAGGTTCGTGACTGTTCACACGTTTCCCTCGTTTTCCTGTTTTTGTGTGCTTGCTCCTCACGATGTCCCCAGTTAGTCAGCAACCCATTTGAACCCGCGGCTGCCCTTTAAAACAAGGACTGAGGTGGAATCCTACTCTGTTGGAAGAAGAGGCTAATTTGTCTGTTGTCTTCTTTTTAAGAAGGGAGGTGCCAGTAGTTCAGCTATTGCTCCAAAGTTTAGATGTTTAGTCTTTTGTTTTGGGGCGTTCTGGATGAACCGATCAGGCTGAGTGCTTGGATGACACCTAACTATTCAAGTGTAGATTCTGAGATGTGGAATCAGATTTATAATGTTAACTCCAGACTGTAGTTATTTGATATTGTTTAATAACCAAAATAATTACAATAATCACAATGCTTGTATTCCATGTTTCTCAGCCTGATACTGTTCCCTGTCTGTGATGTATGTCTGTGAACCTACAGTAGTAAATGTTGTGAGGGGCCTGAGAAGTAGAAATAGGGCCCAAAACATATAGAAACAATGAATTACAAAGTCAGAAGAAAAAAAGGCTGACTCTTGTCAGAACCAGTGACAATTTACTTCAACAACACAGACAAAATGTATGACTTCCATTGTCTCTTCTCATTTTTTGTACAATTACATTTAACCAAACAGACACAGTAGTTAACACCCAGCTGATCCTCAGCTGCCACCAAAGGCTTCTGTGCGGCAAAGACAAATGAGAGCCGCAAAGCCAAAAATGTGTTCGCTGTAACAGCTACAGGAAGCGCATGAAATGTCACAACCGGAGCAATCATCAGTGGCCAACAACGTGGTCATACTGAGCAGATGGCAGGAGGGGATGTGTGTGAAGCAGGTTCACATGAGCATGCAGAGGGCGAGAACCACCTGGTGTCAGTCGGTCCATGTACGGGACGAGGGTGTCATGTCGGCCTACCTTGTCTGTCCGTGGGATGCCCCGTGTGGACGTAGAGGGTCTGCTGACTCTGTCTGATGGCAGCAGTCAGGGGTAGGTCGGCCTGCATCACCCACTCTTGGTTGTTGCCGTTGACAACCGTTTCTGTGGGCATGGCCAGAGAGTGGCGCTTGGGCACATCCTTGGTCAGGGTGGCCAGTGACTGTTTGGCCTTAAGAAGATGGACAGATAGATGCAGTCAGTCAGTCCGCCAGTCAGAAAGCAAACAGTTAGAGACAATCCTGGAGGAATATCTTTTTTTTTTTCTTTTTTTTTCGCAGTTTCTATTTTATTTAATTTTTGGAGTTGGTGTTGTTGCAGCCCAGTCATCAGAATAAAATGTTGGCAGTTAAAGTTTTTGCAAACCACGGACACATTCAAATATGCACGTGTCATACGTATCATATCAACACTTCAACCATATATCTGTCACATCACATTCAAATTATATGTATATGACCGGACTCTGATGTCAGGCAGTGGAGCGGATGGTACAGTGTTACTGCAAATAGTCTGTCAAGCCAACAACCGCTGTTATAGAAGGGTTTTCGACATTTGTTAGTTTGAAAGCACTTGATATTTTCAAGAGGACGTCAGGATATTTTCTAGCTTTGTTTATGGCGACAAGTATGGATATTTTTGAAAGGCTGTCAGAGCATCTCCAGACAATAAGCACAGTGTTGTCACAACATCAAATGTAAAATTTAACCTAAAGACACTATATGATACAATTCGATAAGATTCTATACGATACTGTATTCTTTATTGTCTCCATAGGGGAAAGTTGTCTTGGACTCAAATGCTGTGCACATACAACTTCTTCCATAGTGGATATAATAGCATAAAAACATAAACAGAGCAGCACACACCAACATTATTTACACAAATTACACATATGATACCACCAGTAATGATCAAAATATCACCAGTAACCGCACGCTTCCTGGAGCATCAAGCAGCATTATTAGCTTTAAACATATCCATGGTTTACAGAATCTCACATTACCAACATTATTCTGCCGATTGGCTGTTTGTGTTTCTGTTGATTTATATATGCATATGTTGTACGTGTGTGCACACATGGAAAATGTTACATATCTGGAATCCCACTACAAGTCTCTGAGTGCATGCAGACATGTGAGTTGTCTCCCCTGGGCTCTTCATGTGGTTGTTGTCTCATGAAAAATGCAGCTGTATTCATGTTGGTCTTTTGTTGTGTGAAATCCCTTGTTACCACTCCTGGGAGCACAGAGAGTGGGGGAAAAAAAGACTTCATATCTGGAGGATGTATTTGCTGTTTGCTTCCTTTCAGGGGCGGAAGTCAGGAGTTGTAAAAATGTAGCAACAGGAAATAATGACGCCTCTCTATAAGTTTAATGAATACATTTTGCTCTGCAGAGACCGGTCGCAAAGCGGGACTCGCCACATTTTAACAGGAGCAACGATGAGCGGCTGGAGCTCTGGGAGATGCGTTGGTGCGTGTGTGCTTTGTGTCCGTCAAAAGTTGTTTTTTTTCTCTTTGTGTGAATGTTTTTCGGATTAGCCTTCACATGTTTTTCAAATGCCTGAAATCCTGTTATTTTTGTGAATCGTATCATCATGCCAGGCGACGGCAGGCTGCAAATCAACGGCGGCACAATCAGCCTCACCGCAATCATCTCTACCTACCAGCGGTCAAACGATTATCAATCATAGTCTTTGACATGCAAAACAGAACACAATCACAAACCTTCAGAGCAAACATTAGTGGGCAGAATATTGATGTATTTTCTCCCCCCCCACCCTGAGCATTTCTTAGCTCAATTACACCTTAACCATATTCAGATCAGTCACAGCGGGAAATCCATGGGATCACTGATGTTAGGATCACTGGGATCACTCAGGGTCGGCTGTGGGTTAGTATAAAACGTGCAGCTGAGAGGAGGGGCTTTCCAAAACGACAATTAGGTCATAAGTAGGAAAGATTTCCAGGGAGCAGAGGGGTCGAGAAAAGGTCAAAATTTAAAGCTGGGGGGCCCATCTTACCGCCATGACCCTAGGAGAGTAGTAGTCCCTGTCCGCAACCCGCTCAAACACCCGGAACTCCATTCTCTGATTGACACAGTTACTCATCTGGGGGGTTGGAGACATGAGGGATGTCTATACTGTACATTCAAAGGCTTCCTGTGTTTGATCATATGCAGTATATCCAAAATAGTACATAGTGGCTGACAGCGTATTGACAATACTTCTGTAAACACAAGTGATGCATGTGTGTCTGAGCCTTGATGACTGCACTTTCCCTGATCTTGCTTTCTATTGTTGGTTTTATTCTACACATAAAAAGTGCCATCAAAGACTAAAAATGGAGAAAATCGATTTTTAACAATGGCAAAGAAAAAGGTAAACAGTTTTTGAAAGGATTGAATAGAGTCTGTCTCTCCGCCTGCCTGCCTGTCTGTCAGTCAGTTCCCCCCCGATCACCCCTGTCAGTCTGTCTTCCTGTCTCACCATGGCCAGCTCAGCCTCCAGCTCCTTGATGCGGTTCTCCTTGAGGTCGAGCTGGGAGCGCAGCATCCCCGTGTGCTCCGTGGCTTCCTTGGTCTGCCGCCTCAGGTCCCACTTCTCTCTCTCCAGCATGTCTTTCTCTTTGGCCAGCGCCTTCACTGCATCCTCGCTCTCCTAGCAGACACAGAGATCCTGATGGATTGGTTCACTTATCAAGCGTACCTTTGAAAAATAGTAAGGATCAAGCAAGTCTGCTCGATTATAGCACCGAATCCAATTTCAGATCACTTAGTGCGATCATTTTTTTTTCCAGAGAAAGAAAAAGGTCTAAATTATTAATTTCTACGTTCTTTTGTTAATTCCAGTTTTCTACCTGCATCATGTGTACTTTGACTATGATGTGCTGTTCTTGCTGTTTATACTTGGAAATGACATGTGTCAAAAAACAACAGCAACACACAAACCTGAACGCCTAATCTTAATGCCAAGAGAGAATTATTTTCACTCATTCTGACTACCTTACATGTGCAACAATTTGGTCATTTGTTACACAGAAAGAAATAACTCATTCTGTTTCGCCGTGCTCTCGCTTGGACACAGCTACATTCATCTTACAAACAGCTACGACAGGAGAGATTTTTCTTCCTTTTTCCAAAAATCTTTTTGTGCATGCACTTGCTTTGCTGACTGATCGCGGTCAGAACACGGGCGCCATACTTTTCTGTGCTGCTCATAGTTGCGTATGAAGTCGCGGAGCTGCTCCTCGCGGCTCTCCAGTGTGGCATAAAGCTGCTGCATCTGGTTGACCAGGTCTGCTTTCTCCGCCTTCAGACGCTTCCGGTCCGACTTCATGGCTGCAGGGAAGGATGAGAGAGAAAGAGAAAGAGAAAGAGAAAGAGAAAGAGAAAGAGAAAGAGAAAGAGGGATTCTTAGTGAGCCACATTTGCTTGTGTGGTGAAGTTTCAACATTAACTGCAGAAATTAAAATTACTCTAAGTTGGTCACGTATGCCACTGCTTACGCTCTTTGAGAAGATTCGTGTCCAGTATTTTTTGTACATCTAGTCCACATTATAGCAGGTTCTTGATGAAGAATAACTAAGTTTTTAAGCACTATGAAGCATTTGAAGTTAAAGCATTAAATCCACCTGCTGTTGCTGGTTTAATGCGGCGTGACTGCGTGATGATAAAGCGGGGTGAATCACACATGAACCCCCCCCGTCAATCTCCTCTCTGCTGCTGGATTCATTAAGAGGCTGGCTCTCTCTTCTCATCTATCTCCCTGCCACACACTCTCTCTAATCCCCTGGCACCTCACCCACGCATCATGATAAAGAATGTGGTTTAGTGTAGTTATTCACAGAGGCTCTAATTTTCTCAAAGACAACATATCCTTTTTTCTCTCTCCCCTGCATCTGCCTCTTCCCCGGCTTTCTCACGATTTCCACGCAAGGTTTGTTTTCCAGACATCTGCTGGCTTAAAGCGGAGTTTCCCCCTAGCTATCCATCCAAACTGACAATATTTGCTTTATTTACACTTTATGTATTCTTTCGGTGTCTGTCCACCTTAGTTTCCTTCACTTTGACATCTGTTTCCTCACAGCACTGACGCTCTGACAGTTATTTCATAACGTCGCGCAATTCTTGTTTTTTTTCTCTCTTGATGCTTGTTATCATGCGTTCACCTTTCTTCTTCCTCCTTCTTTGCCCCCCCCCCTGCCCGAGCCAGCTGTGTGTCATTAATTAACTTATACCACAGCATGGTTAATTGCTTGACATTCACAAGTTGCGCCTGGGGAACGCGCTCAGGCGTGTGGAATGGAAGTGTGGTTTCACAAGGACAGATTCATCCTCCCTTTTCCTCCGCTTCATTTTTTTTTTTTCCCTGTCACCCTCTCACATGACTCCCTTTCACCCGTTCTTCCCTGGTGGAAAAGGGGGGATTCGAGCCAAACTAGCCGGCGAACGAAGAGACAAGAAACATCCCTCACCGGCCAAGAGAAACAGGAAACCTCCCAGCACCTGCTCCAGGAAGCGTAATCAAAGCCGTCATTGAGATGAGCCAAAAATGTCGCTGCGGCCTCACATCCTGCACCTGTGACCGATTGGCAACATCAACCCCCCTGGTGTCGGATGCAAGAAAGCACTCACTGTGCCTCGGTAAAAGGGTCCATTCACACACGCAAATCATATTAGCACTGTTGCTCACCGTTTAATACCAAAGTATGGAGACTCATAATGAACAAAGACGCTCCTGGTGCTAGTTACCTTACACCGAACAATGGAGATGAGATGGGCAGGGAAAAGTATGTCTCTTTTCTGCTAACAGCCGTATATATGAGTGAAGTACTCTGCAGCTCGGCCCAAGCCTGCAAGAATTATTACCAGATGAAACAAGAGGAAACCACCTGGGAGCCATACAGAGCTGAAGCTAATGTGTTTTGAGCTGGAGGAGGAGGGAGACATGAAGTGGAAGCTACTAGAGAGGCTTCAATTTAATAGTCGTTTCATGGAGGAACGATATCCGTGCAAGCACCTATCCCCTTTCCTCGCCACGCACCGCATTCATGTATTTTTGTGTGTTCTGAGAATCTTCTTTTACTCTATGTCTAAAATGTTCATCATTCAGACACTGAAAGCTGAAGGAGAACAGATTTGGACTGCACAGAAACATTCACAGCGAACAGCCGAAGCCACTGTTCCCACCGTCCGATGTTCAAAACACCTGCCTGTATCACGCTCTCTTGACTTGTTCTCTAAAATCTGCATAAAAGGTTTTTTTTTTTAATTCTTTTTTTTAGCTCATCACACAGAAACTCTTGAGCAACCAAAGACCTTGTGCTTCAAAGTAGCTTAATGTGGGCATCTACTGTAGTGGGCTAAAAGCTTTTGTCTGCTGGGCTCTTTTATGATGCTTTGCTGCACTGGAGGGCTGAGATTGCCTGCAATGAGTGGGCCAACTCATTAACTACCAAACAGCTGGATTTCTCAGGAAGTTGTTCGCTGGAGGCAGCCCCATATAAAAAGTATTCTAAAGGAATCGTTTGATATTGTACGCCGTTTTTCTGAGAGTTAGATGAGAAGATGGAGACCTCTCTCATGTCTCAACAGTCGCCACTGATGTTGCCAACAAGACTCTGCAAAGTCACAGCAAGGAAATAATCCCACAGACTACCCAGGCATTGGTACCTTCAAAGATTCAGGCTAGCTGCTCCCCCCTGCTTTCAGTCTTTATGCTAAGCTAAGCTAACCAACTACAGGCTTTCGTTGCCAGACTTGTTTGTTGACTGCCTTTTGGATTTTGGAATCACTGGACTTTGGATTACAGGTTCATTTTAATAAAGCTTGCTTTCTGTTTTCACCTGCCTGTCTTTTGGTTCAAAGGTTAGATATTTTGCAAAATGGCAAACGATTCCATTAATTAAATGTAAAGAGGCTAGATATATTTCGAAAGAAATACACAGCAAGGGACAGACAACAAGGGGAGATGGCAAGCTGGTTACTACTTGAGCAGCTTCATATTTGTGTTAACTATTTGTCTGATTTTGTCTTTCTTATTTTAATTGCATGTTATTTATCCTTACACTTCCTGTTTGTAGAGGTGAATAGTGTTAGGCTTGGTTCCTGTCGCTGCTTTGTGAATGTCTTCTCTTTCCTGAGCATTTACTGACAGCGGAAGAGTGGAATATTTTGCAGGAGGAGAATTATTTTGGGTATGTTTTGATTCTCTTTTCCCGCTGTGAAAAAATGTCACCGCAGGAATCCCTTTTGTAAGTGACGTGAATTCGAGCTGACCAGAGCTGCTGCTGCTGCTGATTGTGAAGAGGCAAAACTACAAACTGTTTACAGCTGCCTTTCAAGCCTACAGGGGGTTCACTGTTGGATGCTAAGGGAACACATTTTTTGTTGGACTATCACTTTAAAAAGACTACACAAATATGTGTGGGCAAGTGTCAATCGTTATTCATGCTCCCTGAAAAGACTCTCTAGCCCTTTGTTACACAGCAGGGATGATGCACCGTTATTCTGCCTTACGTTCTGCATGAAAAGTACAATGAATGTTGCTGTAGTTTCACTTCTTTGCCTGCAGTGAAGGCAGAATCGGAGCCAAATCAACATGTTACCACACCCTTTTACAAGTTTACGCATAACCTATGAGCTTGCAGGACGGGAGTGGGGAGGCAATGTTTTGATGATTTAAAAAGCAGCTAGCGATGATGATCATTCAGCAGCAGTTAGCACCCCTGCTGCTGCTGCTAAATGATTATTGTCATGTTATGCCATTGTTCAGAAAGCGCAGCCTGACAACCATTTCAAATGGCACACTTTTGCTCGCTCAACAATGGCATGCTATCCAAAATCACACACTGGCCATTGTTTGGTTCAGTGTGAACAAACAAAGCCAGCATGAAGAGGCGTCTTCGTTGGGGACAGTGTTGCCTGACCTCTGTGTAGAAAGGGCTTCTGATTGGTCGTCAACTGAATAGAATCAGAATCAACCGCAGCCATCTTGGTACACTTACCAACCCCTATTGCTTGTTGTGTCCTATCTGTTACAGCAACAGTATAACAAGATGCCAGCCACAATTTCAGCTAAATAGCATGGATTTTCTTTATGGACAAATGAATTGACAAGCGAGTTTGGCAACAACACACGGGGGTCTTTGAGGAGTCAACGTCCGTAGCATATGCAATTTTTCCAGCTCGGTTTTCCACGCCATTACGAACGTCAGGATCACAAAGAGAGACCCACTTATCAACACCCCCTCAGAAAATGATGTTCTTCACATAAATGAATGAAACCACTTCACACTGACGCTACTCCATATAACTTCAGCCCTAAAGAGAAGGGACAGGCTTTTAGTCGGCTCTTAACATAATTATTTGGGGAGAGAACAAAAGAGACACCAGCTCACTGGAGGGAGTCCAGTGTTCACGGATTGGGATTTTAAATCTGCCAGCTGAATAATGAAGTAGGAGCCTCGGAGCTGCACAGCGTATCACCTCCTCACTTCCTCTGGAAGAATAAACTCACAGGATGTACGAGCTCGAAATAATGTTCCTACTGTATCACGCTTCTCTGCCGTCGTGGTGATTTTTCCGACACGGCAATTAGAAGTTCATTAATGTTTTATCGAGAATCTACAAACCTCAGCGATGACATTTGACCCTTTTATAGGTTCATGCACAACCTATGAGCGAGCCATTAAAAATAGATCAAACATAGCTTGCTAATAGGTGATCTGGAGGGGTGTGTGCGTGCTGGTGTTTGTGCGTGAACGAGTGTGTGTAAGAGCTATTTGAACAGCAGAACCGACACATTGGGGAATCGGGGGGGGGGGGGGATCACGCTTTGATCCCATAACAGCTCCTCATTACTCACCTCACTGTCTTCACTGGATCCAAAACAAAATTAACTGGCACTGTAAGAGGCCGAGTGTGAGCTAACGCAGCTGTAACATTCGAGCGCGAACAGCGAGTCGGTTGCGATGTATTCTGACTCAACAGCGCTCACCGAGATACGCTTGATTTTACTGTGATCCACCCACTCCTGACCAATCCAATTCAAATGGACTGAGGGGCAACTTAAAAAGCAAAACTGTTCTCATTACCTGTTAATATGTAGCTGCCAGCACTGAGGAAATAAAAGGTTTATGAACACACGGCAGCCCGGAAGGATTTCCAAAATTCAATTGGAGGATTTCTTATTTCATTTGTTTAAAAATTAAAACCGTCGCAATTACTTTAATGTTATCAGGTTAAGTAGCATAATGAGATTTGGAGGCACTGAGTGTGTGTGTTGGTTGTATTTAGTAGTGGAATGAAGGAAATGCAGAGTACTGCACTTAAAGCAACATTATTTATCTGTTTCGCCTTAAATTAACAGCTTCAAAATCATGTTGATGGTCCAGTGACTTGTAACAGGGTACATGGTGTCTCTGTCTCAGCCACTCCTCCCCCCAACACTTGTTTCTGCATTATGTAACTTCAGTGAGAGGGTTGGATCACAGCATCACATACATGTTTACTTCTACATAAAATTTTTCAACACGCAACACTATTATTATGTAGTGAGTTGTAGTCAGCACCTACATTACATTTGACATACTGTTACAGACCTGGGATTTGTATTTACGACAGTGGTGTTGCACTCAGAAACGACAGGGGGCGCCAAATCACACAAAATGCCAATTTCGACATGATGTTGCTTTAAGAACAAATTTGAGGTGTTGTACTTTACATGAGTATTTCCATTTTAATGCTACTTTATACTTTGACTCCATTTGGTATTACAGGCCGATATTACGCTTTTTATTTCATTATATGATCGCTGTAGTTACTGGGTGCTTATCAGATGACAAATTTTTCCTTGTATCCTTTTAAATGAAAATTATGTATCTGAAGGATTAGGAGTGTCTTTCAGGGTTCGCCTACTACTTAAGACAGATAAACTATTTAAAAAGCCTTCTGGATTTGCTGGAAAATGCATCATCACAAAGCTGAAAACATGAGATACGTTATCCACACAAGACAACGACGCTACAAACACGATGCTCTTACATGAACATTACCATAAATTAAACTACTGAATATATTAAAGTTAAAATAAGCTCATATCAAACATGTACCGCAATAAAATGCTAAATGATATCAATCCAAAAACATGAAATATATTTGTAAAAGATAGACTAGGACCATTTTAGTGAGTACTTCTTTTTGTACTAAAGTACATGTTGCTCATCTTAATTATGCTTTGACTTGACACAGGTTTTGAATGCAGGATTGAACTTGCAGTGGAGTATTTTCACAGCGTGGTGTTAGTATTTTTTCCTGAAGTAAAAGGATCTGAATACTTCTTCCACCCCTGGATGTGTCTGGATGTGTTTGTGTATGTGGGTATCGTAGCTTACACACCTAGTAAATGAAGAGGCCTTGTAGTCAAGGACAGAGCTGCTTTCTGAGTACAGTGTAGCGTGAAATGACACTAAGCAGAGCAGGCAGCACTGTGCTTTGATGATACATGCTTTCATTTGAGCTCTGGATTGACTGCGGGTCCCTCAGTGATAGTAATTAGCCAACAGCTAATTAAAAAAAAAAGCAGCAAAGGCCAGCTATACTTTGAAAATTCATTAAACAACACTTTGATTTCAAAGTCCAAATAAGTATTGGGTAAACCTATAAACGCATTCTGAGCACAGACCAACTGCGTTAACCAAGCGCTCTATTTTCTCCTGGTCCCTTCACTCAAGGCTTTGGCGATTGTGGGGCCAGTTTCAGTTCATTTCCATTTGTGTACTTCAAGACAGGGTGGGCGAAATGATTTCAAGCAGCAGCTTTTGTGTTGGACAGAGCTCCTACAGGCATCGCAACAAAACCTGTAATTGTGAGAGGTTGCAATTACCCACGATTACAATTACAGTGCTCACAGGCTAATGTCTGGCACACAGTGGGAGTGAGCTCGGGTCTTAACATTGAAATGGTGTGGGCATCGCACCAAACAGAGACCGAGGATGAGACACCGAGGGAGAAAATGAAGGAGACAAAACAGACCGCGAAGCAGTCCTGTCCGCGTTCTCCATTTTGTATTCATGGGCACCAAAGAATCTGCATGTAATTTAGCTACAGACTGTCGAAACTGAAGGCAGGAGTGACAACGCAGTTTCTGTGAACCGTTCCCAAAGTAAACAGGTATTATCTCAAGTGGCAGAGAGCAAAGCAGGGGATGATGCGTTTGGTTCAGGCGACTTCATCACTCCAGTCCTTTGCTTTGTCATCCAAAAGCAGAACAACAGCAAAATAAATAAGTAAACACTAGAAAACGCAAAGCTCCTCTGCATCACAATAATTGTTTGTGGGCCCCTGGGGCGCTTAAAAACTCCAAACATTGCGCTCGCTCTTTTAGGAAAACACTTTTCCATAGCATCTGGCGGGATGTTCACAATATGCCAGCCTTACAAAAACAAGGGGAAATCAAATCGAGCCGACATCCTGCCTCCAATCAATCGGCAGCATACGGAAATTGTTGTAGTTAATGAGGTCTTCTCCAGAACATGCCCTATGTTTTTATTTATTTTCCATCAGAAGCCACCCAACTATTTCCGATGCCAACAACTACTGTGTCACAAACCTTTAAAGCACAAAAAGTAACTAGACAAAGGATGCTGAGGAACATTAGAAATAAACAGAACCTCAGACGTGAACTATGTGGTGCTCTGAACAGGTTCAGCAGTAGTACCAACCTCCAAGTTTCCCTGACTGTCCAACCCTACATGAAATCTAAGGATGCTCAACTTCATCATGATTAACAAAAGGCTGTCTTATCTATTAAAAAACAGTTACTTCTGTTTATCAAGGCGTTAGAAATGCTCTGTAATAGTCAACTTAAATGTAATCACAAAGTAACATTTCAAGGTAAAACAACATATTTGATGGTCCACTAGCTAACGTGAGCATCAAACCGGTTCCTATCTAACATTACCGTTTGATTACATCAAGTTTATTTCAGTTGCTGATAGGAGAGCAAGTGGTGACATGATAGCAATTTGTCAGAATGCCTCCGTTTATAGGACTTGAAACGACATTTGAGTTTCCCACCCCGAGTGTGTGACATTGGGGGAAAAAGGCTGGCGTTATACTGCGACTATAAGGACTATTTATTACATATCGCCTGTTGGTATGACAGAAGATTTTGCCTTGACCTTCAGTGTGGCCGTTCGAAACAGGTATTAACACTTCTGCCTGAACATCTTTGTACATCTGGCCCGTCGCGCACTTCAGCAGCCCTAAGTCCTCTCATGATCCCATGGACAAAGAACTGCTAGCTGATTAGTATTTACTCATATCTTTCTGTTTTCCTCAATTTAACCCAAAACGCTTCATCATCTTCCTCTATTATCCCTTATGGCCATTAAAAACTCGTCAACCTGTTAACTTACACAAAATAAACCTGTCATTCCTTTTAAAGTTTCCCTCTGTGAGCTGCGCTCATCACTTTAAACCCACACACTGCAATTACCACCACTGCAGTCACGATTGTGGCCAAGTATCTGCAATACAGAACAGGAACGCATTCAATGGAAGCAGCTGGAAGAGCAACACAAACAAGAAGATGAGACAAAATGGGATGACAGATTTGTTTCCACTTTCTGCTCGGGAACAGCTGTAAATACGGGGGCCTGGGGACAAAGCCAGAATTCACTGGCTGCAACCCACTGCATGCAAACACTGTGAGAGCAAAAAGCTAGCTAATGCGTTTGTTGGCCTTTCATAGCTGTCATAAAAAATAGTATCCTTGGAGTCTGAGCAAGCCGCTGTGACAGCGCATGAAGATGGAGTGTGACAACCGTGGACTAACAAAAGAGCTCGGAACCAGCTTCTGCTCTACAGGCCAGGTCATGTGGAAAATAACAATAAAAAACATAAATAATTCAGGAGTCTTTCTGCGTCCACCACTGAAGGCAAATTTTTATTTTTTTTTCATGGGTCAAAAGCCGTATTTGAACCTCAACTTCTGCTCTCTTGCTTATATAAAATAGCTTTGAGAGCAAAAACAAATATAAAATAGCAACAGGGGCGTCTTCTCACTCGAGTTCACAGTCGCTTCCATTTGCTTTCTGAATTACTCCAACTAACCCGACTCAAGTATGACAGCAGCCAATTTCCTGTTGTCCTCCCACGTACCCCGTCTTAATTGCAGACCAGATCCACCCTGCTTAGCGTTTCTGGTCCTCGTAAGCCAACCCAAGTCCCCCTTTATAAAGCTTTCATTAGCTGCTGATTGCTCTCGGTGCCTGCTGGGCTTGGTAAGCTTTGGCCTTCATTAACAGGCCTGAGTCATACAAATGACTGTATGACGCAGTGTGCAGTCTGCTCAGACAGCCAAACATCCAGCTGAAGAAGAGATAAGTATTTATTTGAAGTGTTCCCCATTGTACGCATCCCCGCCGTCCGTTTTGTCTTTGTTCAATTCTTTCAGAGAGCGTAGGCTGCAAGTGTCAAGTGAAATGTCACAGCAACAAAATCCCCTGACAGCATGTCATGCATTTTGTCTGATACCAAATGGTGTTTTTTGTGCCTTGCTTCATTCCACAGGCGATAATTCTTTGAAAAGAATGATTCGGTGCCACGCTGATGACATCTCTGCTCGATGCCCTGCAATCTGCTGAGCCTGGCCTGGCAGAACTTCTTCATTACTTTCCCCTGCTCAAAGACTCCGCGAAGGCAATATCTGAGAGTATTTTCATTTTGTTTTCACTCATGCATTAGATCAAGACACCAAACACGGACGCTGTTGGTCATCAAGCGCGACACACACTATATCAGTTCTGAAAGGAGAATTATTGAATGTCATACTATAAGATTGTTAGTTGGAAACATTTAAAACATAGGAAAATTATCCAAAAGAATGGAAAGAAATAACAGTTTGTGACATTATAATGTCTATGGATTGTATTACAGAGATGTCTAGTGAAATTAGCATGCTAGCCAGCTAACCCACCAATACTCTTCTGCTCCGCAAGCTCACGGCTAACTGAGCTGACGAGCTAGCCGCAGCTACAGTTAGCAACCGTTAATCTGGTGATATGCTGCTACCCTATTTGTTCTGAATGTGAATTTGAAAGGTGACAAATTTGAACATATTGCGCCTTTAACACAGTTTCCAAAATGCTCTTTTTTGCAATTGAAATGTTGTGTCGGCCTGTAGTCAGGAGATTAATGCAAATTCAACCCATGGTCAAACAATAAAACCAAATTTTCATGGCAGCGTTTATCTTTTTGTTAAGCTGTTACTCAACATAATTTGAACCAAAGAATAAAGCATCCTTACTGCAGATCTTTTTTGAATCAGTATTTCCGGGTAGAAAAGCACACATTTTTACACTTGAAGAAAGGAAGCGCAAAATAAAAAAAAAATGCAAGTCTGAACGGAGACTCTAAATGCTGACCATTTCAGTGGCACATTCACCTCTGAAGGCTGTTAATAGTGTTTATTTTCAATGCATTGCTCTGATAATTAGATATTCACGCCCTGGCAAAGCAAGAGCTGCAACTAAGTCAAAACATGTCTTTGCCTTTCAGCAAACTCTCCAGGGAGTTTAGTTTCAATGCAGTCCTTTCACAGCATTGAAATCCCTATTTATGTGAAGTCTCGGTTTGGTTTTAGTCGGAGAGCTCGTTTGTATATACACAAATAAGCGTGATAAAACATTGAGCTGAAAGATATTGCTGGGGCTAATAAAGACATCCAAACTTTTAGAATTTATTCTTCTCTCATCCGTAAACTGAGAATCCAGCGTTGCTCCGATGATACAGTGGGGCTGCCGCGGTACATCACGCTGTATGTACATCAGGGTGCGTGGGCGATGCAGAGTGGGAACATAGCGGTGTGATTTGCCTGCGGCACGGAGCGGCTTTTTTGAAAAGAAAAAAGAAAAAAAAAAGCGTCCCCTCCCGCCCCCAAGAAAAACCACTCCATCTCTCGAGTGGAACACATGCTAATGGACCATAATGCAGCTAATGGGCAGCATTAAACACATTGTTACAGACACTCATGTTAATATTATGGTGACAAGAACAAAATGCACTGGTTTCAAAATGCAGCAGGTTTTCTCTCAGCGTGAGTGGGGAGCGGAAAACAGGAAAGGCTGAAGCAGCTGGGAGCAAAAATAATTAGAGCGTGTTTTCAGCAGGAGCAGAGAGTTAATGAAACTTCAGTCGGCTTTGCATACGTCCAATTTTCAGCTAACGGGGCAAAACGACCTATAGCTGTTGTGCTACTCAAAATCGGTGGCTATAAAAGGTGTTTAAACTGTTAAATACTCTCTGTGTGTCTCTGTACTGAACTGTCTTGTTCAGGTTTGTTAATAAGCTCTTTTGCACATGTTAAGTGGCTTATTCTGATTTTTATAGGATGCCATTTGACATTTAACGGAAGACAACATATGAAAGTGTTTTCTAGGCTTGTTTCCAGATAACTATTTTTTTGTTTTATTTGTTTATTGATGAGAATTAACCTGACAACCATAAATAATACACACTCGAACTATTTTGGAATCTCTGTTCTCTGTTGTTAACCGGCCCTCCCCCTTTTCCATCCCCTCGTCACAGAGAGAGTGCAGGGGTTGTTCAGTTGAATACGATAGTCTAGTCTGCCTGATGAATCAATCCTTTATCTTACTGAGCGTGTGCTCAAGTTAGAATTTATCACGACCATGGCTCCGAAATATCATAACTGTGCTGTGTATTGATAAATCCATGGCGCTGTCCTTGGAGCTGGGGTAGCAGACAGATTTTGTAATTGCGACTTTTTCTTACAGTCCTGCACTTCTGTCAGTTTCGTCTTGCATCTATAATATTCTGTAAACCATATCCTATAAAAGATCACAGATTGGATAGAAATGACCAGAAATATAAGTTACATCAGAAAAGTAACTGATCATTTATCATTCTAGTGCGAACAATTGCTTTGTCAAAAGAGTTTGGGACAATTTTGACAAAGCAAATTTTGACACATTTTTGACACGTCTTGACAGTTTCAAGTAAAGACAGAAAAATCTTGCCTCCCATCTTTTTACACCATAGTCCATATTTTTTGATAAAACAGATGCTAGTGAGTGAAATGACACACGCAGCTTGGCGTTTCACTATCCTCACCCTGCAGGGCCTCCTTGGCTCGGTCCAGCTCCTGCTCCTTCTGGGCCAGCTGCACGCGGAGCTCGGTGGCGGAGAGCACGTCGGCAGAGCAGCCTCCCTGGGTCTCCTCCAGGTCCTTACTCAGCATGTCCTTCATCTGCCGCAGCAGGTGCACCTCCTCCTGGAGCTGGGCCACCTCCTCGCGCAGCAGGACTACAACACACACACACAAAAAAAAAAGACAAGCAAGCTTTAGGATGTTGACACTTAAAACATGGCCCAATACATTCACAGTTGTATTCTTAACAGGGAGCTGGGTGTTAAAAATGTTATTCCGGCAGGTACAGAGAGGTCATATGCAAACTGCGATCCAATCCCACAAAGGGGGAACAGCTTTGAAAAGCAACACGGCTGCAGAAACGGTTATGTCTGAAATGCTAAAATCGATTTAACGTCACCATAGGAGGTTACGGTTCCATTTTTAATTGAGATAACTGCAGTGCCAAATGACTGTCGGTAATAAGCGTCACAGGGGTAGGTGGGGTCCAGGAGATGAGCAGAGACAAGACATTGATATTATAATGAAATTTGTCTTTGTAGTTGCCTGTTCAATCATCTCTGTGTTTGGCAGAAGTTATATGAAAAGAAGAGGGGGGGTGTGTACCCATCTAATTTTCAGCGACTGCTGCCTTTAAAGAGTTCCTCCCTGCCGCCGTCACAAAGAAGCAAACAATGGAGCGAAAACAGCAGCGGTGAGAAGTCGACTTTTCCTCACAATTTGACTCACTGCAAATGTTTCAAAGCGCTTCCGAA
>CAEMYA010000044.1:377424-414039 GCA_903131615.1 Diplodus sargus
ACACGCGTTTAAAACAAGCCACAACAGACAAATGTCACACTTCAATTCCTCACATCAAACCTCAAAAGAGAAATATTCAATCTAAAAATACATCTATTTTTTTTTTTTTTTGCGCTCTGAATGTGCTTGTCTAGGTGGAGCATATGGAGAGTAATTTATAGAAGGATGAGTAGAGTCATTCTGCTCAATTTCATGCATCCTCGGGGCAGGGGAGGGGGGGAGGGGGTGCGGGAAAAACTCCTCAGCCCACATCTCGCATGGCTCCGCTATCAAGTGCCTCACATAAATCACACTTCATGCTCTCATATCCCAGCTCCAATATTACTGTCAGAAACACTGAAATCGATCGGAGATGAATGGGAGAACTGTGATGAGGGGACCGAATATGACAAAGTGCTCGGGGACAAAATCAAAGCAAGAATACAGGTTGCACTTCTAATAAATGGTCGGATGATTATTTGAAGTGTGAAAACGTTAAGAAAGGATGAACGAGCAGGGCGAGAGTTCCAGCAATGTTTGCCAATTCGGCAAAACAGTGCAGCGAGTACGCCCACGTTGCTCATTTAATACTGCACGGCGTCCAAAAGCACTGGTGAGATAAAAGAAAAAAAAAAATCTGTTCGGAAAATGTAACTTTACATTTCCACCAAACACTGGCTGGATCTTAAAGTCTATTGAAAATGTCCTCCATTCATAATTCTTTTTGTAAAGGTATCACTATTTCAGAGAGGACAGGAGGCTAAGAACAGCACAACGTGTTCTCTGTTCACACGACAGTTAAGGCTTTCAATCTGTGCAGACTGGAGTGCAAAGTCTGAGCCTATCAGATTCTGCCACCTGATGAGGAATTTCATCCATTGAACTGCTGATAATGATTTATTTATTTATGGTTTAATTGATGGGGACAGATATAGTAGATGTTTATTTGCAACACTCGTTCTTTGTGAAAGGCTGTAATGAAAATGAGAGAATCAAGGAATGAGAAAATAAATGAAGTTAAAGTGAGTACAGGGAGAAACAACGAGATGTGATTTCTGCATGTACAGTGAGCTATCTTCTCCGTCAAGTTCAACCAATCTTCACCTAGTTACTCTGAACAGCGATCCAAGAGGCTGAACATGTTCATATTAATTTTCTAAATTTGTTTCATACAATCTTCTTTTGTCCTAGAAAAAAACATTTAGGAGAAAGAGAAATGGATAAAATGGGTCAAAAGCATTGTTCGTCATCTAAAGTAGGTGTTTCTGCTACTTTGTCCATTTTGTCTATAGTTTGCACTAACAAGGAGTTGCATCTCAATTTTGTTGCACAATGCACAATGACAATAAAGATCTATCTAAAACATGTAAATCTAAATGACCTTACAAACTCCCCATGACAAAAACACAACCAACAATGACAATAAAATTTCCACAGTTTTGAAACAGCACCTGAAGTGAGCATGACTCACAAAGGCTGCATCTGTAGCGGGTAGTTTTGCTCTCAATTTTCCACTCTGTATACATGTTTGTGTCTGTTGCCTGAACGTGTCGGCGATGACACACTCCTCAATGTTGTTGTTGTATGTTGCTGACTGAACAACATATCATCATCTGTAATCCAGTGGTCGTGCCGAGACACTAACAGCTCAGTCCCGACTCCTCTTACACCGGCCTGGGGTTAGGCTCCCATCTCCCCCTCCTGCACCCACGGCTGTGATTGATACGTTACTCAAGGAAACCGGACGTTTCAACTAAGTATACGGAGGGCATGTGGTGTGTGCAGCCTTTTCTCTGACATGGATCACTCACCCACTCTCACCTCTCCTTCCCCCGAAACGAACACGAACCCTTAAGACCAGTACGCTGCTCGTGCGGTGTGCACCTGCTTCCTGGGGCTTTTGAGTCGTTTAATTTGTGTTCACTCACTGAGTATAAGTGGCTGAAGATAAGGGCTGCACACTAAATAACGAAAATGAAATGTAAAAGAGGTTATTAGGAGAGGGGTCGAGAGAAAAACGTCAGCGAGCGGAGTGTCATTACACAGAGGTATACTTAATGGACCCGGTAATAGAACCGCATTTTACGGAGCAACTCATGCAGCAATGGCCTTATTGGCAAACCAAAAGAGCCGGCCCCAGTTCTGGAAACACCCGACCGCAAGGATACAGTTCATTGGTGTTTAAAAATCCTATAATAGTCACAGACTCGATTACTTATTCATTAAGTTTGTATGTATTGATTGTGCAATGGCAGCAAACCAGGGAGTCATAAATAAGGTAGAGGGACACTGAAAATGTGGGGTTTTTATTTTTAATAGCCAACACATAAATTCTGTCCACAAATTACAGTTTATGTGTCACCAGCTACCTTATAGAATCAATGAGCTGCTACAATAACAAGGGTCATATGCTTCATATTGTGCAGAAGTTCAAATCTTTGGATTCAAATGACACAATATGACATTTTGCTTGTCTTACTTGATTTTCAGTGTAAGCTTATCCACATTGTCAACTTCCACAGTAAGTTATAATAACCAGCACATATATATATATATAAAAAAAAACAATCTCACCACAGCAACAAAGAGACACAACTTCACTTGTTAGTGCACTTCCTGCCGCGATCACAGTGGGACATCGCAAAACTTTATATAAACACAGCGTCATCAAGTAACAGACAGGCAGCATGGTAAACTGGCTGCCTAGTAACCGCCTGTTTTGTCTTCACAGTCCAACGTCAACAGAGGAAAATAGCATTCAGTTGTGATGTTCTTGGCAACTTTCATTACTTTTAAATCCTGACTAATAACATGTTATGTTCTTCACTGCCTTTGACTCAAACTTTCATCATTACTCTGAGCTGCCTTTGATCTACACATTTATTTTGAAATCTTTTTTTTTTCACACTTGAAACGATGACTGATGTTTCATGGTGTTCATTTTAAATGTATCATGTGCAGCACTTTGAATTACCTTTGGGAGTGAAACGTGTTATATTCATAAAGTTGCTTTGCCTTCGGGAATTCCGCGACTGACTACGAAATAGTTACTTATACATTACCAGACATTGGTTCGACAGAATCCTGCCCACAGCTGCTGCATTTAACTTTGAGATCTACAGTGGATGTCCATCCCTTACAAATAAAAATCTAAGAGAGCATCAAAACAAGGAGGGAATCCAGGCTCTCCTAAGACAGGACTCTGAAATGAAAAGCCTTTATTATGGAAGCTAAATCATTAAAAAAAAAGCCAACTTGTTTTGACCTCTGGGTCTTTATTAGGGCTTAGGGCAGAGCGTGCACAGTCCAATGGAACTTAATTGTGTCGTGGTTTGAGTTTTGGTTTACTTATGTCCTGTTTCATTTTGTAGTTCTCTCCTCACGTGTCATGTTTTGCTTTTCACTTCCTCCCTTTGACCTTTGTTTGCCTTTTATTCCCCTGTTCACCAGAGTTGTATTTGTTAATTAGCCCCTGTTTATTAAAGCCTGTATTTTTCTCTCACTCTTTTGTTCATTCTAATACTCCCCCAGCAGTCCTGTGTCTCCTGTGTTCCCAGCGCTTCTTTGGTTTGTACTTTATTTAGTGTTTGTATTTTGTACTTATTTAATTCTTTCAGGATTTGCCCCCATCTGCTCCTTCTGTTTTCTTTGCTTGTACTTTGTATTTTGTTATTTTGGATTTATTGGACTTTGAGTTGAAGCTTTACTTTATTAAGGCTCGCCTTTTGTTCTTCACCCTGATTGCCTCCTGAGTGTCTTGCGTTTGGGTCTTTGCTATTTTTTGCTACACATAACAAATTGGAGATGTCAGTAAGCACTAGACCAACGAGGTGTACATAATATGACATGATAGCATGGCAGCCCAGAACGTGTTAACACCACAAAACCTATTCAAAAGTTATTATATGTACTTTTTGAACGATGCCTTTGTTAAGTTAGACTGAATATGCAATGCACAGTACGTAACTTGACAGAAAAGAGACCTGTGCTCAGTAAACATCCCTGCCTTTAAACAGTGCATATTGATTTAGAGAATACGTTGCAGATAAATATACCAGCGCTCAAAGATTTATGTGGACACAGATGCTTCAAGATTGAAATAAACCTGTGGAAAATATGGAGAACATGTAGATTTGAAATCCGCACACTGCTGCTTCCTGATTTTTAAATGAAACCTGGAGACCGGATTATCTGTCACAGCACCGTGGTTAAATAAAAACGTTCGATGCCGAAGAAATTCCAACAATTTATCAGCGAGACGACCCTCAACATCTCTGATAGGAAATGCTAGATTAGCTGAGTAGTTATTAGTGTGTGCGCGGGGGAAACAGATATGTTATTGTCTTTCTCTGGCTTTCTGCGGGCGGGCACAGCGCTGGAGCACTCTAGATAAGACAGAAAGAGGTGTAGGGGGGGAAGGGTGGGGGGGTGGGGGGGGGAGCAGGGGAGCCACCTATTCTTCAATGTCCGCATCGTCTCGAATAGCTGGCAGGAAGCATGCGCTGTAGCTCTGCATTATAAATGACAGCGAGAGTGGGAGCTTCCTGATAAGCACTATCTCCCCCGCTCTCCCCTCCAGGACTCCAGGACTCCAGGACGTGCAGCTCATTCCCATGGAGACTCCTCCCTGCGACGCTTGCCAACTTCGGTGTGATGGAAATTGTGAGGCTCATAATTTAGGATGAATATGATTATGCAAAGTCACACATTCACTTTGTTACTTGTTTCAGGTATTATGTGTCCCGATTCTTTACATTTTCACATTTTTTTCTATCCTTAAATTCTATCTGATTTTGAAGTTAAACCCATTTTGCTCAATGTACATTCTTGAAAAATGAAGCACCATAATACTCCATTGCAAAAGCCCGGAGAGAAGCTAAAAATATGACTGATAACATATGTGCTTGCAAAATAAATGGCTAGCATGCACATTAAACATGCACCTTGGGCATTTTTTTTAAGTGCATTGAAAGAAATAATGTAACCCTGAGAGGAAAAAGAATATCAACAAGTCTCTGAGTTTGTGTTTGTGAAATCATTTCACCCCGGCAACTGCAGTCGAGAGCTGCACGTCTCCACTGACGCTGCTGTTTTTAGCTCCACTTCCACTCAACTGTCAACAAAAAAACCTTCTGGCTTTAATTACTTCTCCGAAATAGAAAAAAAAAAGATAAATAAAAAAAAAAAAAGAGATGTGTTTGTCAGTGTGTACCACTGCGAGCACACAGAAAGTTTGACAATGCGGGGCTGTGTTTGAGTTTGCAGTGGTGTGAATCTGTTGCCATCACAACCTCAGCAGCGTGGGGATGAGAGGATGTATCAGGGTCGATGTTTGCTGCCTCTGTGCTGTTAGCTCAGCCTTCAACACCACCTGCTACCCACTGGCTGACGGAGGCAGAACTTCTTTCCCACCTTGATGATTGCTACCATATACTAAATCTGACATATAGTAGAGTACAGTATGAGTTAGACATTAAAAGGGTATATCTAGTATTGCAGGTTCTGTTTTTGTAGGTACTTTTTGTGTTTTTCATTATAAACGGAAGTAATTGCTGGGATCTGGGAATATGGTGTTTCTCTATAACAGCGTCATAATGGCGAGAAACCCAAAAAGTCAAATGATCAGACAGTTGAACAAGATCCAAACCATTTTAACAGGAGGAACAGTTCGCCCCCCTTATATTTCTGTAATAATTTCTTAATTTACAGGGAAACTATGAGCTCAAACTATGATGGCACAGAGGGTTACGACTGAATCAGGAGGTCAGTCTGTAACCTGATGACTGATTTTCTGGCCACTTGGCGGCAGCAGGAACAAGCCGTGAACACATCCCTGACTTTTAAGATGATATGGCGTATTTGTAAGCTAACAGTTGCCTATTTACACGTCTACTAGTGACAGGACAACATTATCATTCATTTGGAGTCATGTCTCTGGGCACTTAATGAATTAAAGTCCAATATTCACTTTCCTAAAGGGAAATATCTGGCTCTGTAGCTACTTAAATATATGCCCCAGTGTGCTCACCAGCTAATTGCTATCTGCGTTTGTTTGCTGTAAGATGCTGAGCAGGTAGCGTACAGTCGGTGTAAAATTGTTTTTCGTGATCTACCCTCTTACTGAAGTCACGTAGTGCAGAAACAAGTGATACGGGGGCAGAGCGGCAGAAACAGAGACACCACTCATCTATTACAGGACACTGTAGCATCAAAATGATTTTGAATTTAGCTATTCTAAAAAAGTCACATGCTGTTGCATTAATTCTGCAGACAAATGCAGTGCTGACATATAAAATAAGAATGGTCCATAGTATTGCAGCATTCACAAAAAGATTACAGACAAGCGAATGTACAAAACTGGGTTTTCAAGACGCATTAGCAGCTTTGCTCGCAAAAGCCTTAGCTTGGTGCTTTTATTTTCTGTTTATAATGCTCAGAAATACACAAAATTGTGGACCGGGAGCTCCTTTAAATAGTACGGGCTTAATGTATTTCTCTGACTGAAGTCTTATGCAACGATGAAGGACCACAGGGATTAAAGTGAGGCTAATGACGACTGATCTGTGTCTGGGACTGGATCAGCGAGGAAATATGTGCATTCATTGACCCTCGCTCCCTCCATTCCATTCCGATTCCCTAAACAGGCCCGCCTCTGGTTATTATGATTCATCGAAACAGTAAATAAAATCCTCCTCCTCGGCCACTGATGTAAATGGCTGCTTAAATGTGTGCATTTGCATAATAGCAGCACTGCATCAGCCAATGTGCAGTTGGTACCAGTGAATTATGAATCTGATCAGTGTCATTTCCTATTTGTATGATTTAAGCAAAACGGCTGAAACTGTCCCCCTAAATAATCCTGCAGCCTTTTGTGGGACAGCTTTGGTATGGTGGAGACCAGTCGTAAAAATTGTTCCAAAATATCAGCACTTTCTCCGGGGACGCAGAATCTGTCATCTTCTCTTCTGGATTTAATGGTGCAAAAAAACAGATTAAATATTTGAGGAGAAAACAGGCCCTTTTCAGAATGCGAAATGGCTTCCACCGTGGACACTTCTTAGATTTTATCATTTGTCTTAGAATCTGCTGGTTTCCTGGATTCCACGCACAGTATTCAGCCATGTAATCAGGAGACCTCTCACATGATGTTTCTATGGGTCAACTCTCTTTGTGTCTCCAACAAACTCTCTTGTCTTGTCCTGTTCTTCCCTCCCTCCGGTTCTACTTCTACAAAAAACAGCAGGGGACACAAACCAAAGTTGCAAAAAGGTCCAGCAATCTGTCAGAGACTCCAGTGGCCACGAGGCAGCTGAAATTGGACTTGGCTGGAACGGGATTGGAGGTCGAAAATTGATAGGGAATGACAGTAAGTGTCTAGAGGGGGGAAATTTTTAGATTGGTTCTCCCTCTTCAGAGTGAGTGGGAGGGAAAGGACGAGGTGGGGTTCAATTTTTGCCTGTTACCGGAGACAAAATCAATTAACAGGGCTATTGTTCCCAACGAAATTCTCATTCGGTCAGCTGGCAGAGTGACGACATTACAGCACAGGCCAGCAGTCTGGAGCCGACGATGGCTGCCGCTGTGACAGGCAGTCCTACTCCACCATACATACTATATAATGGCTGCAAAGTCTGCTTAACAATGTATAAATACTGGGATGAGCACACTTTCTACACATCATGTGAACATAGCACTTTCAATTCATGCAATACAAAATCCCGTCTGACAAAATCAACACATCATGAGGCGACACATCATCGATTCCCTCCAAATGTACATCCTCATGCAGTGACAATGCCGTAAAGAGGCGCGGCCCCAGCTAAGCTCTAGCAGCATTTTTCTCAGTCTGTGTACAGTAAAACCTCATCCTCAGGCTGAATGCAGAGCGCATTGTACGACAGGACAAAGGCACAACCCAAATCAGGAATGTGTTAAATAAAAAAAAGGGTCAAGAATGCGAGCAGTAAGTGCTTTCATGAGGCAACAGCCCACATCCTCTTATTTGTTTTGGACTTGGCCGTGGCCCTGCTTGAATAATTACATTCAAGCGGATTCTCTCTTAAAAGAAACTCATTCAGAGATGACACGCTGGGTGGAAGGCTTAACCCTTCACAGCACTCATCTGAATAAACTTAAAATAAAGAAATGATTGATTTAGAATGCTCTTGTGAGGCCAATTTTACGGAAGATTTTTTAAAAATGTATTCTTCTGTAACAATATAATGAGCCTGAGGCAAAAACAGACGCTCATAAGGGCAGCAGTGAAGCTCATCAGAGACGTTTGCCCCGGGCCCTTAGAGAGTCTGTGGACGGCACTGCCCTACAGCCCCTCAGTGATGATCAACACAGCGGGACCCCCGTGATTAACAGAAATATCGACGTGACCATTTATACAAAATGCATTGCCCCACCTTTTTTAAAGGAAAGAGGAATTCTTTTTCTCTTCAGGATATCAGAAATTAGCACGAGTATTTTTTTTTCCCCCTTCTCCATTCCTCTGTGCATATCTCACTCAATGGGGAGGATGAGATGCAACGGTGCAGTAGAACACACGCTGTATGGTGCCAGAGACAAATTATGATTATTAAAGGAGGAAAAAAAGGAGTGCACATTTTTCATAAATTGGGAGAAATACAGGAGAATTGTGACCGCGGGAGGAAACCAGGAGAGGACAGACGCTGACAAATCATCTGAATGCGCAGTATCTGAATCTGTAAGAGGAGTATTCTGTTTCAATGTTTGTCTTCGACACATCTCAAGTCTCCTCAGGTCCACTCAGTATTTTGACTCTCTGCGATTCCTGTTGCCTCAACAGCCTTCGTGACAGAGTGAAGAGCACAAGCACTTTACCAGCTCGACTGATATAAAATCTATGACTATGAGCAGTGTTATTCCTATATGCAACAGAGCCCTCGGGCTAATGGAGCCCCTCCGTCATGGTTCTATTTCCTTGTAGTGATTATATCCCAGGAAGCACATGAATTTCATGGATTTTATCCACAATCTGCAGTGTTGTAAAATTGACATATGGATATTGAAGTTTCTATGCCCTCAGCGTCGCTCTGGATGCCGTCACAGAAATGTGGTAAGATGCAGGAGCTTTGACTTTTAATATGAAGCATTATTCGGTTTTAAAGAAATTTTAATCCCACACACAAATAGTTGGATAGGTAGTGCACACTCCTACACACATTACTGAATGCATGATGGGATACTGATTAATGTTTGCCCTTTGCAGGCATGCCTACAAACAGCCGCCATTATCTGACCTTTCCTTCCTGAGGGAATCAGTGTACTCTGGACAAAAAAAAAAACTGCATTGCAAACGACGATCTGCCCTCCGAAAGAACTGTGCAAGTGAATTATGGTCATTTGCGACAAACGTACACTTTCCAAACCAAACTTACCGTTTTGCTTATGATGCTGTTTTAAAAATTCAACTGTATTTTTTTTGTGTGTGTGTTACCGATATCCATTCCTTGTAGCTGTTGTCTAAAAATCTATTAGCGCACTCATATAAGCAGCTTGACTTTTGTAATCCATCACAGTGAACATCAAGTCCGCTTTAATTTTTGTCAAAGTTGCTTAAGGCGAAGCGGAGCGAGTTAATACAGTGCTGACATTTTCAAATCAATCTGCGCTTGAACTGCAGTCCACACAACTCTAACACCGGCAAAGGGAAACGCAGACTTAATGCGCTGACGAATTACACAACCCAAGCGAGTCTCAAGGATCTGCTGATTGATTTTCATATTGTGAAGAAATTAATGGAAACCGGAGGCGCCTGAATTGGTGCACATACACTGATATGGTTGCAAGTAGCAACCTGTGATTTGAGCTATTTATTACTATTCCAGCATTAAACAAACAGAGGGAGTGATTGCCACAGGTACAAATGAGGTGTTAAATATCTGCCAAAAGGGCAGCAAAGCTGAAATGCGCCGCTATCACGTGCAAATCCTCATGACAGAGAAAGCGCATGTGAATGTTTCCACATCAGATCCCGCACACCTTATTCAGGCCAGGTTGAAAAAAAAAAAAAATTCATAGAGCCTTTCATCTTTCAATGAGATGCTGGAGTCATTAATAAAAGTCAGAGTGTGCATCTTTCTCTTTGTCTCACACACACACACACACACGCACACACTCATCTTTATGGACCATTGATAGCAAATTCATCAGCGGATCATGACGGCAGCAACGCCTAAGCTCTGACTGATGAAGGCAGCCTGCAGTGTCTGCTCGGGTATGGGAGTGCTTTTGCTCTGGATTAGCTAGTCAATTCTCATGAGCAGAACAATCTCCCCGCGTCGCCCGAGGAGATGACAGGGTCACGCCTGATGAAAACGAGAAAAAAAAGGAAAAAAAAAAGAACACACCTTGCCTCGGGGCCACTCCATCATAGAAATCAGGCTCTAATACTCTGTATTAACGGAGACAGTGATGAAGAGGGATTGGTATTCAGGATAACACATACACGGATGGATTGCTATTTATTGATGAGCCCACCAGAGTGAAGGCAAGCCTCAAGTCCCCGTGGTCTTTAGCCTCATATAAACTCAAGATGGCTCTGTACTTGGAGGATCATAAAAAAGGGGACTATGAACATGTCACTAAAGATTAAAGCAGGCTAATGAACATACGGGATCATTTAGTCCGTAAAATGTCAGAAAATGATCCTAATAATTCCCACGACTGAAAGGTGATAACTGGTAATGGTGGTAACTCCACAATATGAAATAAAAGATCATATAAAGCAGAGAAAAACCTCATATTTGAAAATCTGAAAGCGGCTATCAATCAAGTTATCGTTTGAACCCAATGATGTTGCATCTCGCGTGACTTTCACTCTACAACCTGATTTCCACAGAATTCAAGGATGTCACGGTTAATTCACATCAGCGGCATTTAAATGGCGGTGTCACTCATTGCATGACTCCCTTGCCTCTAGTCAGTCGGTGTCGATCAAGTCGCTCCGCGCTTCAGCATCACAGAATTTGACATCCACATGCTGGCAAGCCTATTTCATGCTTCAGGTCCTTGGAGTAATGGGGGCTGAACTTGTGCGACAGTGGGGTTAGAACAGAGCTCGACAGCGAGCAAAAAAACTGATCAAAGAGAAAGATAGGCAGTAATCTCCGTCACATTCCACCACAATCTGCGCCTGATGGCTTAAAACCCTCTCGTGCGTCTGCGGATGGTATCAGTTGCACTCGCCAGAACTTGCATTGCTGCTCTCAGGAAGACACAAACATACAAACAAATCTCACTTATATGCACTTACTATAACTAAAAAGAAAGGCACAGATTTGCATTTTTTACTTCAAAACATTTTTTTTTTTGTGGTGGTGAACTGAGCACGAGAGATTTGCAGCCCTCTTCAGTTTTGGCAGAGTTACATAAGAAGCCCTCACTCTCATTTTCACAGTCTGCACTTGAGCCGAATCGACAGTAATCCATCAAAACAATCTGTTTGCTTTAAAGTCCGTCTCCCGTCTATGACGCGAAAAGCCGCAAACAGTGAGATTACTGTCGCTCGTGGGCTGCAGATGCACAGATACTCGGGACAGCTTTTTTTCCCCATTCCTTCGTCATGCAGATTAGCAGCAGAGTTTCCACGAAACTGGTAGAGGTGCTGCTCGGGTCATGAGGGATGGACGGATTGGACGGGAGATAAGATGGACGGTGGATACATGGACGGATGGATTCAGCCATTAAAAATAAGACCGGGGGAGTGAGAGACTGCAAATGAGCCAAGATGGCAGCCCATCTACAAGGGTGACAGTGAAGGTGCAGGCTGGCTACTATCCCCCTTCGTGATGTTCTTATTAGCTCCGTGCTATAAATCATTCTCCGGCATGTTGCACTGGTAGGCATTCAGGTGGCAAACAATCCTGTGAAAACACACACAGAGCCAATTCTAGGATATTGTGATGGAAGGAATATGCAGTATTTGCTTATTTTGCAAGGGTAACTACTTACGTGTGCATTGCAGTCTGAGTCGGTACACTAATGAACCTCCAGACAGAAGCTGCTATTTTATTCTGGACAGCTTGCTCCAAAACATGATGAGACTGTTAATTGGCTGCGTCAGGCCAGGCAATAATTGCCGCCATGGTTGTGCTTGATGAGCTGTGCTGGTATTATAATGTGAATAGGAACATGTCATTCACTCAGTCATGATATGAAATAGCATCTGCTGGATGTGAATACACAAGCCATCAACACCAAGCTCGTTTTGTAACATCTCTTTTTTTGTACCACTCGCTTTTCCAGCCGGCTCCATGTTATTTGTTGAAAGTTGTTAACATCGTGCTATTATGTTTACCTCATTTTGCCTGGCTGTAACCATACTGCAAACAAATCAACTGTTATTTTCGGGGGAATGATCTTGTTGTGCATGAGTGGGAGTCAAGTAGATAACACAGCAGCAATTTCCGACGCAACAGTTCGGTTTTGGAGAGAAATTTCTGTGACAACAAATTCAGATTCGGCTGATTTCGTCTCATCGCGTGGGTGAACCGATTATCCGAGACACGTAGCTGAAGGTGCGCGGGTGTGTGTCCGTGCTTGTATGACAAAAGGTGTATGCATGTGTGGGTCTGTGTGCATGTAAAGTTGAGAGATGACCTTTGGTGCTGAGGGCTAACAGTGCTGTTATTTATAGTCTGGGCTAAACAGGAGGGCAGACACAGTGTCACCATGGATATTTCATCAAACTGTGGATGAGTCCACACACACACACACACACACACACACACATGCACACACACACACAAAGTCAGCATACCTGTGTGTGGTGGCTCCTTCCACTGTGACAAAACCCTTAAATCACACATCAACTATCATGAATCTGTTGCCAAAAATAAATATTACCACCTAGAAAAGTCTAGACAAGATGACAATGATGATTTGGCAGACAAATTAGAGTGTGAAGGTGCCAAAACAATCCCGGTCACCTCCTGAGATACTTGATAAGATCCTGGGACGGAAATATTTAGGAAAAGGTCGTAGAGTTACATTTGTTTTCGCGGCTGTTAAAATGAAGAGGGCGCCCGCTGACAGCTAAATAAATAAAGCTGCAGAGTTGCCGTTTCAGTGGTCTGCACAGAGCAAATTCTGTCGCCCATCCATTTATAATTGATGAGCAGAAGGGGAATGGACAGTGTCTGAAAATTGGGATGAATTTGATTTGTGATAGCGGCAGAGTAAGCAGCCAAATTAATCTTCTCCTTTTCGGGTAAATGTGATTAGGCACAGAGGTTTTCAAACACAAAGAGAGATAGATGGAACCTAACAAAGGCTCAGTCCATCCTCAGTGAAATGCAAAATGACTTCACGCTCTCAGAAAGAAGTGACACGGCTCATCATTATGAAAGTTGCTTTAAAATCAGCCCTAACTTGATTCTGACAGGCAGCTGATTGTCTTAAAATCCGTTCTAAATTGTCTTCTGTGTCTGCCGCGATGGCGAACAAAGCGGCTAGCACCTGAGGGAGAGACACTTGCTGCATTCACCTGCAGCACCGGCACTGAAAGGAGGAAATTACACGGCGAGGACCAAACTCAACTGCCCTTGCAATTATGCTGTCAAACGCTGAAAGAACACGTGTTCACGCGTTGATTGACATGTATGCACAGACCGACATGTGGGTGCCTTCAGAGAGGTTTAAATGCAGGTACAAGCACAATAGCCCTGGCCTGGTTGTGAGTGAGCGCCGGGTCAGTCGGACACCAACAGGCTGTCCGGTAGAAAACCAACAGCAGCCTCTGATTTACAGGCCGGTTCATACGGTGTTAAGCCACAGGGTTAAGCCTCCTCTGACATCATGTCACTCATCGGAAAACCCTGCTTTTTTTTCTGAGTGACAGGCGTGAGACATAAAGGAGCAACAAAATCTAAAATGATTTGGGGTGTCGTTGCTTGACTGACAAGCCCGACAGCTGAGAATTTCTTAAGGTCTGAAGTGAATTTAGCACGGAAAAAGCTGATGATTTCTCAGAGATTCTGCTGGGAAATTATACAGCAGATATGATTATACATAATGTGCCGCTATCCTGACAGGCAGCAATGGCTACATGACTAATTTTGTCCAATTTCAGTTTACAAAGACAGACTGTACATTGCCTAAGTGGTATAATCACAGAGGCTGTGGCAGAAATGTGAGACGGAAAGGTGAGTAACTGAGCACAATCGCAAATACATAACCACACCTGGGATAGTAAGGGTTAGGCAAATACAGCCATCTATAGCCTCCAGGTGTTTGTTTTGCTTTGAAAGCACTAACTGTGTCACAACCACACCTCAGGTTTAAGCTTGGAGGATTTAAGTGACGCTCTTGAACAACATTCAACTCCGTTTGACCAGTTTTACGTCACACATATGAGTTTTTTGCACGCATGGAATTTCAGGCAGAAAACGCAGGGTTTATCTGTCTTGCCGTGTGAACTTTTACCTCTGTGTTTGGCCAGTTTTCAGGATAGGGTTGAAGGGCAGGTGAGATATCAGCATGCAGATAAAAAATGCAGGTATGCTGGCAAAACAGCAGAGAGGAAAACCTAGAGCTGTTCTCACAAATCGCACCGTTTTTTCGGCCGTTGTAATTTAATGCTTTGCACTTAAGATCTGAGAGGTCTGAAACCAGCCTGGCTGACGCAGCAAGAACTCCTGTGTGAGTGTAAAATGTGCTGCATTCAGGCTAAAAACTGCAGCCAGCCACCCCAGTCCACAGTGTTTACAATAGAAACAGAGCACAGTGACCATGAAAACGCTGTTGTTTGGAGACAAACTTCACTGTACTAACCCCCAAGACTGCGATCCAGTCACTGAAGGATAGTAAAATTCATTCACAACCTACTCAGATAAAATACTGTGTACTGTTCCTGGAACAGCTTAGAAAAAGTGTTAAGTTTTGGATCCCCACACTTAATGGTGGAGTCCCTGCCCCCATGTTCAGACAATAACAACTGCTCTGAGGTCAGTGCAGGTTAAAGTCTCCTAACGGTTCACCAACACGTGAAAATGACGCTCCTCAAGAAGAAGAAGAAGATATGCAGTATCCTTAGTCCAGAAAGACCCTGAACTAACCACCTTCTCCTTTTCACTGCAAGACCTTGACATGTGCAGGACTCAAACTCACATCACACTATTGTCCAACAAGGCACTTGTCATTTCCACTCACTCACCAGACTTTCCTTGCTCCCCGTCCGACTTCATCCCCTCCTCCGAGGGGAGTTTTCCAAAGGATTCCAGGATCTGTCAGGTGTGAGCTAGAGACTTTCAGGACAGACAAGACGAAATCCCCAAATCCTCCTGTCTCAAGCGCTCCTCACTCAAACCAGGGACATTTTGTGTAGTCTCCCCACTAGAACCAGGCTCATTTGACACCAGGAAATACATCCACGAGCTGCCACTATGAGTGTACCTGTTCAAAGCAACTCCCACGGGTTCGGTGATACAGTACATTCAGCCCCTCCCCCCTTAGCTCAAATGGTTTACTAGGTAAGGAGGAGGAGGAGCTCAGAGGAGCTGTCACTAGGATTTTCCCACATTATTCAAACACACACACGTAAAGACGAGGGGAGGAGCCCAGCGTAGGTGTGGGCTTACAGGCAGGTGAGCGTCGATGTGTGTGTAGTCCAACACCGGCAGGCAACGCAGCAACAGGTCTGCCAGCTGTTGACTTGCCTGAGGGGCTCAGTAACTTAACACTTTTAAAAGAACACAGTGATCGCATTTAACTGACCACCGCAGAGAGAAACACTTGCAAAAAAAGGAAGGTTTTTTGTTCTTGTCTGATTTCATGATCAGTCAGTAAAAAACTTATTTTTGTTTTCTTTCAAGGCTATCAGCCCACATTTTTTTGAGTATGCTGAAAACTAGGGAGATAAGGGAGTCACACAGAGTAAAGTCAGCCCAGGCATCGCAATAAAGGTTGGATTTAGAGGCTGTTGTCGTCATTTAGTGGATTAGAATACAGCTCCCGTTTAAATTGCAATAAACGGGCAATGTTTACATTTCACTGTAAAAGCTATCTTTTCAAAGCCCTCTACATTTCAGGGTAACTACATCTTCTTAATTTCTTTTGGTTGGCATGGAGAGTAACAGACTTTCACTATTAGTGCAGACGGAGGTGTGCGCCTGCTTTATTCACCCACCCTTGCAGTAACATGTAGTTAGGTGCAGGTGAGTGAACGAATGATGACTGCGAGTGCTCAGAAGGAAGAAGCCCCATTTTTCAACAAAGGTGATAAGCCCGCGCATTAATGAAGCTCTGCTCATCTGCCTGCAAGGAAGGAAGATAAAAGCTCTTAAAATGAGCAGAATGATGAGTCAGACTTTAAGTGAAATCCCTACAGCTCAAGTGCACGCACAGAATCAGTCAGACAAAGGCAAAACAGCAGACTGATTGAATGGTATGTTGAAATTTTTAATCCTAATTAAGTATAAAGCGGCGCTCTCTGCGGAGCCTTTGTGCGTCGAGCTATTATCATTGAGCCTTTATAGTAGATAATTAATAATTTACAGGTGCTAAAGTCACATTCAAATGGAACAATTCATTTCCATCTAACACCTCCACATGCGAAACACGGCCACTTCAGACTCAACCTCACACAGATGTCCTTTTAGAAGATGCTTCCATAACAGGGCAGCAAAACATTGTAGGTTATGAAATCGTTAATTTAATTAAACTCTCAGACTGGTTTTAATGTATCTATTAATTCATCAAATGTAATTAAAGACCAAACTGTGCTTAATTACAAGCCTCATTAGAGCCTCCATTGATCAGCCAAACAAGTTCTAGGCTCAGGAAATCACAGAACTGTGGACTAAAGTATATTCAGTAAATAATCTGTATTTGTATTTATTGTTTTTTACACATTTCTCCAACTGATGTCGGTTTCAAAAGTCCATGAGTTCATTTTATTACAATTAACCAACACAAAAGTGTCTCTGATGCCTGTTGCTATTGTTTCAAAGTCAATCAGCAGCTACGCCAGAAAAAAAATGATTGGGCTCTCCGCAGAGTGTGACATTTAATAATCATCCAACGTATCATCCCTCTCTCTGAGACAACAACGCAGCCAAAGAAAATAATCTCTTGTTGTCTATTGTGTCCGTGCATAATGGGCAAAGTGAGGAAATTGAATACTGCCCACTCAAAGGGGTGTTTGTGGTCCACGGAGTCCTGCAGCGCAACTGATTCGCAGCAGATTACAAGCTGAAGGTACGGGCACAATAAACTGCGAGCTATGGGAAGCCAAATGACAGTGTGAGGCTTCGTGTTGTTTACATGTGTGTGCAGTGAATATATGATGACTACGCTTAACGATAACCGACAAAAGGACACCTAGCCGATTACAGAAAGAGCTGCTGAGTGTTATTTTCTACTACATAAGTGGAATCCAGTCATTGATTTTTGCTGGACTTTTCCTCTTGTAATCACGAGGCCATTTCATGAAATAGTAACAAATGCCTTTAAATGCCACTGAAGGGGGAAGGCTGCAGTAGTTACACTGGCTATAAAGAACATCATGTGCCCCTGCGTACTACACATAAATGGTTTAAGATTACAAATCCGAGGACGAGCGAGGACTCAGCAATTTTTTTTTCCCCGTCTGGAGAGAGGGAACTCGGAAATAGAATGAAAAGAGGAAAAATATAATTGTGTCATTTATCATGTGAAGCTGTGGGTTGTAGAATTATTTAAAAGAATCATGCTGGAGTGCATGAGAAATGATTGCAAGGCAGTTCTCCAAACGCTGCATGACCTGTAAGAAGGGCAACATTATGACAAAAGGGGCCTTTACCATCTAAAATGAGGTCATGCTGAGGGGGCACCACCATCGTTACCATTGTAGGCGACCAAACATCTAGCAAAAGTGGAAAAAGCTACCATATTTAACAAATACAAAAACTTACCAGCGATTAACGTGAATCACATTTACACAACCACTGTTGCTTGCTTAGTGGATGGCAGACTACAACATAATAATGACGTACTTCTTGCTCGAGACCTGTTGGGACATGCTACCTAGAGTGTACGGTAACTAGGAAGTGGTCCAGCTGCAGCTCAGGCCCAGACACTTATGAAGATAAAGTGCTAATCAGCAGGCCTGTTGGGTTTCCTAATTAAAAGAATGTACTTGGCACGCGCTGGCTATTTACACTACATTAAAACAGCATCGAATCACACTACAGGGACCGGCGCACAACAGGAAATTAGCTCTCTGTGACACGCATGGCTTGGAATGCAGGATGACACGCAAGATGAACGCGTTAAAAAACAGCTCGGGTCGAAATCACTGTATGATGCAGCATCCCACACAAGCGCACGCAAGCACATACACATGTTCCTAAGTTCTGGGATGCTTGAAGGTGATGAGCTGAGAGTGCTATCCCTTAAATGAAAATCAATGGAAGCGGCCAACGTGTCTCTCTCTCTCTCGCTCTGTCTGCAGTCAGTTTACACAATACCTCGGAGGACAGCAGCACCGGCTCGCGCTGCCAAGAAGATGTCAACCTTTCATTGTTTATGTGAGATATAGGAGAGAGTAAAACAGGTACAATGAGAGGGAGATTAGAAGTTAATTCAACCCGGGCACGTGCGAGCACGGATGCAGATGGTCAACTTTTTTTTTTTCTTATCACTGCAGTTCTTCTCCGTGTCTTGTGAATAAGGTGTTGTCCATCTTATTAATGCCTGTGTTGAGCTTCGCCTAACCGCCTTTTGTTATAACAGACAATGCACGTGTTAATGGACACCATCACTTCGTGAAGTCACACTTACTCGTTTTCCTGTTCCCATGATTTTCCCCACAGCTGCACTGCAAAAAACCTTGACACAATCAGGAACGGAAGATCAACGCCATGGCAGGGAATAAAAAATAGCCAGCAAACTCTGAGGACGACAGAGTGGACAGAGAGAACTGTCCAAAATAGGGTTGCATGGCCATACCGATACGTTTCCTTATCCAGATATATCAATTCTACCACACTAACGTTCTTATAAAGAAAATATTTTCAGTTCTAATCAAATTTCAATTCAGTGAGGACATATTATTTTGTGAAATTACACAAAGCATTTGCTAGACCAAAAATGTTTTTAATTCATCCCTTTAAAAGGTGCAATAATCATGAACTGGTCATGTAATCAAATCATACTACTGATGACTGAGTTATAGCTAACTGCTGCCAACTGTAGCTGCCTTTAGCTAGTTAGCTCAGTTAGCCAGAAAGCTGAAAGTACCAGGAAAAATGTTGGTGATGACACTGTTTGAAGAGTTTTGGACTAAAATTCCTTCAAATTCTGTTAATAATTTTAGTTACTTTTAAAATGTTTTGAACTAGAATTCTTCATAACTCATAATAGTAATTCATGTGTAATACTGTGAAAGCAGAATATTTTCTGAGGTGGTTATTGGAAAATCTCATACCATTGTCTGAACAAAGATTAAATATAACCCACGCTACAAAAACAAAAAAGGAGTGCAATGTCGAGGTCACGTTGTGTTAGTAACTAGCAGTCTGAGTAATTATAAATCACTGCAGCAGAAAAATGCTGTCATGTTCCCTGCTTGAATGATCAAGCATGTATCCAGCACTTCCAGCCACGAGCACATCAGTGAAGTCTGAGCAGGTGTTTTCGTTGAGCTGTCAAAGGCAAAAGCACTTTTCTACTCTCTATGACTCAGTGCTGATTTACATTTTAACACATACACATATCATCAGAATGGGTGCTCACATTGTGTCTATCCTGGAATCAGGCTCTTAAGAATACAATTACCAGTGAGTTGCTTTTGTGTGTGTGTGTGTGTGTGTGCGTGTGTGTGTGCGTGCATGCGTGTGTGTGTGTGTGTGGGTTATAGGTTCAAGAGACAAGATCAGTAGTGGAGATTAACTAAGTGCATTCACACTAGTACTGTTATTAAGCCCGGGTACTTGAGTTTACTTGATTACTTCCATTACTTTGTACTACTACTGCACTACGTTTCAGAGGTTGATTTGTTTTAGACACAAGACGTATTGAATTTTAATATACTGTCGCATATATTCAGTAGCCTAAATACGATTCTCATGAGTGTATCATTGAGCATCCCAACCGTATATACTGTATGTAACACTTCAAATGAAATGTAATTCAATCAACAACAACATTAAATCTGTCCACATTGATATTGAAGGCTACTCTACATAATGAGTACTTTTACTTTAATTGCATGAAGCTGATTATATTTCTGTTTGGACATAACTCCAGAGTTTAGCTGACTACTGCATTTTTCAAGCCAATCCACACTTTAAATAAGTGGTTCACCTACAGAAAACAGCAGGGGTTTAACAAGGAATGTTAAGGTCCCAGATTTGCTCTCTACACCTCCCACAACTCTTTTTTGCTCTTGCACCCGAGGCAAAGCTCATGTGTGAGGAGGGTGGGTCAACAGTTAAATGTCAACTTGAAGTGTTTTGTTTGAAATGACACCTCAGGGTGTGCAACCTTATATTGCTGATCTACTGTGAATCTCAAAAGTTAAGGGCATCTTCTCTCACACAGTTCGTCACTCTTCTGGATTTCTCAGTGTTCTCATCGTTACTATCATGCATCACACCTGCCCATGTATTCCTTCAATCGTTGTCTCCATGAGCTATGTGTTTCTGTTCTCCCACCTTGCAACCTTTCGTGTTCGGTAATCAGCTAAAAGGAACTGGCAGCCAGCAGCGGCCACTCAGCTCTCGTCCAGATCTGCCAGCTCTGATAGCCACCGTCCCTCTCTCCGCCGTCGCCTCCCCTGCCAATTCACTGCTGCCAGACGCCAGCTCAGATTAGCTGCCCCTGGGCCTTTTTAACAGCCATTTGAAGGGCAGGCAGAAGGTATTACAACCGTTGACCGTTCGTACCAGTCGTGTCAAGACAAGGTGGAATTCAGAAATAGAAAATCTGTGTCGGGTAGAACCTTGGCGCAGTGCAGCACCGGGGTGTAAATCCTAATGAGGTGGAGGTGTTAAGTGAAAAATGTGAAATGGTTGTTTGACTGCAAAACAAACACAAGCCAAACACAATGCGTAAAGTGACAGAGTGTACTGAGAGGTGTTTCATCATTTTGTAAAAGTGCTACACTGTAAAGAGTGTGTTTGAGCATTCCTTTAAATCTTTTTCGTTTGAAGCAACAGCAGCACCATGTTTCTTCTGGATGTCTGATCTCCTCGGGGTGAGTCCAGACACCCTGTAAAGCATGTCCATTTCTGCTTGGATGAGCACAGACGAGAGTTGTGATGAAGATGAACTGGCCTGAACATCTGCCTGCTGATCTGATGCTCCATCTTTGCGCCATAGCATCAGATTTGGAAGTGCTCATTCCTGTACGCAACGTGTAGGGGAGGTCATGACTCAGCGAAGCCAACAGAACTACTTCACTGGCAATGAGAAGACTTTGGCAGAGCCCGACGCCTACGTACAAAGCTCTCACTGTAGTAATACGAGAACAGTCAGATTAATGGACCGAGGACAAGCACAGACACCCAGTGGGATACACTTTAAAGCTTTGTCCAAATCTTCAACAAACTCACGATGAGCGAACTACTCCCTGGATGGCTCAAATTATGAGAGTCAAACGAGTAATTTCGTGGGGGGCGTGATGCTCAAAAGAAAAGCATTGTTTGAACAATGGCCAGAACACTGCGATGTCACAGTTGACCTTTGTTCTGTGTTTTGTAACTTCACCTTTGACCCCTGACCACCAAAATCTAACCATTTCTTACCTGAGACCAAATTTCCTTAAGGCATTCTTGTGATATGGCGTTTAAAAGAAATCGGAAGTACAGACTCATGGTATGGAAACCTCTCAGTGCACAACACACAATCATCTGTTCAATATCATTTAGATAGCCAGCAAAATAATTGGCATGCAGCAGTTTTCCTTGGCAGATATTTAAAACAGAACAATTTGAAGGAATGTGTTCTTCTCCCATCTGGTTGGAGATGCAGGCTCCCTATAGCAAAGAGTAATAGGTATCCATTTTCCGAGTGCAATGCGCTTAAATAGCTTTAAAACCATGACTGCACTGCTCAGCAACTTTTTTGCCTTTTGGTTGCCATTCTGTTGTGATGTCGTACATCCTCTTGTATGTTGTGTTTGAGTTGTTACCTAAATTTCACTTAATTTGCAACAATTCTGTCAAGACTGAACTGAATTGAACTGGACGATATAGTAGCTCTGGCTATGGCTATCACTGATGCAAAGGCATTAAAATAAAACTGTACCTGAAAATGTAAGAAAAAAACATGAAATACACTCAAATATTTACATTTAAATATTTTCCATTTCATATCTTAGGTGTGTTTAGTAAACTACAGCATAGGTGGCTTCAATTTAATGGAACTTTAAATTGAAACCACTTAGACTGTATTTCACTGAACTTTATTTATATAGTGTATTTCATATAATATTTTCATAAAGTACACATTTTTATCTGGCGCCACCTGTGTGTTTCAAAATACGCTTTGGTGTTAGTTGGTGTGATACTACTGCTGGCAGAATGAAGGCTTGCTGACTGAAGACATTTGCGGTGTCTGGTCTATTTGCCGAAGAAACAACTAGAACAACATTTCAGACAGTCTGAGACCTGGCAATTTTGAGCGCGTGGATAACACACATCACACACACTCAGCCCTGCAGCGGGCACGCTGCTTGGCAACCATCACTGCGGTGGAAATTAATGAAAGCATGTAGAGAGTGCTGAACTGACGTGCGCTCTCAGACGTATTTATAGACGTGCATTTCTGGTATTAAAGTTGTATGTGAATGATTGATGGATTCATTGAGCAGCACAGCTTCAGATCTAAATTTAGATTGCAATAGAGCATGTAGAGCAACTCTTTGGGAGGTCAACTTGTTTATATATATCTTGGTGGGGCTACCTGCCTATGAAAGAAATTCTGTGATAAAAGAGAAGAAGAAAACAGCGAGGGCAAATACTGCTTCCCCTGCTCGAATTAAGTCTTGAAGTGTAACTTTTTGACTTTTTGACCTTTGCGCCTCACTTGTCAGCCCACTTTAATGAAGTTGCAGTTAGAAAATGACAAAGACTGCAGATAATCAGACTGCCGCCCTACTCCCTTTGTCAGTTTCAATGTCTCAGTAACCTTTAGTGGAAAGGCCAGAGGAAACACAAGCACACAGAAAACCCATTTTGTCTTCAAACCCTGTGTAACAATTTTTGAGATGTCATGAGATCACATGCCGATGGGTCCACCACTACTTGTCTACGACCATTATGTCTCATGTAACCTCACATCTAGCTTTTCTCTTTTTTCTTTAGTTGCGTGAGTCTGGTCGGGTTGCATCAATACTGGGCCGGATTCTGATCAAAAAGTGAGTGTGACCACTTCCAAATCTTATTTTGAAGCTGACAATACCAACGAGATACAGTTGTTGCGTTCTTGCATTATTGAATGAGTCACAATTAACAAGTCTAACTACAGCCATTGTGTCTGAGCATTTCTGAGGAGCTGTTTCTAATGTGTGTAAATTACAGTGGAGAGGCCTGAATACTGTTGATGGAGGCAATTTAAGTGCCACTCTCTCATTGGTCATAAGAGGGCTTCGGTGGGGGCAGCCAAGTGTCAGCGTTTGGCGAAAAATGAAAGTGCTGAGCAGAGACCACTACATACATGTACCCACACCTACTCATACACCCTCACAATGTCACTTCCTTTACTGTTCTTTTGTTCATTTGCCTCTCTGTACTCCGTCCTTCACCACATGACTTTCTCTCCTAGTTCTTTAGAATACATTTGTAGGCGACACAACCTCTGCGTGAGATCTATCACCTTCTCATCCTCACGGTGCTCTTCACTGGCCCTTCCCATCTCCTTCTCTGTATCACCTTTTTGTACTGACCTTCCTATTTAAACAAGCCCACAAACCAAAACCTCACCCAGGTTAGCTTATGCAGAAGCAGCACCTGTCTCCATAATGATACAGTGCTCATGGCTTGCGTTTGTTTCGGCTCTCCTTCCCTGTCTCTCTGTCTCTCTCTTACTGTGGACCTGAGATGAATTTGCTGATAACACAGATCGAGCTCCCTGTTCTTATTCTGATGAAACTTGCGGTGATATATGTGGCCTTGGCCACAGCAGGGGTTGTTGGTGCCTGCGTACGTCTGAGTCTGCATATTTACAGCACCCAGGAAATGACCACAGACCTAAAGCACCAGCTGTTTCATGCTGAAGGAGACCGTGCACATACAGTGTGATAACTTGTGCATAATTTTGTCTTAACTCATCGAGTACAGAATCTGATCTCTTGACCTCCAAATGATCCAAATAATACAATTATACACAACATGTATTTAAATCTTTCAGCATGTTCTGTAACTTGATCAGTTGAACACCTGCACAAATAGCTCTCCAGAGATCTGTAGTGGTAGAAGAGGTTGAGATCTATTACTCAAATAAAAGTAGTAATACCACAATTATAAAGAAACACGCCATTACCAGAATTCAGCCTGCATTCAAAATCCTATTTAGATTGCAACCCAACAGGTAGGGGGGTTCACCATTACTCTCCTTTTTGTGCAGGGATCGACACTTTTTGTCTGCCGTGACGGCGACGCACCGGAGATGCAGCAGCTAACGTGAGTAGTTCAAAAACCTTCTTTTTAGTAAACTCTGTGTACACAAACAATGTTCTCAATGCTCGTGTTCATGTGTAGGGACCCTGGTGATGCTACGAGCAAAGTTTCATGTTGTGTGGAGCCTTCTTAGTGTTTTAAAAATACTACTAATATTTAACTATGGTAAATCTTAAAAGTGCCTCTTTCGTCGTAATTGTGCATTTACACGAAGGTTTGACTCATATTCAATCACAAATAAAGCCTTGGTTGCTTTTTGGCGAGAATTTCACTTTAAGATGCCAAAAGGAAAACTACTTCCAATGCAAAATAGTCACATTCAGTGTTATTTTTATCATATATACTGATTCCCGATATTTAATTTTCACAACTCTATAAACTGTTGAGTAGTTAAATCTACAATCAAAATTTGTTTTAGGCTTAATATCTTGCAAGTTACCAATTATTAAGGCTGTCAGATAGATGTGCTGAAAGACGATATTCCAATCTTAAATGTCTGTACATTATCACAAAATGGAAATACCTCAAACCTTAACCTTAAGCTAACCTCAAGTACCTTAAAACTCTACTTACGTGCAGGACTTGAATAAATGTACTTATTCATATGCAACCATTGCAGAACATTATCACATATGGTTTGAGTTTTGTACTAATACACCATTGTAACCAAAACACCACAAACACTGCTCCCATTCTTTCAAACAATGACATGTAAACTCTCTCATCTCAACATCGACAGACGCTAATAGGAGAGAAGAGAGAACTGGCAGCCAAACAGACCCCTTAAGCAGGACACTCTAATGAGGCAAAGGCCCCCCTGGGGGCTCTCTGGGTGACACTAGAGATCCATAGCAGAGCTGGCAGCCTTACAGTATCCAAAATCCATGAGATGTGTTTGTGCTGGAGCCATGATAGCTACTTTGATCCTCTCAACAAGACTCCATCTCTTTGAAAGAAGCTTTTGTCCTGGGCGTGAACATGGAAGCAGACCGCAGATAGACTACTAGAACTGTGTCCGTCTGGAGAGCTGATGACGCTGATGTGAGATCCGTCTGACCACCCACTTGGATAAGAGTCTGGAGATGAATGAAGACTTTCAACTTTATAGACTGCTTTTTGGGATGAATCACGGTGACTGAGCACTAACGGCAGAAAACAGATGAGTACGGAGTGTGATAGTAGTCACCGTGTTGTAGCATAATTTTACAGGAGGACCAGAAGGCATGAATGAATTAAATGTTGAGCAATAAAAATTCAGATTGTCCTCAGATGAACCATGAGAATGTCTTCAATAGCTGAGAGCCATGAAATATGTACATAGGCAACCACTCGGCTTGCTGAGTTAATAGATCTTTTTTTTCATGAATTTTCATCAGTTTATAATTCACAATGTAAGAGTTTGGTACAAGAGGCTTAAAGGTACAAAATACAGGATTATAATAGTTAAAGCAGAGTGAACCATGATCATGTGGGTTTAAATCTGAGAGTTATCAAAGATACACATTTCAAATTGATTTCATGTGATTCTAGGATTCTTGATTCTAGGTGTGAGTATATAACTTTTATTCTCGAAGAGTATAGAAAAGTGAGTGACTATGTTAAGTATCATTTGCCTGAGTGGGTTAGAGATCACTATATGCACAGTTAAGATGTGGTATATTACCACTGTATGTTAAAATAGAAAGATACAGAGGTGTGCCAGAAGATGTAAAAAATCTATTGTGACAGAAACAAGGTGAAGAATGACATTCATCTCATCTTATACAGTCCTTTATATCATAATTTACGACAAATACTGTTTTAAAAGCACAGATTTGGCACTAATGGATGCATATGTAGCTTAACATGACATAATGTTTGATTGGTTGTAGGTGAACGTGTCTGAATAACTCCAATCATTCATTCATTCATTCATTCATTCATTCATTCATTCATTCATTCGGTTCTTACGTAGTATCTCTTTAATTAGAATTTGATGAAATGTAAATGCCTTTTAGTATAATGTAATAAAAAAAACTGCTCATAAAAATAGATATAAACAGATCATATAAAAATCAAAATATTGGATTTGTCAGCAATCACTTTTTGAATCTTACACCTGACACCATGTAAAATTATTGTGTTTTTCTAACAAATACAGTTTATGCATTTCAATGTATACTTGGAGCGTTTTCAGCCAGGACCATTATTACTCACTGTGTTATTACTGTGCATGCTGCAGTTTGTGCTATAATTTCTGTCCTGCCGCTCCGTCCGAGCATTTCAAACTGCACCGAAATATTCAAACGTTGGTCAATTATTGTTCTGTACCTGCCTCAACAGCAATGTGCACACAAAATAAATTGAGAAACAGTCTTTGCCTTAGTCTGGGTATTTCAAAAAATACTGCGTGTGATGTTTCTTAAACACAAGACTTGTTGTGGTCATGAGCAGCCGTTCGCTACAATCATGCGTAATGGATGCCCATTGCTCCCCTGACAGGTGCAAGCTGCAGATGCTGAGAAGGGAGAGGAGCAAAGCAGAAATCCTACTGTTGGCTCCTCTTGTTCTCACTCCATAATGAAATCCTTGTTCACCTTTTGTTAAAGCCCTTTATCTCAGACTCCAAGCTTTTGTAGATTTCCACAGGGCAAAAGGTATTTGCAGTAGCAGATGTGCCTGTATAAACTGTATATTGTATATATTTGCTTTGGGTTCTCATGAATGCATATGTATGCCCTGCCTTGCCACAGCATCTTCCAGTTGTGGCACTGCAGGAAAAAGAAAATCCCCATTTTAAAGTCAAACAGCTTGTGTTCAAGAGAACTGATTAGGTCTTACCTTTGTCCAGGGAGGCGTCGGGAGAGTTGAAGTCCATCAGGCTGCTGATTTCAGTCTTGTAGCAGAGGTCAGTGGCCGGCGTCTTCTGCCTCGGCTGGGAGGATTGATCTGGGAGAAAAACAAATGGCACACAGGGTTAACTTCACAGATAAACCGTGTAATTCATCTGTGTTTGTAGAAAAACACCAGTGGAGCTGAAGTACATGTAGCAACTTATTTGAAAACAATAAACAATTTGAAATAAATACACAGGGAGGAATCGACCCGCCTGACCTTTTCACAGACGCCTCTCGCTGATCATAATTGGCTTAACTCGTGTCTTTTTGTAGAAGCACGTAGAAAAGACCTACAAATGGAGCACTAAAATGGATCTCTAAAATTCATAACGGCCGTAAAGACAGCGAGAGCAAAATGAGAGAAAGAGAGAAGAAGCCAAAATGTGCACGAATGAATGATACATTAAAGTCCTCATCAGTCTAAGTTTTCCTCCATGCAAAGGATGCGAGAAGACATTTGGGAAACAAAATGATTAATGCAGCACACACCACACCATCCCTCTCAGCATGCACATAATGAACTTTTACTCCTCACTCCTTACACTGTACTAACTCCACAGTAGCTCACCATTTATCAACGCAGCCACTGTCTCTGGGGGAAGCAGGAGCACGCCGCTGTAGCGAACGCATACAAGCTTAAACACATGCAGGCGCACAAACAAAGTCGCTACTTTGAGAGACTGCTGCACATAAATATTAGCATTTTTATGACCGGAGTGTGATTTGATTTCTGGTGAGGTTCAGTGGTTTCTAATATAGTTTTGGCCAGCCTCACTGGTGGCACGCAGAGAATGCATATTGAATGCATTGCTCCGGGTCAGCTCACATAAAACTGCTCGCTAAAATGACTCTGTCACTTCAGCATGCGGAGTCTACTTCTGCCGTCCTCCTGGTCCAGCCCACGGACGGATGGAGAGTTTTATTCCAAAGTAAAATTCGCAAAAGGTCACTCCAAGTGTTACTGTGCTACTTTTTTTGAAGAAAAGTAGTCTTTGGCTATCAAAAAATAGAAAAGAATATTAAAGGTTTTAAGATTCTGCTGGCTCACTCACACAGTAAAGTTCACATTCCAGCACGCTACATCTCTTTCACATTACTTTTCCACCTCTGCTCCTCCTCTTCCTCCGCCTCTTCCTTCTGCCATCAGTACACCACCCACTTACTTCGATGCTGTTAATTGCAGGTTGAAATTTTTGCACTAATTGAGCACAGATGTGTCTGTGTGAAGAGCTTGAGGTCTAGGTGTGTGTGTGTGTGTGCTAGCTGTCATTATGGCGAAATTATTCATCGCGCTTGTCGAGTTGGACATCATAGGGCAACAAATAACAGCCTGGCTGCCTGTCCCCAACTGAGGTGATTGCTAAGAGAGCATGAGAGCTGTTTTAAAAAAAAAAAAAAAAACTGTGCGCAACACTTTGCCACCCATCACCTTGCAAATGTATAATTTTTTCAAACTAGCCCAGAGTGCAGCCTTTGGCACCAGAAACCCAGTTGTCACGTTTTTTTGAATAATGTTAAAATTCACAGCACATACTTATCTGGAAGCTTCAAGCCGCAGCTGCCCAGTAGCCTCATGAAAATGTTTTATCTTTCCTGCATCGTGCCCTTGACAGGCTTTCACCAACATTTAGAGACTTACCAGGGGACAAGGGGAAAAGGGTTTAGTCAAATAAATGCGAAGGAACAAGTTTGCTTGATAGGGATGGAGAGGAAGAGCTGCTATGAAGATGAGCGGGGGGAATATGCTGCAGAGAGTGAGCCCAAGCGTGACATGACATTTTATTTACTGTATATGCAATAAAGTTGGTTGAAGCTAAATTATTAGGTGAGAACCTTTGAAATGGCAGCAGACAACTCTGCACGCTTCATGAGTCTCAGCTCATTTCAGGTCAGATTTAACTCTGGCTCTCTGGGGTCCTCAAGTCTGAAGCGACTTAATAAAATGCATAGTGCCGTTCTTGGATCTGTAAAAATGACATGAATGTGATTTTGGAACTGATACAATACCTTACTGGTAACCAATTAGGCTACTGCCCAATAGGAATACCACAGCTCACCTGCATTCTGTCATTTGACTACCAGGCCACCGGTAACTTTCTATGTCAACCTAATACACAATTCACATTCATATTTCTTGACTGTATATGTATATGTGTACACCCATTGTAACACTTTATCTTCCATTTGTACTTTCATAAAATGTTAGTATTTTTACTACATATCCTCCACGGTGCTCATTATCCTTGAACTGTCTTTACATTTGTTTTCGATCACCTTACATTGTTGAACGTTCATTTACTGGACATGTTATGATATATTCTATAATACTATAGTATTAGTAAATAAATAGTATAGGCTAGGCTGACTTCACGGCTGTGCGTTCGTTCTTTTCATCCTTGTTTTCATTTGTATATTCTAGTTCGTTTTTCATTTTTACTCTTGCACTCAAACATCTACTGTTTCTATTAGTGTTGTCAAAAAATATCAAGTAACATCGATTCAGAATATTCTATACTGTTTCAATGCTCATTTTCCAAAGTGTTGATACTGATACCTCCTCCCACTCTCCTGATTATGGTCAAAAGAAAAAGATCTAAAAATGCTTTTGTGCTCAACACACAGTACACAAGCCTTGCAATATTTTCCGTTAATTAAAATGCCAATCCTATCTTACCCTCAAAGTTGTGTTATTTTGGTATTGTACGTGGCACTGCATATGAATATTTTTCAAGGTGTTGTATCAAAGTAAGATATTCCAGAATTTGAATATTTGATGACAAAAAAAATGTTTAGCATGCAATTCTTTGATTTTGAGGTGGACTTTCCACTAATGATGGCACCGGACAATGCAAACCAGACTTTAGATACACAGAGCCACAACTGACTGACAGTTATGGAGAGATGAATGTTTTCCCCACACCGCTGCCGCGCTTTTTGATTGTGAAATTGTTTTTCAGGGAAACCTTGCAGAACCCTGGAGCTTTAAGATATAAGAAGAAACAAATCATTATCACTTGCTGGGCTGCAAACTATTTTTGATGATTCCTTTTGCCTGGAACCGTAGATCAATTGGATGTTAGAGGTTGAGAGAGAGAGGCTGCTGTACTTATCATCCTTTCAGCTTTCAGACCCTGTAGTGATGTGTGTTTGTGTGCAAGTGCATACCAATGAAAACTTATTTGAAAGGTACATTGAGTTATCAAGCAGGTATCTGGCCTCTAAAATGTTTTCTGAGTCACTGTCCATCCCTCTCTGAATCAATGTCCTTTTCAACCCACTGGATATATGCGTGGTGACGTTCAAGTACCTTATTTTTGATCTGTTAGTCCATGCAGGACACACAGACAGCCAGTGGGTGGGAGAAAAAGACTGGCTGAGAGGTTTCAGGGGGTGATATTATAGAAAAGCTGTAGAAACAATCAACAAACACAATCTCTGCTGTTGCTCTCTGCATTTGCTACCTGCCACACTGCACCTTGAATGAGAGCGAGGCTTTCTACAAACCTTTACTTACGCTCGTCATATAAATCCCGTTCGGGGTGATTTATCGAGGATTTGAGATAAGAGCATCATTTCCCCTCGCTGTTTCCATCTTCTCTCTGTTCTTTCCTCATTTCCTCTCGCGGCAACAGGAATATTATCTCCCACCGACACGAGCCTACCTATCATCCCACTGCAAGTGTGGACGCCTGCCACACACTGTTGTCTTTTTCAGCTCGGCATTAAAAATGAGACACTATGTATGCAGAAGTAAAACGATGCATACATTATGCGCTGTAATTAAAAGAAAAGAGAGAAGTTTGGAAAACAGCAAGTTCGTACGGGAACTTTTTACCCATTTAATTAAAAGTTCCTCGAGTACAGTAAATAACATCAAAACAGAGCTGTCTGAAGCTCATCTTACAGACATCTTACAACGAGTAATCTGATGTTCACGTCGCTTCCATCAGCTCTGTTCTCAAACGCTGCCTCACATTCAAGTTGTGTTTTTGTTTCTGCGAAAAGGTTTATGTTCCCACAATATGAGTGCGAGGCATGGGCTGTAAAACTCCCGCAAGATATATAGCTTTGTTGAGAGAGCAATGAACTGCACTGCAGCAGAGATGGGTTTTTTAAATGCTGATGAGAATTTATCACACTTTATGGCTTGGTTCCATTTTCCTCCCCATCAAACTTCCCCACTTTATCAATAATAAGCAGTTTAACCAACCAAGCACACGGCTGAGGGAAAAGGTAATTCTGCAGTGATGAAATAAATAATGATTGGGCCCAGAGACTAAGACAACTGTTGTACTGTATGTGGCTTTGTAATGATGTAATTATCCATATCACTGTGCTCCTTGCCAAACAGGGTTTTCCTGCACTGAGAGAACAACTGTCAGACTTAAAGCAGCTCCGTCCTGGAGTTGTACTTCTTAAGAGAGATTTACTTGCGTTCAACTTTCGGAGACTGCAAAGCCCACTCACTTCACACAGTGAGGTGGAGTTTGATCTTCTCCCTCAACGTTCGTCAGTCTCCACACAGCTACCTGTGCCACAATTTGTTCGTACAACAAAGTGCAACGCCAGGAAGGCCTTTGAGGAGACACTGTTCGAAAATGTGCGCCGTTGTATCCGTATCTGTACGATTAATTGTGTCAAGACTACAGAAAAACATGCTAAATCCACGGTTCTAGGAGAGAGGCAGGGAGATGACAGCACGGCAACCGCCTGTCCGCCCAGTCCGACCATTCTGAACATGTACACACGCTTTTTTGATTATGGTCGCTTTGAAATGTATGTGGTCACCATTTCTCCCGGCGTTAACACACACTTTTTCTCCGGCCGTGAAAATGCGTATATATTTTTTCTTTGACTGAGAGAGACAACAGATGCGTCCTCAGCGACCCCCTCCCGACTGTTTATCCCCATGATAGTCTGACGCTAACCTTTACAATGTTGCAGTAAAACTTAAATGGAGGACTCAGCCTTTGTCAACACGAGCCCCCTGTTGTTCCACTTCTCAGCGGGGATGAAACACAAAATCCTTGTCAGTGCGGGATGTATCTCCCAAAATAAACTATTTCCTCAAAATAGAGGCCGCAGAGCTTCCTTTTTCCACAGCGAGTCTGCGGGAAGGTTTAGTTCAAAACTACAGACTGCATTGCGCACTTTTTTGCAGACGCTCGCTGGTGGGGATCCAAATATTTAGCAGTCGATCAAATGATAATCTCTGAAGCTGAGGGAAATATTCAGGCACTAGTTTAAATGTTGTTATTGTTGCTGTTATTGTGAGTCCCACTGCAAATAGGTCTCATTTAATCTATTTCCCGATGCACATTATTATTCACTACGGCATGACTGTACTTTAATGTGCAGAGGATGGGAGTATTACCATATTTATACAGGCCAATATGTCGTTCTCCGCACGGGGGAAACTGACAGCAGTTTATATGACACAGTGTGTTTCTCCGTAATGAACACTATGATGATCTCTGGTGTGCCCATTATATCAACTCCAGTTAGCTGTTGTGGTTCTCAGCTGTTTGCACGGACCCTCGTCTCTTATTCCCTCTGTAAGGCTCTGACAGGTCCAGGCATTCAGGATTACTTCGCTCTCAATTGAACGCATTAACCAGGCACAATGCTAACAATCCTGATGCGCTTCCATAGCAGAGACGAGGGATCCCATGCTCTATTAAGAGGCAAAAGCTCCAATTTACATCCCTTTCCTGCACATTCACACAGAGTGTAAGTTCACAGGTGTGAGGAGATTATTGTCGCCGTAATTCAAGCGGACACAGCTGTAATGAGCTATGGGGATGGTATAAAACTTCCCATACTCCTCTGGCTGAGTGTTCCAACAGTCTTTAAGGGAAGATCGAGATGAATAACATGCCGCCGTGGTCGGACGGTCCTCTCTCTTTCTCTGTGCCTCACACTCCTGTCGCCACCCGTCTCCCTTGAGTCCTCTCTTCTTCCTTAGCTGACTGACTCCACCACTCGGACGTCACCTCTCCCTCTCCCCTCCTCATTTTCCATCCCTTCCCTGTCACCGTCTAATGGGGTTCCCCGAGCACTTCTCTCGCCTGAGCCCGCCATATTTTATCTGCTGGCACAGTGCAGGAAAAGACGCCGGCTGGAACAAAAGAAGGCTCTAATGAGTAGTGGAGGTGATTAAGGGATGAATAGGCGCTGTTGCTGGAACCTTCACCGAGCGGCCCGCGTTCCCCGACTCGGTCTGCAATCTGCAGATAGGAACTGCCTCTCCTTTCTTACGTCTGCCACCTGCCTTTAATTGCACTGACATTCTGCGGTCGCGAGGCTGCCCGACTTGTGATAAAGCTTGCGTATTCATGCATTAATCAGCAGCGGCCAGGACAGGCCTTTCCCCCCCTGCATCACCTGCCCCGAGACCCCAATTCAAGGTGCCCTATAGTTATTCCACAGATAAATGAAACTAATGGACCTGGGCTATGATTGTGGGGAGCTAGCACTTAAAGTTTAGCCGCCCACACAAACCATTTCCAGATCTCAAGACGACGCGTTGTCAATTCATATTGTAATGAAAGTCGGCTGAATGTACTACGCGGGCCATTCAAAGGAAGTGTGCAGGCTGAGGCTGTTATTAGGTGGTGTAAGGAGGACTCAGAAGAAAATGAGCTACTGCCTGAGAGACTAAACCGACGAGGAGTGGGCTTTTGTTAGCGCGTGACTGTCATTTTCACAGCGCTCGTCGGAGGAATGAACGCATCACCAGTGCCTGAAAAACGGCCCATTTGCCGTACTCCATGACAGGCCAGAGACAGGTGCCTGCAAGCACTACAGCTTTAAAATGACCTGAGCGTGGCCACTTCAACACCATATTTGTCCCTGGAACCAGAGCACTTCGGGAGATGGAGAGCTGTGTGACAGCTGCCATCAGGAAACTGAATGGTGATGAAAGTTGTGTCCACCGACAACATGCTGCTTTGGGATCTCATTTGATAGGCTTTGTTCTCGTGTTTAGTGATGAAGCTGTGAGTATGTTCACATTATGTATTCGGAGATAATGAGAGATTATAAGTGGATTGTAACTCTTAACTGACAGAAGCAGAGACAGATCTCGTTAATTAACCTGCTAGTCTTTAGGTGTGAAGATTGGCAGTGTGGTAGGATGGCGTGACGTTGTCATGGTGATGAATTAAAGTATGTGCATTACGGCTTTTGTCATTTTCACAGGTCTAACATAACTACAGCACATGTTATTGTTGGAAAATCCTAAGTGGCATTTGGTTAAAAATGCTTTTTAGCTTGGTTGTCCAGAGTTGAATGAAAAGATCGAAAGCATCTTGTGTCTGTTTGTTAAGCCGATGAAATGTATTTACGAAAGGTATTCCTTTAAATCTAGAATATTCATTTAGTCAAATTAAACTGTATTAATGAGATTCTGACAGAGCACAGTCTTGCAATATTAGAAAAATGCACCCTGGGACTTGGCATTACGCCACATTACATGGTACAATAAAAAACAGAGAAACTGCGGATACTTAATAAACTAATTCCAAATTTGCCTTGAGAATGAATATGGAGATATTTGAATAATTATCCCAATGCAATTATGCAAAAAACCTAGAAGGTAATATTGAAAGTAAATCCTCTTCGGCGCCTCTCAATTTGTTCAGAATCAATTTAATAAATACCATCTATACCAAATGTGTTTCATGAGCAGCTTTTAACAGCAATTATGACTCAAAGGCAGTACAAAATTATTCAAGTGTAGTATTCTCCAAAGGACCTTGGGAGGCTGTTGTTTTTCTTTCATATCCCCTCGCCTTGGCAAAGCACATTACAAGACGTGTTATATGCATTGTTCGCAGCTTATCTTTTAGTGCTGCTAAGTGTAATATTGTATAATATGATAATCTGCTATCATTTCGTAACATTTCGTCTGAAACGCCACTTCAATACCAAAGAGTTTGGGCTGGAAATTTTATATTCGACATTTTGTCAGTTTAATGGGTTTCTAACGAGTCTCTTGCATTGGGATTTCTGACAGGAAAGGTTCAGACAGAAAGAGCAACGTAATTAATCAAACTGTTCAGGATCCAGATAAATGGAAGGTAGTTAGTCTATTGTCAGTATTTGTTGTCTGGTCTGGATTCTTGTGCATTAACATCAGTTTTAATGTGTCAGCAGCTAATGTGCATCCATAGGCCCAAACAGAACTGAAAAAGACAAATCAGGTTAAAACATGACCAAATAATGCTCCTCAGATAAAGGGGCACCTGCTTGTCTTTCTAATTAATACGTGTCAATAGGTGCAGTCCCATAGTGCATCACTTCATTTCACAATTCATCCAAAATTTGATTGACAGTCGGCTCAGTCCTCCATCTTTGCAGCTAAGTGGCAGAAATCACCACACATCCTTTGGCACCTTAATCATGTTTACACTGCATATATAAATGACAATAATAATAATAATAATAATAATAATAATAATAATAACAATAATAATAATAATAATAATAATAAAAGCTGAAATGAAGATAATTATTGTTAGAGTTATATTAGTTGCTAGATATGTACAAATTCTTCACATTTTTGCTTATATATGGTATGCTGCTAGTTTTTAGACTATTTTGTTTTAGAAATACTTAAAGCAACATTTATGTAGAAATTGCCCTTTGTGTGATTTGGCGCCCCCCACAGTGTCTGAGTGCAACACCACTCAAAATCCCAGGAGTGAAACAGTCTGTCAGACGTAATGTTGGTGCTCACTACAAACAAAACTCCTCACGTCATAACAATGTTATATGTTGGATACTTGTATGTTGCAGTAAACATGTATGTAACGCTGTGATTCGACCCTGTCACTGAAGTTACATAGAGCAGAAACAAGTGATGGGGGGCGTTGACACCAGCGCATTACAAGACACTGTACCATGATCATGATTTTGAAGCTGTTATTTCAAAGTAAAAAAGTTACATAATGTTGCTTTAACGACTATGAAAATAACGATTACGGCTTGTTGTTTGTTTCCCTTCCAAGTAAATCATTCACGATGGACGACTGAAAAAAAACATTCATGGTAATCTATGAAAGGATTATAAAAATCCTTAGTTGACAATAGTATTATATTCTACAAAGGAGACAGACGTGCATATCCCC
>CAEMYA010000044.1:414457-470363 GCA_903131615.1 Diplodus sargus
TCACATCATTTAGGGTCATATCATTTCTCTATATGAGCATCCGACTTCGAAATTGCCAGCCTGTCGTTATTAATGCCAGCGAGTCACCAAATGTGGCCCTGCGTCAGCCTCTCCTTCAATATGATGTAGAGTGAGGCAGATGGAGAATCTGCTCTGAGGCTTCGTGTGCCAGCGATGCAAAGTGGACAGGCAGAAAGGAGGTTAGCAGCAGAAAGAGAATAAATGTGAGAAGATACAGTAAGTCAAGTGAGAGCGTGAGAGAGAGGAGAAGAAAGGAAGATGGAGAAAATGAGAGGAACGGAGCGACCCGGGGAGTAATGACCAAGTGGGAGGAAGGTTAAGAGGGAGAGATCGCAGTGGAGACAATATATGAAGACAAAGAGCTTGTTTCCACCTCCTCAATCAAGGAAATAATGTAACTGCAGAGTGGGTGTGATGATGGAAAGGGCTCAGCTGCTGAGAGAGAGAGATCACAAAAGAGACAAATAAAAATAACTGTCACATCTAAGTATGCCGCCGGGGAAAGTGAGAGTCTTTCCACCTGCACGTGTTCATACTGTAGTGTTAATTCTCACTTATTTATGTGTTTTTTATTTATGCAGAAATTTGGACTTTCACACAGAGGAGCTTGAGTCATTTTCGAAAGAGAAATTAAAAGATGGATAAATAAAATGAAACACGATGTCTGTGGCAATAAAGACATCACAAATTAAAATGTAAGACTATTTACATATTTATTAATATATTCGTATTTAGAAGTTTTTGGATCTAAGGCATTTGAAGAATTTTTAAGGACCTGTAGACACCCTGTACACGTGTATTTGTGAGCAGATCCAAGGTGATATCTTATAGGTGATATGCTCTAAAGGCAGCTCAGTGGTTCTCAAATCTGCAGCTGGGAGAAAAAGACACACACAAGCTTTTTCCCATTATGATATAAAGCCCCAACTCCTCCCCAACTCATCCCAGGCAGTAACAACTCCTCTATCCCTCTCTGATGAGAGCCCATCAGCTGAGGCTCTTCTCCGTTCCACTTTCTCCCTTCACTCTCAAACTCACTAACACCTGACAAATACCCATCTCTGTTTCCTCACTTTCTCTTTCATCCGCTGACTGCAGATCATTTCTCTCACACCCTGCTCGTCTTCAAAAAAAGGACCCCTGCTCTTGCCTCCAAATCTCGGCTCACTCCCCCGTCTCCCTGTCTGTCTCAGCTTCCTCTCACCTTCTGCACATTCAGCCTTTTTCTGACTCCATCCTACTTTCTTGTCCATATTTATCCCCCCTCTCCATCTCAGTGTCTGTTCGCTCCTTCCTCTGTTCTTCCCCTCACCAGCTCTCTGCATTTGTCTTTTTAAACTGCGAGACAGCATAATGGGAACAGTTGGAGCAGAGGCTTTTTGGAAAGTTATTTCCATCATGTATATTTTCTTCCTCTGGCTCTCTAACATGCACGTACACAAACTGTGTTTCAGTCTGTTTATCTCCAGCCTTTAACGCTCCCTCCGTCTCAGGCAATTTTGGGGAAATGAGGCGAGCATCAAAAGCCAATATTGAGTGATGATAGTTAACTACTATTCAGACACAATAACAACACTGCCCCAATATGTGAACGAGACAGGGACACACAAGCTGGCAAACTGATGGATTCTGTAATGTTCGTCCCTTTTGTTTATCCAACGTGGCTATCTGCAGGGGGAGGGGTGCTCTGTGGAAGATGTGGGCCAATGCGGAGTTTGCAGACACCAGAGAATCTTCTGTGGCTTGTGACACTGCTGCTACTGACAACAGCTACTATGTTGTAGATACACTGTGTGCATTATGGCAACTGGCCATAATCTCTGAAGTGAATGCGGTGCCTGTAGAAAAGCATTGTGGCTAATGTAAAAGGAGGCAAAGTAGGTCTGACCTTTTAGAAATTGTTAAGTGGCATAAAAACTACAATTTCAAAACCAGTTCTCCAACTACAGTTATGCTGTTTTTTATCATTTCAGGGACTAAAATCCAAAGGTCTTAGACTAGACTCGACTTAAATTGAATTGCGTATAAAAAATTGGCTCACAGTAAATTTTAATTAGCTGTATGTCTACAAGGTTGTCCTTTTGACTTGATACTATTGAATGAAATCTACTTTTATCTGAGCCAGTATTTCTGTTAAAAGGAAAAATGAACTAACATTGTGTATCCCACATCATGTCAATAGACCTTGACTGTATACTTTACTACTGCATTCAGTTTGTATTTGGGTTGGACTGGAGGTGGAGGACACCAGGAGAGGGCAGTGAAAACTGGGGAGCTCCCAGGAAAACTGGGCTGGCAGCTTCTTCTTCTCCTCACTGATGTGGCTGAGTCTTTGGCAGGAGAATTTGATGCCATATTGAAGACATTACACTGCCTGCTGTGTAATTTCTCTCAAAGTGGGGAGTCTGGACCGGAGCATGCAGTTCGACATTAAACTGGTAATTGTACAACAGGGAGTTTTAAACTGGGCTAAACACTGCAGCGGTTTGCGTGATGGTTAAGGTATCATGCACAATGTGTTACATTTGTGTTTATCCCAACCTTCAATTTGCTCACTGTTTGTTTTAGCCAGCGGGTGTTATTATTGTTCCAATGTCGTTTAATTTCCTGTAGTAATGTTTGAGCAGTTGATCCTTAAAGATCACAGGTCAGAGGTCACAGAGCAGTGTCCTGGGTCCTGTTTCTGTGAACTTATTCAGATAAATGCTGCTCGTGGACATGCAACAATGCAATGCAAAAAGGTAAACGAGCAAAACCGAGGTCATCAAACAGCTCAAGCCAGAATAAGACTTGGCTCGGAATGAGAAATGATCAGCAGGAATTTGGGGAGATTCATCCTCGCTGTGAGCCATGCATTTTGTCAATACACAGAACAGCGGTATGCACTCATGAAATGGATTTCTCCTCCCAATTAGAGGCAACACAGAAGTCTGTCCATTCAGGGATTACCATGCGCACGTGTGTCTGCGCCGATGTGTTTGGCGTGTGCACGGTGCGCTAGCTGTGCCACAGCGTTGCCTGGAAGCAGCAACAAATGCTCCCAATTATGAGACAACATGTGAGAACTGATGAGGAGCGAATGGAAAGATGAGAGAGACAGAGCAAAGCCAGAGGGAAGTATGTGCAGGCAAAACACGTGTGTTTATGTAAGTATATGCATTCGTGGTGGTTTTGCTTTGATGAGCGTGTATTCTGAGGTGTTAATTGTAATCATTAATACTTAATGCGTTCACCTGAGAAACCACACTGGACACGCGTGAGTGATTCTGTGTTTTTATGTAGTGATGAGTGAGAGGAGTAATGAGTGGGACATGACGGCGTCAATCACAACAGGGAAAAAATAGGGTGCATCCCAGTTGGCGGTGACTTTACTGCATCCTTTTGGATTTCAGCATGCCATGGTTTAAGCAGGTCTTGCTGAAAGCATCATTTGCTAAGCGATAGTTATACATTCAAACACAACTCTATTTCTCTGATCTGTGTTTGACCTAAACACACTGTTTATCATCCCCGGGACATGACAACTGTCGACCGACTTTTAAGTTTTATAACTGAGTTGGAGAAGTGATGTAAAGATCATAAATGTCAGTGCTCTAATCACAAATATCTCTGCATGGACAAAATCAGTTATTGAAACCGTGTCAGACTGTATAAACACAGCATTAATTACCATTGTCCTGCTTAAAAGGATTAACTTGACATGGCTGTTTTGTTGGTTTTAACGAATTACATTTTGGCAAAATGTGAAGATAACGTTATTCTTTTTCTTACATATGTATAGATTCTCTTTTGCCTCAAGCTTACTTCCTGCAAACACTGGCTGAAATATGGTGAAAGCATCTTGTAGGTGTATACACAATCAAATTCTAGATTGCACAGCACTGACAAGAATAAAAAAAGGGACATCTTGGGAGCACAGATAGATTTCTTTGTCAAGATGCACATCAAATTGGTCCCAGAATGAAGGAGGCACACTCTTCCTCCAGAGGAAGGAAGGCTGTGCCGATACAACAAATCAAACAGGTTACCGAAGGACCATGAAGCCTACGGAGCATGACGGTGCCCAGCGCTACACTACTTATTCAATATCTCAGGCTGCAAAACAAATTGCCAGTAAAGCATCGCTTACCCCCACTTCAAGGCCAACCGACTGTCAGACATAAACTTCGGTGGGCTCTGAGGCATGCTACACATCGGGCTAAATCTTTTCACAACTCAGCACTTCAGTCATCGACCGGGGAAAATCCTGCATCATGAATACCAAATGATGATCGCAGTATTCCCTCAGAGTTCTGGACGACATGAGATACGGATACTGGAAGTAACCACCCTGGTCTCCATCTCTAGACATGCTATGAATTTTTCATACAGTTACTGTATGTGTTAAAAACAGCGGAAAGTCCAAAGTGGTTTAAAATGTTTTAATAACTGTGTTAAAGGCAAACCGTACAGTAATTCAAAACAAACTAGACACTAAAGGTTACCAGATTAATAAGCACAAAATAGATTTTTTTTTTCCTGTCATGAATGATAAAGTTTAAATCTCACCGTATGTGTTGTTCTCTTAGAACATTTATTGCTGTAGGGATGTACTTTTAAACCCATTTCATCATCATTAATTCTATATCTCACACCTCAGATTAGTATATAGCTGACCGATTATTTCTGACAGGAGCATTAGCAGGAGGAAAAATGCACAAACACACTCCAATTAAAACATTTAAATGAGAAGAGAAAAAAAAGGACATAACATACAGTGACATGTCACTTTGTCTCAGGTGTTAGGCTACATGAAACGGGATGAGATTAGGAAGCACGAAAAAAAACTGCCGCCCGGCCAACGCTGGGCAGCTGACACAAGAGGGGGGTCAACAGGTTCATATCCCAGACCGGTTTGGGGAACGTGGGTGGGGAAAGTGAACGAATTCCTCCTCCATCAACAGATACAACTGAGGTTCATGTTCAACAGGCCACTTAACCCCTCGCTGCTACAGTGGAGTGGTTCAACAGCCAGCGGGAGGAAGTAACTCCCAAATGCCTGAAGAGGTGGGTCAGCGTGTGAGTGGGAAGCAAGGAAAGAACAAGAGTGCTTCTCAACTTTATCTGGATAAAAAAAAAAAAAGCTTAACGCATGAGGTTTTTCAGGGCGGCTGCCCAATAAATCAGGATTTGGGATTAAGTCATGTATGCTAAATTTGTTTTCAATTCCATTAATTTCAATTTAACACAACTTTATATTATCATTTTATTGTCTACAAGTTTATTAAAATGATCACGTTTTTTTCATTACCACTGCAGTGCTCAAAAACAGTCTCTCCTCTGAAACCTTTCATGTCCATCAACAAGCACCAAATGCACAAACTCACGCGGCTGATATGACCTCTGGGCCTCTGCACATTATTTATGTAAACTGACTTGACATAAAGCATTAGAAAAAGATGAATATCATGAATGATTCAGGTCATCGGTATAAAACTGTCCTGTTAGATTTAAACAATGACCAATTTGGCTGCCTCAATCTGCTTTTTATCTTGTGCCTCTCCCTCTCTCTCACACACACACACACACAAAAGAAATACTCTTTCCGACAGCCTGCTTAAAAGTTTGGCCATATCCACACGGCATCTCCAGATGCTCGTGTGACGGCTGTTAGGTTCCATAAAGCCCAACAAACCCTGTCCATCATTCCACCAAAGCACTCAGCGGCAGCAGCAGCAGCATCTTTGAGGCAGCAACCATTCAGGTGTGCCTTGGAGCTTATCGATTAACTGGTGGGGAAAGGAGGAGACAGGAGGGGGAGCGAGGGGTCGTTTTGTGGAAACCTCAGCAGGGGGTAGCGGGCTGCGGTCAGCACCAATCAGCACTTGAGCTTCAGCAGCGTTCTCGGGCGTGATGGATCAATCCGCACACACTGTGCTCATACTGTACTGCTAATGTACTGTGCTTTTTTTTGTGTTTGTATTATGTAAATAAATGTGCCTAACAACTAACTGCAGAATTTTTATTTTTAAAGTTCGCTGGAGTAAGAGAGAAAATTGTATTGTCTATTCATTATTTCGGTCACTAACTGCAAAATTATCAACACAGACACTCTTAAACATCTAGTGCCACATTATTAATTTGCTTATCTATTTTGTGTGTTTGCAAGCAACCAAGAGGTCAACGGGTTGTCACTTGAACTTAAGTTCTCCCATCTAGAAAAGTCAGTTAGGAGAAAAAAAAGGAAAATCAGTAACTTTTTCAGCTCTTAGGGAACAGGGGAGGGCGTCTGGGTCACTACAGGTCCGTGGCTAACAAGCTCCTAAGAGACATATTGGTCGGGGGTTGGCACTGGAGCGGTCACATTAGTCAATGTGCCATGAGAGAACAGAGTGGAAAACTCAGTGGCTGTAAAACCTTCCCTCCTAGCAAGAAAAGTGTACAACAAGACCAGGCATTAACCCTAAACTGTGGGACTACTCACAACAGCTCACCACAAACGCAGTTCAAACCACTGCTATACTTAAACACTAAACTCAACTCATGGGAATCAATTACAAGAACAATGGATCAATAATAATAATAGCTCATAGCCAATAAGAGAAGGGTAGACGGCTTTACATACTTTGGAAGCATAATTACCATAGGCACAGGAAGGGAGGAAGATGTGAAAGCCAGAGCAGCAAATATAAGAATAGCATTGAACATCCTAAATAACATCTGGAAAACAAAACACCTAGCATTTAGAACCAAGCTGAAAAAATCAATTCAGTTCAACAGATGCGAGACATGGAAAACTTCCAACAAAATACTTGGTAAACTACAGACATTCATCAAACGCTGCCTCCAACACGTGCTGAAGGCCAATGGCCAGGAAAGTGGCGGAACTGGGGCTTTAGGCACCACGCTCAGAAAGCCAAATAAATCAGTCAACAAACAGACAATGACATGGAACCCACAAGGCAGAAGAAGCAGAAGAAGACCTGCAATCACCTGAAGAAGAACATAGGTTTAAGGCTGACAGGCTGTCATGGCTGCTGCTGGATCAAAAAGGATCCCTACACGACCCTTAAACAGCACTATTCTAACATTGCACATGTTGACAGAGTTATGGCATCCAGAGAGGTAAATGCATTTATACAGAGGCTTATTATACATGCAACCCTCCTGACTTTTCTTTGCAGAAGCTGACGATGGCTGCAGGGCTCAGACCTTTCGTCGAATATGTCACAGAAGGACAGAAATATCTAACATTTTCAACCCAAATCATGTCTGCCTCTTATCCACATCTCTGGCTTTAAAAAAGGCAAACAGCAATTCCTGTCACAATCCAGAACTCGGATCCTCCTGTTCAGAGGCCACGCAACATTTGGATGTGACATCACCATCACTGGTTGAAATGGTAAATGTAGGGTAATGTTCTGAACCGCTGAAAGGGTTTGGCATGTGTGTTTGATCACAGTGCAAACACTTGATGTTTACTCTCACCATAGTCAGGAGCTGTGGGGTTGTTAGGCCACATCGCATCCCTCTCTGTGTGTCACCACAGATAAGAAGACCTTACACAGAGTTGAAATAGATAGCAAGGCACGGGGATGATTCGGTATTATCACTTATCAACATGCGGTGAAATCATGTCGCGCTGATATATTCATGCTATTGTTACCTCCGTCAAGGTGGTTATGTTTTTACCTGTGTCCCTTTAACAGTTGGATGGTTGGTTTATCAGCGGGCTTACACAAAAAATACAGAGCAGATTTCCACCAAACTCGGATGGGGGATGGGTCTCGGTCCACAATATGACGCCATTAACATTCGGTGCAGATCCGAATAAAGGGACTGATCCCAGAATTTTATTCTCAGTTTCCTTAACACTGCAAGGTTGGACGTAATGATAACAAATGCTGCTGATGCTGATCCAATTAAAAATGTGTATGTAGCAGATTTAAATATGTTATATTTAATATTGGATTATGATCGATTTAATTAAGGGGGACTACTGGGCCTTGGCGGAGGTATCCGCTCTACTGAGTGCCATTCAAGCATTGATATAATATATTGCTGTCTAAATCAACCATTAGAAGCAAAGTTTGAGTTTAATATTTGCAGTTCTATCTCAAAACATTGCACTGAACGGCAATGTGATTAGTTCATAAATGTCTCTTTATAAGATTATATGATTTATACCTTTTACCACATGTGGTAAGGGTTAGGGTTAGGGTTAGGGGTTAGGTCAAATGCCACTTCAGGATTACACTAACTTGTTCTACTGTGTGGACACCAGAGGTGGCAGTAAGTCACATACGTGCAAGTCATAAGCAAGTCTTAACCTTTAAGCCTCAAGAAAGTCTCAAGTTAGTGTGATGAAAATCAAGCAAGTCAAGTCAAGTCATGGCTAAGGTCAAACAAGTCACAAGAAGTTTGTATGAATGTATTCTTCATATCTGTAGACACAGTAAATCATTTTTTTTGATCAATTTTATAGTTCTTTTTAAACCCATGAACACAAGAATAAGATTAGAATAATATCAACCCTGGAAGTGTACAATACTGCACATCCTGACAGCTGAGAATATTACTCTTAGGCACTGTTCCATCTCCCCCTCTATAAAAGGAGGCTGAAAATCACAGGACATGATTGTCCCGTCCTGAAATGTGTGTTTCACTTCTATAAAACACATTCTACATCTCGGAGGCGACGTCTTCACACATACGGGCCTCCTTCTCTTTTCAAGGAGGAGACACAGACACAACACCTGAGGGAGAAGCAGGTCTGTCGCAGACGTGCACGAAAAAACAAGTGCGTCGCACCGAATGTGTGCAGATACGGTGTCGTGTTGGGTTGTGAGCGCGCATAATGCGCGCCTACATTTAAAAAATTGCCTTTGTGCGCACTGAAGATGCTATATCTGAAACACACACGCGCTTTAACCAAGACAGCGGCTTTGAATCCAAATTTGATGATTTTCGGAGCTCCCTCCATGCTGCCTCTCCTCCTCTGATCCTGTCCGCCACAGTGCCACTCTGGCACGCCCGCCACCTGTCAGTCTTGCACGCACTGCGTCATACAGTGGCAGAGGGCAAAGTATCAAAAACGAAACTAACGTCTCAGTATACGCAAAAAAAAAGAAAGAAAGAAAGAAAAAAAGCCAAGACTTTCGAGTCATCTGTGTCAAGTCTAAGTCAAGTCTCAAGTTATGAATGCCAATGTCAAAGTCAAGTCGAGTTTTTTATCAGTGTTAGTCAAGTAAGTCTCAAGTCCTCAAATTTGCGACTCGAGTCTGACTCGAGTCAAGTCATGTGACTCGCGTCCCCCACCTCTGGCGGACACTGACTCATCCATGCCATAGAGGCTAGGCCTTTACTGTAACAGCCACAGCGGCCACATACAAGATTTTTATTTGAAATCCCCACAGTGAAATGTGACCAAGTATCATTGAAGAGCTGCAAGTGCAAATTTTGTGCTTTACAGCATTTACAGGTCTCCACAGCTGTGTGACTGTTAAATTGCCGAGCCTAATGCAGTAAAATTTTCATCATTCATGCCATCCGGGATTCATGGAAAGGGTAGGAAAAAAAACAGGTGGTTTACTCTGCAACGGCACTCGAGGAAATATCAAAAGGCAAATATAACTGTGGCAATATCAGTCAACTGAGAACGACTGAGAATACAATACATATTCTTGACTACATTAATAAGCTTATGCTTCTGTGAACTACCTTGTGATGGTTGAATTTATAATGACAGGCAGATGCTGGGGCCGTATGAGGGATAATTGGGCTCCCTGTTGCCCCACTAATATAATAAATGACAGAAAGCTCGGTCCCTATAATAAATACACGTCTCTAAAGACATGCGTTACCAATGTATAAGTCATTAACAATGAGAGACGTCATTTATAAGAGACAAAGACCATGAAATTCATGACCGAGGCCTGGAAGGAATGACATTAGGCTGTTGGCATGAAGGCATACATCACACAGGTGAGTGATGTCACTGGCTTGAACTTCAGACACGTTCACTGCAGTTGTTGCAGCCCATCAGAGACACAAAAGAAGATTAGAAAACCAGCGTTCTCTTGAAAGTATTCATGTCTGGTTTCCCACTGACAAATAATATCACACAATGGGGCCTAATTGTTGTCAGCTGGAGGCCTTTCAAGCATTTCCTGTCACTTTTTCATATTCCACGCTTTGCCTTTTCCCATTTGCAGATAGCCGCTGAGAGGATTCTAGCAGAGTGCTCTGCCAGCTAGCTTGGTGATGTAAGCTGTCACTGCGATGTGTTGCTAGGCAAAGAAGCGGAGGGAGTTTCTAAGTGCGGCGGTTACCGGGGGTTGACATTTCTGTCTGCCTGCCACCAACAAGAAGTGCTGTTTTGAGTAAACACTGCCAACAACAGCAGGAGATCGACAGGCAGAGGTTGTTGCTCTTTGAACCATGGCACCGGCAGGTTGTTGACCCTGCCAAGTGGATCTATCGCTGCATTTGCTGCGCCCCCCCCATGCTATCCTACAACTGTCCTTGTCAAACTGCTGCCTTGTCCTGCCAATTATGTGTCTCATTTCCACCACCACTGACATATAACTGACAGAAAAGCTCATGGCTACCTCATCAATAACCACTCAGACCTAATGTGATCCACACTGCATGTCTTGCAACTCATGAATATAAGCTAGCATGAGCTGACACAGCAATACCAGTCAAGGATGAGTGTCAATTGGGACTGAATTTAATTGTAAAAGTTGCTGAGGTTCATTTCAATGGTTCCAGCTTCCCAACAGTGAGGAACTGATGCTCCATATTGTGTCTTTGGGTTATGGACATTTGGTCAATCCGGTAAACAATGCAAGCAAATTGAAGACGTCTCCATGGGCTCTGGGGAATTGTGTTGAAAGATGTTCACATTTTCTTTATTTTATGACCTACATATTTAATAATAATCAACTAAACTGGTCTTTTTAGTCCCTGACAACTCCACTATAACATTACCTTGCATTCAACCTCAGTAATCCTTATGTTAATTAATACTTGTTTAATTAAAACTTTGAATTACTTTTCACAGCTTATGTTTTTGGCATTATAGATCACCTCAATAGCACGGTATGCCAATCAGCTAGCCCAGCCAGCTAGAAAAATTACAAAAAGCCCTGTCAAGTTTATGAGCAACGGGGTCGGAGATTAGTTGCTCCCTTTTGTGAGACAGTGTAAGTCAGTCACTTCAACTTTTGGCAGCTCTTCTAAACACAGAGTAAAAAAAGAGCCTTAGGGACCAAAGGTTAGTTAGCTCTGAAAATCAGTGCAAGACTGGTGCTACTCTGAGTGAGAAGCGACGAACGGTTATCAGCAAATACTATCAACAGTGTACACAAAGTTAACTATGAAGATTGACTAGGTAATTGGAAGGTCCCAAAGAAGCCCTCCAAAATTCCTCAAGTTTATGATGTCACAACTATACAGTCATGTCCCTGAGCCGCGCCCCCAGTGCGCTATGTTTGGCAGAGCTGGTGAAGAAGCACAGTGGGTAATGCCTGCTATGACAGATGAGAGCTGACGAATCAGAGCGGGAGCTAAACTGGGGCGTCCAGACAGAGAGTGAATAGAGATGCTGCAGCAAAAGACTGAATGAGAAAGAGAAATGCCTTTCTGAACATCACAAGGAAGTAAACATATTCTAGCAGACACCAAAACTAAAAGTACAAACCTGGAAATGAGCATAATACTGGACCATTAACAAACTAAGACTTACAGTATAGTAGAATTACCTTGGCCTCCAACCTTAAAGTGCTTTTCCATCCTTTTTTTAGTTTGTAATTCAGTTTCACAGTGAGTTGAACACAGAAACAGCCAACAGCTCTCTGGAGAGTTTGAGGTATGTGTGACATAAGAGAGCTGACTGACTAGACTTGATAGTGTCCTATATTCAAAATAGCAGTCAGTCTGGCAGTCTGGTCACAGGTCACCTACAGTAGCATCTCAGCTAAATGTGGGGGGTTAAAAACAGCTTCTTGTAATGGATACTACACTACAGCATCACCACTGGGGTCAGTGTCATTTACACACAAACTATGTGTTGGAGTGGTTGGTGCTCCCTTGCACTTTTTATGAATAAAAAAAGCATCTCGTGTTGAGTATGGCATGTTTTTACGAACAAACAAAAGAGTTCCTCTCTTTTCTCTCTCTCAACCTCCAGACGCTGAGTGGTACAAGTCTGGCCAAGGTTACACAACAGGCAAACCACCCTCTCTGTTCTCTCGAGCTCTGTGGTCCTCATTTAGTAACACAAGTCCGTTCCTACCCTTGCTGCTACACCTGTGTCCTAGTTGGTAGCCCTAAATATGTCGGGTGAATAAGCCGACGGTACCTAACGCAGAGCTAGCTTTGCCTCAAGAGCCACGGGAGACCCACCTCAACTCCCTGCAGTCTCTCTCCCCTCCTCTTCATCCTTTGCATATTCATGTGTACAAAAAACACTCCCTCTTCCCCTCAGGTCCGTCTGTCTCTGTGGCTGAATTTGGGTACTGTAGCTGAGTCTTTTGCCCTCCAGCAAGGCAAAGGAAGGCAGCGACAGCCACGTGTGTCTTTGTAAACAAGCTTAGGGTCCGACCTGGCATCATTAATCCCTCTGCAGTAGGTTTGCGGGCCTTGAGGCTCGCCTGACCCACAAACTCTCTCTTTTTTAGGTCTGCCGTGCTCTCCGTTACTGTGCCACTTTTCCTCTCTCCCTCCTCAGATCTCCCACTCTCTTGCATCGTGTCTCTGGCTGTCTCTTCACCTCGCTGGCTTTAGATCTCCCCGGTGAGTCGCTCTCTGTCACTCCAGGCTCTCCTTCACTTCAAGGATACTCATCCAACACGTCAGCATTTTGTTGCAGTCAAGGGTTCGTGTTCTGTTGTTTCCTCTTTTATTGGGTTTCTGTCAGTTTGCCTTGCCAGTAGAGAAGTTGTCATTTGCCTGATATTATTCCTGGTATGTTCCTCGACACTTAAGCACTGATGGAGCCAGCAGTGATGGAGATCAGATTCATTTCCATTGACATTTATTCATTTCATGGACAGCTTTTCTTGTCTTAAGTTGTTGGGTATAAACATGAGGTTGTCCTATCCCTCCAACATGCTGTGTGTCTTATATTGCTTTCTTGCGCTTGTTTCCTGCATGACACACTGCTTCATTTCAGAATCAGAATCAGAATCAGAAACAGATTTATTGCCAAGAAGGGTTTTACACCAACAAGGAATTTGTCTTTGTGAATAAGGCGCATACATTGAGACAATAAACATTAAACAAAGTGACTACTATATATACAACATAAACAATATAAACAAAGAGAGACATAAGTGTGGGAATTGTGGAAAGTGTGGGAATTTCATCCAATGATACATGATCTGATGGACCTTGTCTGTATTATCTGTAAAGTAACTTGAAATGCACTTACAATAAGGAGACGTTCAAAGAAATGAACTGGAAATTATGCAGCATCCAGAATACAAATATCTTTCATTTGCCCATAAGGGTAAATGGAGTAATGGTAATGTTCATTAGGAACCACTCCTTAGAGACGAGACAGGAGCTTTTACTTTACAGTTGTGAAATAATGATGGGCTCTGATACCAGTTCAATAGGTGACTCACAGCAGGCATAGCTCAGATTCTCTTTTCATCAGCTCATCATCTTCACACACAAAAATAATAACTTCTCAGCTGAGCTATTATTCTGCCTTCATGCTGTACTTAAAGGAAACTTTTCTCCCCCAGGTATTATCTCACAGTGTTACATCTATCAACCTAAGATCTTCAAGGCATCCTGGAATGTATTTTGTGATTAATCTTTCTGTAATGAACTTTACCCATGTATTATACGAGCGTTTTTTGAAATAAAGAAATGCAAATGTTCTGCGGTCAATACAATCCTTACAGCGTTTATTCTAATTTTAGCTTAGATTGTGTCACAGATGGTTCCAAACGCAATCTAGGCACTCCATTAAAGGTCCCATATTATACTGTTTTTCATCAATTTCACACAGCTGTCAGAAGTCCAAAAACTCTGTATTCGATATGCATTGCCCCAAACCCATGCGTGGTCCTGAATTCCAACTGTCTAAAAGTCGCTCTACAGAGCTCTATTCAGAGCAGTCTGTTTCTGTGCCTGCACCTTTAAATGCTAATGAGCTCCGTCTGTCAACGCCTTCTTTGGAGAGCCCTTCCTGCTACGTCACTCTCAGGGACAGGATTCCCCTGCGTTAGCAGTAGCATGCGCTAATGTTTACGGTGGATGTAACGCTATGGCTCGCGGAGATTTTTTCGTACAACCGAATCAGTTTGACCCAGAATCGGACTCAGAAGGAGAGGCTCCTGAAGAGTACAGACTCTGTGGCTGCAGCAGGACGTTTCAGAATGGTTAGTGTGCCTGGATAATGTTAGTTTGTTCGTATGTGTTGTTACAGTTACTGCCAGGTAGCTAATGGCTAACAGCTAGTGAAAGCTGTGTTTGTCTCAAACACAGTTTCCAAACTCTTGGACACTGTTCGCATTGTCTCTGTCTCCAGTCTGCATATGTTTCCAGACTTTTTACTGTGACAACCAAGCTCCCTCGTAATATTATTAACATTAAACTCGCTTCAAACGCCATTGCATAGCAGACCGAAGCAGAGCTAACTAGTTAGCCGATTTCCAGCGGACTTCTCCAGACTCGTAGGCAACTGTAAATACAATCATACATACAATCAAACCGCGGCGACAATTATCAGTGGCTCGGGTGCAGTTGCTGGCTCTGGTATGGGTGGGACTGATCCTTTTACGAAGGCCAGTGTCAAGGCAAAGCCAGCTTTGTACTGACCCTCGTTACTGAAGCAGTCCGATGTGAAGTGGTTAGCACAAACATACAGCACTTTGGGAACTGCTGTGGGTACATTCCCATTAAAAATAAAATCCATCCATTGAGTCCATCCAAGACCCCCGATGAGGGAGGTTTAAAAAGACTCTGGTGCTAGTTAGTGCGGCCAATGACAGAGCAACCGCTTCTTCCCAGTCGTACATTTGCCATTTTCTAACCGAGCGGAAAAAAATGGCGCCGTTTAGATAATTCCTTCGGGTGTGGCAAACCTTCACCTGGGGCGGTGCCACCAACCTAGGGGGACGCGTCTAATCCGTCGGTGACGTCACCGACTATCTTCAACTGGCCTGTATAAGCACACATTTTCTAAAGGCTGAGAAAGCAAAAAAGGGAGAGGATGAACTTTTTTCATACCAGGGGGGATTGTAGACAGGCCGGGGATGCATATTATTGATAGAAAACTGCTCTAAGGTGTATTTTGCATAATATGGGACCTTTAAAAAGGCTTTATGGCTAAATTACAAAAAAAAAAAAAAGCCAATATGTTTCGACCATTAGGTCTTCATCAGGGCTTCAAACAAATAATAACATGTGGCCCCACCTTTACTGGCAACAGCCAAAAGGAGGCATTCACATGACCCAAATACTGACATACCAGGTGAAGAAAACACAAGTTAATGAAGCAATAAAATAACAAGACAAGGGATGACACAAAATGTTCACATGCTTACAACATACACAATATACACCCATATACATGATAACATTTACCAAAAAGGCTATAAAATAAAGGGTGACGCCTTTCCAGAAAAAACTGATAAAGAAAACAAGGGACATCTGACCCAACTGAGACCAGGATAACTTCAATGCATCTGGTCTGTGATTCCCAACAGCCTCACGTGGTTGAATTTTTGTATTCGGTTCCCTGCTTGACCAAAGGTTTGATGTGCTCCATACCCTCAATGCGCTTCAAAAAATCATAAGCATTGTGGTGTTTACTGAAGTGTCGAACAAGAGGGTAATCACAATGCCTAGTTCTAATGGCATACTTGCTCGTTGAGACGGTCCCTCAGACATCTTTTAGTATGGCCAAATCATGTATCACAGATGGGTTGAACTCAAGATTTGTAGTCTGGTTGTGGTGCATTGCATTATATTGTATGTTTTCTTTTAAATGTAGTATGACATCATCACATAATATAGCCTCAATAATGACTGGAGTACTGAGTCGGCTCAAAAAACACTCACTTCTGTTCACACAATGTCAACAGAAACTGAGCACTATGAGCTTTACAGAGACAGATTCGTTGAGACTTACTGGATCTTTTATTGGCCTTTGTTTTATAGCAACAATAGTAGTGACAGTAACGGCAAAGAAAAATAAAGGGTGTGTTTGTCCAGATGAAACATAACTGGAATAAACACAAACTTGTCAATTTCAGTGTTGTATTTCTAACATCGGACATCATCACAGACAAATCTACATCTTCATTGTAAACATTTTTAAGAAATGCTCTGACAAATTCCTTTCTTGAAATTATGTCATAATTTTTCCATTGCATTTTCTGAGAGTCCTTCAAATTGCCTCCCAAAATCTCCTAATATCTCATCTCTCCTTCCTCTGACTCTGTTTGAATTGATCGTCCCCTGGCCCTTCTGTCCACCCATCTCTTATTACCGCCATGTCCTCACTCTCTAAACATGAATAGGCTGCTCTCATCCGGGCTGTGCATGTTCGTGTCAGACAGGTTGCCATGCAAATTAGAGAATGATGTCTTCTCCTCGTCTCCTCTCACCCATCCTTTTCCCCCAAAGCCATGCAAAAAACTGCAATTAGCTCAAATCAAATGATGGAAGCCAAATGAAAAATCTCAGCAGACTACTTCCACGGCTACACTGCCAAAGGATGACACTGCATAACAACACTTTACTCGCAGATCTGCACTGAAGCAAGTCTGTGCCTGCTAACGATTCCCTTACTGACTCTGTGTCATTAACACAAGTATCTTATTGGGTGTGATAAGTGTGCCCTGACATTGAATTCATAAGTAAAATCTGTGGGAGATTTAGACAACAAAACAGACTTTGAACCTCGTTGGCCTTGCCATCTCGGAGTTTAGACAAATGTATGACAGATTACTCAATTTGTAGAGATGTAAAGACTTAAAAAGAAAGCCTGACTGAGCCTGTCGAAAGTCAATCTGACGCCTTGTGTGTAAATTCTAATTACGTTGGTGCCAGCTGACACCTTTTCAGAAGAAGAGACAGAGACAGAGGGTGTCTGGGGACGGATAATTTGATGAATGAAGCTCCACGCACTGTATGCTAGCTTTAAAAGCTGGTGTAATATAGGGGCAAACAGAGGCCTCTTATCTGTTAAGCCTCAAGATCCAACACCGCGAGCCAGATACATTATTTTTCTGTGGCAATAAGATTTAAAAAGCAACAGTGAATTGTTAAAACAAATGGTAACAGCCTTTCATAAGGTCGTCTGTTCAAAATTGGGGCCAAGCTGTTGTAAGAAATACTCATTTCAGCAACAGCAAAAAAACCTCTGATCATTCTTTTTACCAAATAAAACTGTAAGAATTTGACCACTGCAAGAATGCAGTTTTTCTGACATTGAGTTTATAAAGCTGTTTACAGAGGCACCGAGAAATGACAAGAATAAAGGAGAACACAAACACATTTTGTTCTGTGACAAGAGCATACGATAGGACCAAGAGCCTACAGCCATAACAACTCTGTAAGGCTGAAGTACAACTTAATGCCGAAGTACAGCTGAGGGGAATGAGAACGCCTTTTATGTTTTGCACCTAATATTTGATGAACCACAATCACACCATTTGACCTGATGACAGACCAGAGGATCACCAGTGTGAGATCACCCTTAGAGGGACAGGAATTTCATGGTAATCCATCCAACAGTCATTGAGACATATCACTCAAATGTGAATCTTGTGGTGGTGCTTAAGAGAAAAGTCTGGGGATCATTTAAGATTCATTAGATTTATCAGGAGAACATGAATGTCTGCACAAAAAAAATGGAGCCAATTTTATTTTGTGGATGTTGAAATCTTTCACTGGATGAATTCAGACTTGACCTGCTGTTGGTACTAGACTAAAGTCAGGAGCCTTGACTCTCTAAGCATGCTGGATAGTCCAGTAGTTGAGATATTTCATTTGGGACCAAGGTGGTGGACAGGCTGACTGACTCACAGACATTGCCCTAGAGCTATGTTGCTTACTTGTCTATTTATCACTCTATCGGTACAGGCATCCATACAGCATGGTACAAGATATGTCAGTGGGCAACATGACGGTGCGAGCTATGTTAATGCATGGAATAGGTTTTGAGCTATGTGAGCTAAAACTGAAGAATCAGTTTGAAAGGTAACAGGGTGAAATATGAGACTGCCAAAGTAGAAGAAATGACTTGTGGCTTACTAGGCTGATGGCTATTGGAAAGAAGTAGCCGGTAACCCTTTACCGATATCAAAGAGACATTCATGCTCTCATATGTTCACAAACCTGGATTTACAGCTGAATTGATCTTGCCAACCGAGCATCAGCAGGTAAGCAGGATATCTGGAGCCAGTGAGTTTAGTGCCCAGCGTTGTTGTGACAGCCTGCCATTTTAGTCAATCACTTACCAGAGCGTGACCAAAGGCTAAGGCTCTGAGGTGAAATCAAGCTGGTTTAGCCAAGCGAGCGTGCCACTTTCTGGATAAGAGGCACAGAGGAGTAGAGGTCAAAGCTCCATGGCTGACCTGGAACAATCCTGTCATTGCTTCAGTGGCTGCCACAAATTGCAGAGCTGGGGTTGAGGGCAAGTTTGGGCAAAGCGGACTCCTTTGGGAGCAGAGTGAGAGAAGGAAACTCTTAAATGATAAGCCATAGCATGGAACCACACTGATCTAAATTCTGCTGGCATTTTATGGATGAGATTGGCACAGCGTCTTTTCAGATAAACCAAAGATCAACTAATTTTCGTACATACTGCACAGAAGCATGTGTCTGAGATGGGAGGGGGAAAAAAATACATCAGTCCACCCACACTGACTAACCTTTAAACAAATCACAGAGAAAAAGAAGCTGGAACAGAAAAGCTAAAAAAAGAAAAGAAAAAAAGCTGAAGAGAGAGGAGAGAGGAGCAACAACACAACCAGGAGACTTAATTAAAAGAATGCAGAAAACAGGGTAGCACGAACAGGAAAGAAACACCTGAAGTTGACATTTGGAGAGAAGAAACAAGAAAATTAAAACCACATTTCCTTCAGATAAAAGTCCCTAAGGGGAGAGAGAGGGAGGAAAATGAGATGGGGGAGGACAGAAAAAGTAACTCCCTCTTTTTTCTTTAAATAGGATATAAAGCTGAGACAACTTCAATCACATAGCAACTGACAGGTAGCAGAGATAAAGACTGACAGAGTATAACTGCGTTAAGCATTGATTTCTAACTGGCAGAGGGGGGTGTCTGAAAAATGCGGAGTCCGACTTTGCGAAAGCGGCTCAATAAAATGTTCGCCATCAAATAAAAACCTCCTCTGTGCAACAAGGTAGGAACGACTTGCTGCTCCGCCATTTTGTTGGTAACAATCACATTTTAGAAATATGTATCTGGTTTATACTGGTTTATACTTCCTCGGTAATCCCGGAACACAAAATTGATTCACGCGAACCCAAAGCTTGCTGTAACTACATATTTGACTTGCTGTAAATCAGCGATTTGTTCCTCCCAGAGAGATGGCATTCTGGTAATCAAACAGTAATTTGCAACATTACTCTGCCTGTTTGTATTTCATTTCCAAATTCATTAGACAGCAAATATGTTCAACAAATTGCTTTTGGCAATATCAACAAAGATTGTCACTCTGAATTACACCTCCAACACTGACAGACAGAGAAGAAACACACTTTCAGTCTCGGTGACTTCTATTATTTGCACAACTGTGGTTTGTCTGCTCGCGTTGGCATGACTATTAGCTCCACCGTTTACTTAAGATTGGCTTTGTTTGCTCCAGTTTGCTTGCTTAAAGGATGATGGTGCAGACAGCGTCACACCAGGTCAGGTCCGTACACTTGCATGGCAAACCAACCAGTTCTGTGAAGAGTTTCTGTCAAATGCTTTAACATCCACAGTCACAGCTGCTGTGGAGCGATGTAACACATTTGTGATCAATACCAAGCAAAAAGGTCTGATTTGTCTGCTCAATCTGAGCCGTGGGAATTACACGTGACACCTCCGGTACTCTGGAGAGCTTTGCATCAGTTTCACAGTTAAGATCGATACCAAAATAATCACTATGGCTACATTTATGTTGTACGGTGTACTGTATAGTACAATGAACTGAACCTGTCCCGTTACAAATTCAGCTTCTCAGCTCCTATGGCGCCACATATTCGAAGATGCGTTGACTGCTTCTGCTGACTGCCGTTTTAGCCCCCAATAATGACGGGTTGAGGTAAACAGAAGAGTGGAAATGCTTCATGGGACACACTTTGCTCGTATGTGAAAATAAAATTGAGTGAACTGGCCTGCTCCCCGTCCAAAAGATGATGAATACTGTTAAGGGGCCAAAACCTGGGATCAAAGTGAAATTACTCCTGAACAGGACAAGTGCGAGTGGCTAAAAGGTGCAAGTTGGCAATGAAACAAGAGCAACCTTTTTGTACAAGCCCCAACAAATCATCATGATTTCAATATTTTTTTCTGCAAAAGTTAGATCTGTGATACAATGATCATTCCCACTAACCGCGAATCATAATATCATTTTTGACCATATCATGTGTAAAGTGATGAAATCTTATACCTTTGTGTGTCTACTAGATGCACTTACATTAATTTGATAAAAAGACAAATAAGACTAGAATTACCGCAAAACGGTTTTATGCCTCTGCACAACAGTCAAGTTGCTGCTCCTGAGCTATGGTGTTGAAAAATGGCCAGAACCCTCTTTGTAGAATATTATGATGTCACAGTGCATTTAACCTCTGACCTTCTGGATATCAAATGTCATAATTTCATCACTTTATCCTATTAGACACGTGCATATCAAATTTTCATCATCAGAATTATAGTATGAATTCTGGAGAAGAAGAAGAAGAAGATGTTGTTGATCAAAACAGGTCAAACTGCTAAATTTCACATCGTGGATCATCATCAAACAGTAAATGACAGCTAATGCTATTATGTTTCCCACGTGTCCATGTCCCATTTAGATTCATGGCTTTCTTCTCTCCTGTGCACCTTACAGCTGCTAATATGAACAGTCATCCATTTCAATAAGGCAGCCGGCGTCGCCCTGTGGCGGGGGAGATAATGTTTGTAGAGAAGACCCAGCTGCAGTTCAAATCAGAGCCATTGATTCGGCCCTCAGCTCCGCGGGACAGTTCGGCTCCCAGAGGAGACAGCACAAGGGCAATCGCAGGACTCAGCTGGCCCCTTGGCCCCCTGCATTAATAATCTTTCCAATTAGAAAGAAACCGTCCAGATGCTCTTCTGGTTACATAATGGTTCTTCCCTCCTGTTTGTGCCCCCGGGTCTAACTTGACTGATGGGCACCTGGATTTTCAAATGCTGCATATTTTGAGGACGACATTTGGGTTAGTTTCACTCTAATGGTTTGTTTCATTATCATGGCTTGTTTCAGTCCATTTGAGGATACATAATCAGACTACCTGCTGCCTCCTGGCCAGTTTCTGGTGATGGAGCAGAGCAACAAAACTTCTTTCAAGTTTAATTTTTACAGTTGGCTTTTTCGCTATAAACCAAGTACAAAATCTCTACGTCTCAGTCTAACTCCATGACAAGCGCAGCCAGATCTTATAGAATGTATAATAGAACTGTTTATGACTGTGCCTGATGAAGGTAAGGCCTCCTTCTGACTTCAGATGCATGATTTTTTTTTAAGTAGGCTTCCTCTCGTGCTGTGATGCCTTTACATTATGACTGGAACCCTGTCAGAGCGCTTTGAGTGTCTTGAAAAGCGCCATACAAATCCAATCCATTATTATTTTTATTCATTATTATCCGGCAGAGATGGTGACAGCGTATTTTACATTTTCCATACATCTTTATTTGTGCATCCTCCTCACAGGATGCCACATGAAAAGCACTTCACAGCCACAAAAAACGCTTCTCATGCTCCAGAAGACCAGAGGAAAAATCCTCTGATATTGCATAGGCACTGCCAAGTGCTTGAACAACAGCAGGTGCATTCAGGCCTGTAAAATCATTACTTTCCATGCATCGCTCAGGTTGATGTCTGTACAGAGCGAATGCCAGAGATCACTGTGTACACGACAAAGTGTTATCTTCATCTGCTTACCATTGTGAACCCTACTGGTACATCCTCTTAAGAATAATCCTTTAGCTTCAGCTCTTAGCAGCCTCAACAAAGGACATTAATACACCATCTGCAATATAATCACACATCTCTGCCTACATTCAACGTGTTCATCAAAAGTGTAAGCCTGACAGACAGACTTATAGTTTCATGAGCTAATTTTGATGTTAGTATGTTAGGATTCGATAGTGATAGTGATGTTGGTCTGTTCTTTGTTTGCTCTAAATGTTTATGGAAGAATCTTATTTCCTGTTAATTTTTTAAAAAGTTACTTATTTATACATCTTGTGCAAATTGTGATTTAATTTATCAGATACTTAATTGTGATTTCATGTTTTTACATAAAGTTCAATACTGGGAATTTAATTTCCTGACTGAATTTTTTTGCTGCATTTAAAGGATTTCCACTCAAATTGTGATGTGTTAACAGTACATTTTAGATCTATGTATTTGGGACATTTTGTTTTGAAAAATTAGTTTTATTTTGTATAAATCAAGCCTGATGTTGCCTTACACATACAAGAATGATCCCGTTCTCTTCCACACGGTGAGGCATAGAGCTTATTAATTAAACACTGGAATCAGATCGGCACTGTTTTTGTGGTGACATGAGTATAAATCAGAAGAAAATCATCCACTGCCTGCTTCTCTGTTTCTGAGTTCATATTTTATTTGCTTTTTATTAAATTTTTCAGAAAACAAACATTTTGATATCTGTAGGTACAGTATGTGTTGTACTCTGCAGTGTGTCTGAACCGGTTTCAGCTGCTCCCCGTGTTTTGGCGCTCTTGTTAATATGATTTGGGTTTCGATAGCGACGAACATGCGGCTGAACTTCTCCAGCCTGATCGCAGTATTAACCCTGCAATCGTCTGATGTCTGAAGCCTTCTCCGTGTAATCTCTGATTAAGCCATTCGTTACACCCAGGCCCTAATTTGCACAGCACTTCCCTCAAGTGAAATGTGCACCTACTTTTAAAAAGTGAAACATGGAGGATGGATCAAAACAAAAAAGCTTGTTTAGTGAAGGGAAGGATTCAGCCAGAAATATGTGTGTTCATCTTTGATGTGAGGTGTTTATTCCTTTTCCCAATAAGAACATGCAAACTGCACTTCAGGCCAAGTTCATGCTTTATAAATGGCGTCCGCTCTATTTTCACTCCAAGATGGAAGAGTGATGAAAGGCATGTTTTCATTAGCAGCTGATCTTCTCTCGGCCTATCTCGGTGATGTACGTTATCTTGTGGAAGACAGGCAGCTGCAGAATCAGATAGGCCGTCTGTCAGCTGATATGCAGATTGTCTGTTTTCTGTCGAATCGCAAATGACCTGTTTGACTGATGAACTAGCCTTCCACTCACTGCCAGACTTCCAAAATAATACATTTCACAGGTTTTCCCTCATAAAATCAATAATATGTGTTGATAGTTTTAAATATGCACTACGATCTTAAAGTTCTATTCAGACAGTCTATGTGACGAGTGTTGGTACTCAAAATAAAACCTGAATTTAACAGGACTGTTTCTGTTCCTCTCAGTCTGCAAGATCTGAGGGTCAATGTACCAACACCATTTGTACCCTGAAGAACAGCCTGTGATTTCACTCCTCCATTTCACCCATTTTAGTGTTTCAATCTGTTTTATGTTCAAAATTAAATGTAATCTGAATCGACTTCGCACTTCTAGGGCTCTGAAAAAAAAAATACTCCCCTCAGCTCCAAACCAACATCAAGGCCAATAACAATTTATGGTTTGTTTGAAAACACCACCAAATGCAAGCAACTGTTTTCATTTCCACTCTGAGAAACTGTAAGTATATATATATATATATATATATATATGTTTATATATATATATATATATGTGTATATGTATATGTATACATACATATATAAATATATAAATATATATATATATATATATATAAGTAAAGGGGCCTATTTATTCAGATACATTTGGCTTTATTACCATCTCACCACCTCTCATCCTTCATGTGTGGCAGCAATTCATGTGAAGCATCTTCTGACAGCTTGCGCATAAAATCTAAGCACTTGGCTGTTTGCAGAGTGTTATGAAAAACCGCCTCTTTTTAGTATTTAACATATTTTAGTGGAAGTTACAACAGGGACCCAAAAAGAGTAAACTTTGGCAGGCCCACTGCACATCCCTAAGTGAATGGCATCATTAATGCCTGGCTGGCACATTGGCAGCTGGGTATTGATGGGCCATTTCAGCATGTGACTGGGGAGTTGGGGTGAGGGGTGGGCTGTTCCTGCCCTAATGTGATTCAAACACGCCCTTTTTATAATGTGGCTTGTCCCTGTGCCAGTGGAAGCGGGTGGTATAAACTAGTGGGTGATTACATTAAACAAATGACTGCCTCATTAGCTAGACCCCCAGAGTGTCGCGTGCATATATACAAACACAGACACACACGCTCTCACTATGTCCTATGATTTCTCTCCTCCTCACACACACACACACACACACGTTCAGACATTTACACTGACATAAGCATTAGGTTGGCTTTGTACACAGAAAAGGGCAGCACACAAAGGCAATACTCAGGAGGGTACAAGCTCCATCCAATAGACTAATTAACATCTCCCAATTACACCAGCCAGCACTCTATGGTGCTCCAGTTAGCTTTGGATGATACTACACAGTACAACAGAATGTGTCACTATGAATGTCCATGTCCAAACAACATCTGAGCCGTTCCCCCTAAAGCCAAGCTAATGACAGCAATTAGCATCATTAGATACCGAGCTCGGGCCTCAGCTGGCATAAAGCTGGACAGGCATTTGGTAGTTTTTGCCAAACGGTACAATGCACGAAAATTAGGGACAAATGATTTAGCTTGTTGTTTATGCAACAGTATAATGACAGACAGGGTTTGTATCTGCGGCCCTTAATTGGTCGACCTGATTTGTCCCGAACCATCAACCCCATGCTGCCTCAGAGAAAAATAAAGTCCAGTGTAATCACAGCCCTGTGCTCAGGGAGGCCGAAGAATGCAAACACAAGTAGGGCTCGAACTAGTAGCGACTATTTTCACTTTCCTGCCCTTACATGTTATTGTTATTGAATGCACAGTATGCAATTTCTGCCGCGAGGGATCCCTCGTTCAAAAGGGAAGTAGCATGTCACATTCACCGACTTCCTTCCTTGCTCTCTGACTCCCTTCCTGATGTTACGAAAGGCGGCCAAATGAAACGCACCTTTACCCATCAAAGGAATGATGTATTTCAACCGAGTCTGATCATTATCAGAATGTTTAGGATGATGCAAGCACACAACAGAATATATAACAAAGGCGTAGTTGTTTTTATACATTGTCATGCAAAGATGTTGCATATTAATGAATTCACTGATTAGTCAATAAAATGTCACAAGCTCAAAGCTGAAAGATATTTTCATTACATAGATACACAGTCAAATTTCAACATTTGACTCTGTATCTTCTTTGTAAATACACAGGACATGGATTGAGCTCCACTGAAAAGGAAGACTCCGTAAATATTAACAGCAGTAAACATGAACTGTATGCATTAACTTGACACTTATTATACCTATATAAATTGATGTTTTAATATGGAGCCAAAATGAAATCGTGCACACAGCTGGCTTCATCTTTGAAAGAAAACCACATCTCTCAACTGCTTTGGTGTCCTGGTGTGGCTGTACTGAATTTGATCATGTAAATGCAAGGGGTAATTCTGCGCACAGACTCGGATATTAGCCCCTAAAACTGTGGGTGGCCGCATGCTTTCAAACATCGGCCCCTGGGAGACCACATTAACTACTGGGAGGATACCCAGAAAAACCACAGTGAGCTCACTGACCAGCTGAGAGGAACATCACTGATCTTACTCTGGGAAAAAATCAGGTGATTGGAGAGGCAGCTTTTTGTCCCATGGGGACACTGGTCTGACTACGAGCACTCCAGCATCTGCCACCTGACCATTAGCTAAATAATGCATGGAGCTTGTGCGATGCCTGTCACAACCAGCCTCATACTCATTATTAGTGCTGCTGAGTGGTGTGAAAAGTCAAGTTGGCAAATGGGCTGGAGCTGTAGGGACATGGCAGCGCATGCAAAACCAAACATATACACACCAACACACATGCAAATACAGCTTCCGAGGGGCTTATGGTGAAAGCACGCAGACATCCAAGGATTAAAGAAGGGTCTTGAGATTATGTGGGAAAGCTACGTGTGGGTAGATTAAACCCACTACCAAGAATGTGATCAAGGTTTAGGACATGAGCAGGTCATCTGTCAGTCTCAGAGACTAGACTGAACAGTGTGTGTATCAAAATATTAAGAGAGAGAGAGATTGTGTTTATGTTTCTCACAGCTAACGCACACCTTTAAAAACTGGGGAGCAGGAGAGACATGTGGTATAATATATATCTGCATCTCTGCAGGCCCAGAAGTCACAGTGACCCGGGGCTCTCTTTCCCTTCAGGAGCATTTCCCATCAGAAGCCTTTTACACCGCAAAGGCCATTTTACTCCCAGAATAGCAAATCTGGGGAAATGTAATCTTTGAAGCCTCCGCTAAAATAGCCTGACAAAGCCATTTTCTGGAAGAGCAACAGAAGGAAAGGCTCCAACACCGGGGCTATATTTCAAATGAGTCACTTTTAGACCAAATGGTCAGGAAAAAATACTTTTCATATTATTGGTTCTTGGCCTGACACTACTGCTATATTTGCTGACCTTAAGCACAGTGCTTGTTGAGTAGAGTACATCAAAGCCATTGGTTTGTTAAGACAGGGGCATGTTTTAATAGACTGTTGCCAAGTGACAAGTCAAATGTATTATTCTCTCTGTTGGGGCTGTGCAATGCAACATCATTTGCAGTAGAGTTCTGTGTTCTGTCTCACCTCCATGTTTGTGTTGCCCTCCTGCATGAGAGAAAATACTACCACCAAGAGTGTGATTTACGAGGCAACCATTGAAATAAATACAGAGCGCCTTACGAAACGATGGGCGCTTTTGTCCCATCGCACGATCATAGTATCATCATATATATTGGACAGCCCTACTCTCTACTGATTCATTTTGTTTAAGATACAAAGGGAATGCAAAGAATGGTGCACATCACAAGATATTTAATTTAAATTGATACAACAAAAAGAAAAAGAGCAGATCCTTGCAACTGTATAATACTCTATCCAGGACTCTATTAAAGTGCCCCTATCCCCCTGCCACTCATCCCATTGCCATCAACTCCCCCATGCTCTGGATAATTAACAATTGGGTAAGGTCTAATCACGTGGACATGGGAATTGATTTGATTTAACCTTGGTTTAACTGGGAGAACCTCCAGAGACTCTGGCAGGAGGTTCACACATCGGACATGAATGGTAAAGAGTCTGACAGAGAAGCAGAGGGAATTCGATCAGCGCCATCAGCCGCTCTCCCAATCTGGCGAGGCGATGGCGCGAGACAACAAGACCGCCGCTGCCACAGGGAGGAGACGCGGGGTTGTGTGCTGTTACTACATATGAACACGTACACATATACAGGGATGCGATGCTGTTAAAGATCCCATTCTAGGAAGCACTTCAGTCAGACCGTAAATGCATTACAGGACATTATATCTTACACACTATACTGTACCACAGGTAAAAAGCAAAGGTTACAAATGTTGGTGGTTCTTTTTTTAAATAACATCAGAGATTACCGCCACACTTTGGCAAAAAACAAAACAAAGAATGCAGACACACATTGCGAGTATATAGATAAATTTAGCACTAAAACCTGAACTAAACTCTGCAGAAATCACATTGCAAATAGCTCACAACACACAGACTGACCCTCTAAACCCAGTGATGGAGTTGTGTGTTGCAGGCGGGCAGCAGCAGTAGTAAAGAAAAAAAAAACACACAAAAACATGAAGGGGGCGGATGAAAACAAACAAACAAACAAAAAACCTCCAGGAAAACATCTTAGATCTTGCTCAGAAAGCAGTTCAAAAGGTTGCCTAGACTTCCCAAGTGTCTTGCCTAATAGACTGCGTATACATACTGTGTCTTTGTCTACTCGTAGGAGCAGTTGACAAAGGCCTTTCTCTAAAAACCCAAACAACTGTTTTTGGACGTCAAATCTTTTTGGACATGAAAGAGAACAATTGTAGTGAACCAGACAAAGCAAACCCTTTACATGTCAGAAGTTAAGTACAGAGAAGTGAACATGATGTGTCTCAACGTTCCAGTTGATACTCCGTTTGAGGCATCATCTTTTTTCTTTTCTTTTTTCATGCAAGCAGATTCTCATGTAGTTTTTGCACAGCATGTTCAGCGACAACAAGTCCGTCCTAGAAATGTCAATGTGCCAAAATGAGACTGCGGGATCACAGTTAATTTTTCGCTTGGTAATTCCTAAAGCCTGTAGCGACACTGAAAAGAAGGTTTCAGTGTTGAGTAAATTGAGTCGGGCAACAAAATTGGTCCAGAAGATGACAACCCCGGAAAGCCGTGAGACGAAAGTGGATTTTAAGTGTCACGATTCAATTTGCAACCTAAATTGCACTGAGCCTTACCTATTAGTTTTGACTTTTCTGCGCAGATAGATGAGGGACAGGCTAATGTGTCTGACACTACAGTGGCGTTGAATAAAGGGTAGCCGGTGCAGTTATTCCGTCATACCTTAAAAGCCCTTCTTTCCTTACAGTTTCAATGTTTTCTCTTTCAAAAAAAACTGAGAAAAATCCTTTCAAACTATCAAAGATCAAGCATCAACCCAGCCAATTAGGGTATAATCATCTCACCAGTTACTGTATATCCCCTTCATCAGAACAAAGTAGTGAAGGATTAATGTGGCAGATCACTGTTATCTATCCTAATGACCCTGGTTTCATGGGTTCGCAACTGACGATCAACATCAGGCCATCTGGCCTCATAATGTACTCTACAACAAGGGTGCATGTACCAGCATAATACCTCTGCTCCTGTTTTATCTAATAGATGACTCACTTAACCGCGGTGCCACATCTGGAGTGCTGCAAATCGCACCACTTCAGACAAGTATAAAATGTAGACCTTGTAGGTTTTTTTACAGTGCCACTTGCATTATTTTAAATAAGACGGAACAAACTCAAGTGCTGCTAAACTCTCGAGAAAGAGACAATGACGAAGATAGACCTACAGTGGCACCTGTCCGTGATTTGTCACTATACAAAGACATGGGGTTTTCCCAGGCATCCTATCAATGTCACTATTTCCAGTCACATTGCAGTTTGCCCCAGGTAAAAAAAAAACAAACAAAAGAAAAAACACACTGGTAGCTGAGTATAGTATATCGGTGTGTCTGGTATAGCCATTACCTCCGCTGGTCCCCATTCTCCCAGGTTCTGGGCTGATGCATATCCAACGTGGCAGCCGGTCTCCAACACTGTGCCGGGATGAATAGTTCGTCATCCCCGCGTCCCTCTCTCCCACTCCACTCTGCTCTCTGCCTCTTGCCGGAGCTGTTTGCTCAGCTGTTCCCCTCTCTGACCGCATTTATCCCAGATGAGCGGCACAGCTTACCCCGTTAATCTGTGTGTGAGTGCGTCTGTGCGCCCGACTGTGTGTGTGTGTGTGTGTGTGTGTGTGTGTTTCTGTGTATCTCCATTCCAGGCATCCTCTCATTGGCCCCCCTGATGACCATCTGAAGACACGCCCTGATCAACGGGACACACACACACAAATACACACTGTCACACAGGAGACAAATGCAGCGCTCACAGGACGGGCAGTGTGCTTCACGGGGAGGTCATTGGGAGCACATGTGAGGTTCATAAAAACATCTTGTGGAGATGTCACAGCGCATAAATGTCTTATGAAGCCTCTAGTCAGTGAAGTCGAATCCACTCATACCCCTGATAAATTCAGCAGGACTACAATAAATATTCTTTAAACGGTGGGGAAAGCAGGGAATGTATATTTGTGTTGATGCTTGATGAAAGGGTCGACTGCCACCTGAGATTTGTGCGGTATGAGTGCCATAATGTATTTGTCAACCTGTCCTTCCCCATAAGGCTTTATTTACACGGTGAGTGGAGAAGAAAAAGTGCTGACTGACCACAGCGATAAACAGGGAAAACAAAATGGCTTGCTGCAGGTTTTTTTTTCTAATTCACACTTGAAACTTTTCTAAATGCTAGAAGTTTGACTACAACAGTGCATAGACGAACATATTGCGGAGCTCATATCAGAAACAAGAAAATCTTTCCAAATGGCATAGTCATTTAAATAACTATTTAACTCAAGTTGAAATGTTTTCAGCCTCAGTGGAAACATATTCAGCTAAATTCATGCCCACAAGTCTGAATCCGTTTGCCTCAATTTGCATGTTTCCAGAGACTTTGCATTCACACCGCATCTAAATGTGTTCTCACAGTGAACAGCTGCATCCATTAGAGTTAGAAATCACTGTGCATCCATTAAAGGGTGTTCGGAAAAAAGTTTAGTTCAACTTAGAACGGTTAATCGTTTAATCATCTAGCCGACTGATAGAAAGTGAATCGGCAATTATTTTGATAATCGATGCAAAAAATGTAAAATATTTGGAGTTGCAAGCAGCTTTAATGTGAGAATTTACTCTTGGCTGGACACTTTGTCCCCAGAATATTATGATGAACATGTCTTTTTTTTAGACTAAATGATTATTCAATTAATAATAAAAATCAATTTGGCAGATTAAACCATAATGGTAATCATTAGTTGCAGCTCTAGTCTAACTAAGTTGTGACATTTCTATGTGGAGGGAGGGAGCTCATTGTGTCATTGAGCCGGTATCTTAATGAGGACATTTTAATTTAGACTATATCTTGAGTTTTCTCTTTAGATAAGGATCTGTTTGTAAAGCAGGCTAATTAATGTTGTTGTGCGCAACTCTTTGCCTTTCGCATTAAAGAATGACATTAATAAAAATGCTTTTTGTACATATTTAGCCAGACAGGACTCAATAAATACATGGCCTTCCATTATATTGTTGTTTGTTTCCTATCAAACTGGTTGAGTCACATGTGTCAAACATTCACACCATTCAGAGCCCCTCACACCCACAGTGTATAATGTGTAAGAACTTTGTGTGCCTGGTACAAATACAGCACGTGCTTTCATACACTGCAAATAAGCAGTGTCTTCCAGTCCACAGACTGCATGGCTGGCTGCGGCTACCATGGCAGTGGCCAGACATGAGCAGCTGTTGTTGTGGTTGAACCAATCCCCAGCTACCTATTTATCTGCCAATGTGAGCATGTGTGTGTGTGCGTGTGTGTGCATGTGAGTGTGTGAGAGAGAGAGAGAGAGAGAGAGAGAGAGAGAGACAGAGAGAGAGAGAGAGCATGCATGTACTGTTTCTGATATGAGACTTTTTTTACATTTTGCATGCAATCAATCAACTCTTTTATACAACAGAATAACCATTCAAATATGTCTTATCTACAGCTTATATACAGAATGTGGAGTGTTTAACTGAAGGCCATCCATCCTAATAGGCCGCCATAATCATGAAGCCTGCCAGTGTTTCAAAAATGCAGATGCCACGGCTATCAAACATCCATACGGGATGTGATCAGCAGTTTTCCGCCTGCCATCCAAACTTTTTTCATCAGGCTCTAAAACTGTCCCAAAGACAAGGTGAAATCTCCACCACCCACCTCCTACGGACTCCCCGCAAAGTGAAACAAATAACCCCTCTCACCCCTCTCGGAGGAAGCACTTTGTATGCCTTGACTGAGATTTATGTCATGGACGACAGTAAAGAACAGTGGGCAGCTCGGAGCTTAAATGCTGGCTTTGTTTTTCCAGACACTGGCTGTTTTGTGATCCATCATGTTTGCGAGGGAAGAGTTGCGACTGTGTTGGTTCTGCAGCTCCACAGCCTCCTCTTCCTGCTCAGTTGGCGGTGAGACAGGTGCTGCTGTGAGGTGACACGCTTCATTCGTAATTTTATATAACAATCTTTCATACAGAAAATAGTCAGAATTGATATCACACCAAAGCTTTCAGACGCTCCGGATCATTGCAAATTGATAATAAAACTAACAAAGAAAAGAAACAGACTGTATAAGGGAGGGGATGTAGCCTCCATGTCTGAAAAGGAAAGCCAATGTGTAAGTGCCTTCAACCTGCATTTTTCTTAACAGCCAGCAGGAGGAAACTCCACTGGTTGCAAAAAGTAGTCTGATTGTATAAAAGCCAATGAGAAAATCCCCCTAGTTTTCACTTGATTGATAACATCATTTAACAGTTTACAAATTAGTTTATGGTCTCAATTTCTACTTTCAAGCCTTCTTCAACACAGCATGTCTGTTTTGTAAACTACGGTCCCCTTCAGAGTAAAATAGACAATTTATATTTTTCTGAAGGGTAGCTCAAAACGATCTGTAGATAACATAGGCGTATACAAGCATTTTGCTTTTGCCCAAGCCTGTTTAGTTGTAATAAATAGACGGCTGACTTTGTTTGTACTGTCTACACTGCTTGTATTTATTCTATTATGTGTGATGACTGATTAAAATACTACTACTACTACTACTACTACCTGATTGACAGGTTGCTATCAAGGCCTTACTCTCCAGTTCCACTCTCACATCCAAATATGGTCACTTCTGTTTATAAAAAAAGGTGGTGTCAGCCAAAAAGGTCAAAAAGAAAGACAGCACACCAATGCGTGACCACGTCCACTTCTTAAATATAGTCCATGGTCTTAGCAAGAATTTAACCCTCTTGAATAGCAGCCTCAAAGCTCATGGACAATCAAGCTAGTATTCTTTATTTCTTAAACAACAGCTCATTGTCTCTCAACTTGTGCTGTGCGCAATGACAATAAAGTTGATGTGTCTTTACCTGTCCAGACATGCACAAGTGTGGTAGAAAATGCTATTATGACAACGATGGTAACTTCATGTCCCCATCATGCCTACCAGTATACATAGTTTAAAATATATCTGTCCCACATATAAATCCCCTTGTTTTTCTATCTAATATCATTATATCTAGTTCTTGCAAGAATGCAAGTTAAGTTGAAAACTTTTATATAGAAAGGGATAATGAACCAACGTGGCGATCAGATATCAGATATCTAATCTATCTATTGGCTCCAGTTGAACCATAAAGGTGTGTTTATACCTCTACAGAGCTGTGACCAGAGACTTCAGCAAAAATAAAGATTACTTTGGGTCAAATCCTCTAAATATCAAAGCAGAAAAACTTGACGTAATTAAAACGCTGCTGCAGCAGAACCTACGTGGAGTGCTCGATAAACCAGTAGCTCATAGAATTCCTTCATAGGGATAGTTGTTTTTTTCTCTCACAGCAGCCCACGACCACACACTGGTATTTTGTCTCAACATGTCTCTCGAGCTAACTCTGGACCATTGCTGCATGTAATAGCCTTTCCCAGCAGATAGACCATTCACAGTCAATCTCTTTCAAGATTGTGCCATACACTGTATACCACAATTATGCTGGTTATACTTTGACATTACACAGTTTCAGCTCCCAAGTGTAACAATGGAATTCACACATAGGTGCGGAGTCTCGGGTGACAATGAAAAGGGAAGAAAAAGGCTGTCAGAAATAAAAGCATTCATCATCTTAGTTCTCTCTGTGGTGAAAAAGAAAATAAGAAACAAGATCACCATGTACAACCAACTGAGATGCATTTGTGTGGGCTGCATGAGTGAGTCAGTGGGGGACATTATTGTTTGATTCATCAAAAAAAAGTCCTTTCTGAATATCTTTTGGTATGTAAAAATTGAGTGTGACTGTCGTGAAAGTGATCTGGGAGGTGTGGGTTGTATCTTGTATTCTGACAGTCCTATTTTGTGTGTGGAAATTATAAATGCAATGACACTCTGTGTGCCACCATGGGATCCTGGCGGGTCTGCAGAATATCAGAGAATAAAATGTCTTCGTCTGAAGACGGCAGGAAAATCAGTTTATGGGAAAAGACGATGTGTCTCACTCAAGTTCCAGTATCTACAGCTGCTGTTTGTTGAGTTAAAATCCACTCATCAGTACAAGTAAACACTCCCATTCATCATTGTTGACGGTCGTTCAAAAAGTTTACAGTGGAGTAGCTGTTCGTTTTCATCATTGACACTGAGGCTTCCTGTCTGGTTTAGTATGCAGGGCACTGTGTGTTCTCGTGAAACCCTGCTGCTAATAATGCTATATTGAGATGCAATGGCCAGCTCTCAGTTTTAATGGTGACTGATGGAGGACGCAGATGCGTTATTGCTTGCCGTTCATCAAGTTAACTTTGCACATTAGGAAGTTGAATGAGTTTCGAGGAGATTCTATCAGTGTTAATTATACAATGAGCTGGTATTTAAAGCGGGGGAGGGGGGTTTGATTGCCTTAACCCTTTGTCCTGACTGTCCATACTCACCAGGACTGTGTGGAAATCATACGGTCTAGAAAACAGTGTGGATCTGGCGTTTGTTATTACATGCCAGGCCAATGTTTTCCATGGGATTTCATGAGACTACGGTGGGTGGACCTCGGACACTAGGGGGGACTGGGGGCCCATTATAAGTTTAAGTGCATTAATCTAGTGCACTGTGAGGCACTTGACTGTCTGAAGCAATGGCGCAAAAAGTTTGGAATTTGTTTAAGCTATTGTGAGAAGTGAAAAATGTTTTTGGATCATTATAAGACTACAGTAGTGTAAATGAGACATTGGTGGGCCACCAGAGTCTAGCTAATTAATGGGAAGCACTGTAGGCTTTTTGGATAATTTAGTTCACGTGGCTCTTCCTTGGGTGACATATTGTAAAAATTGAGTTATAGCTAACAACATGGCTAATGAGGAGCTAAAAAAAGAGAAATTCATTGACTTTTTTAAGTCTAACTGTAGTCTACTAGGTGTTTCAAAAGGGGAAAGAAATATTGCAATCTACCTTGTGAATTGTGAATGCAATTGTATCAATCTTGATATTATTTATGGGCAAGATCACCAACGTTTATGAACACAATGAATGATCATGTAGGAGGTACAGTGTGCTGTGTCATAATGAACGGAGCAATCAGAAAAGTACAAGTGATTTTACATTCCTTTTCTGTTTCTGTGCATGTTTTATGTATCCCTCTGTTTTTCTCTCTCCTTCCTCCTCTCTGTGCAGCTCTGCCTTCAATCTCCTCACCGAATGTTTGTCACTTTCTTTCTCAGCTTCTCTCTCAGCCTTCCATCTCCCCCATTTCTCGTTTCCAATTTCCGGTCTCCTCGTCTCTCCTCTCCTCCCATAGTCGCGCTGCAGATTGCAGTAAACCCAGAAAATCCTCTTCATCACACAGTGCAAATACCATCTGTATTGGGTTTGCCCTCAGCCTCAATTAATGGCTAGATGTGTGCCCCGTAGCGTCTGGGACAGCATCGGACACCGTGACATGTGAGCTGCGCAATCTATACACAAACACGGCATCACAGGGGCAGAATGTCAAGCACCAGCGCGACTGCAAGTCTGAAGGTTCGCATACGTCGCTAAATGCTGTCGCTAGACAACATGTGAATGTAGATGAGCACACAAGTTGAAAAATCGGTCATAGCCAGACTTTTGGAGAAGGAAAAACATCAATATTACCATTTTGTCTGACCTTTACAGAATAAAAGTGCTGTGCGCTAATTAGTCCCTATAGATGGCATAACTTTTTTAGAATTTGGCACATTATAATTATCAGTCATAGACAAATGCAAATGAAGTTTGGTTTGCGGATATATTTCTTGGGTATGAATTTAAATGAAAGTGGTTTCATTGAGGAGGCTTATGGAGGTGAATGTTTACTCTTGGAGCAGCAGAAAACAGCAGCCCAGCAACTGCAACTTCATTGAAAAATAATTCAAAAAACATTTCCTTGTCTTGCTGATAAAAAAAAACAAAAACAAAACAATCATGCTGCAGTAACATTTTCTTTCAAACCGTGCTGGTGCAAATCGGTAGCATACTGCAATTTACGGTAATTTCTAAGACACATGGTTACACAGGGTTATTGTGCAGGTTCAGAAGTGAAAAGGAATGCCTGTTTTGTTTATTTCTGTTTGGCTCCCTGGTTTAGTCTACAATGTGGTGGAAATATACTGGTTGCAACTAAGCTACAATGCCCACTGGGTTGTGATATTTCCGAGACAAAGCTTTGCACACAACGGCTCCAAATATGACCAAAAGTTTACACTGAGCTCACAGCGTCAGAGAGGCCGTCTCAACAACGAAATGTGACAAAACCACCCGTCTGTGCTGCGCTTTGTGTGTGGGCAGGTGCTTCTGTATGTAATTAGCCAAGTAGTAATGACTTGTGACTCCGCGGCAGCAACTGTGGTAGCGAAAGAGTGACTCAGAGCTCAAAGGCATAAATAAACGACAGAGCAGCTTTGTTCTCTCATCTAGAATTAGGAACATTAATAATTAAATTGAACAATAAATGGAGGTGGCCCAGGGGTTGTGGCGGGAGGGGGTTCGGCGGAGAAGAGGGAACAGCAGAAGGACAAAGAGGGCATTTAATAGCGCGGAAACATAGCAACACAGTGCGAAGAATTATGACGAGGAACCTTACAGCTACATCAAATAAAAGAACACACAAACAAGTCCACATTAAATATGCTGGGCTCAGGCCGCATGGAGACGTATGGAGCTATTCATCTGTGCCTGGGAAATTAAAAAGGGCCTCAGAAAGTTCACTCAGAGATGAGGCGAAAAATGAAACACGTGGATAGTGAGTTAGAGGTTTTGGACTGGAGGAAAAAAACAAAGTGAGTTGGGTGGTAAGTCACGGCGAGGGTGGTCTAGTGAGTCTAATGAAAAAGCTCCTGGATGAAAGAGATGACAGAGAAACAAGCTCCCACGACATCCTCAAACACTGCGGCGTGTCTCTGTGGTCGCAGATGCTGAAACAGACCCGTGGAAGCGGTGACCTTGGCATTGTTTACTTTAACTGGGCCCTTGAAAGACACCGGGCACAGGCAATGCTGGCAACTTTACCTCAGTCTCCATGGAGACGGTGTACTTTTGACTGGGAACTTTCCAGGCTCATTACCAGATGAGGTAGTGGGTTCTACCTCGCTGCCTCGCTCTATTTGCTTCCATTCCACTCATGGACCCGCAGAAATACAAGAGAGACGGGCGTAGTGGCAGAGCGAGGGCTAAGAGGAAATATTGCCTGCATGAAACTGCAAGTCACAGAAGGACCGGAGGAAAAGGACAGCAAATGAGGGAAAAGAGAGAAATGAGAATGCAGCGGGAGGAGAAGAGGGAGAGAGAAAGGTTAACCAACAAGAAGGATGAAGAGGAGGGAGGACTAAAGGCGATGTTTCTTAAATGTCGTTCATCCGCAGAGCTCCAGAGCGGCCAGCGCACTGCTAATGGTCTGTTTGGAGAGAAGGGGGAGGACGGCGGAGGGGTGAACTGCTGAACTGGGGGTCACATTTTCGAGGAGCTGTAATTATCTGATTCAGACTCTGGATTCACAGCTCGTACTGAAAGGCTTAAAAACCTGCTTCTTGATAAATCATGACAGGAAACCGAATGTGCTTTTGTAGTTTGAGCATCTTAAAGAATCCCACATAAAACATCCGCTAATGACCTCGCTCACATCTTTCAGTCCTCTGGAGAGTCAAACGCCAGACATTGAAATGCACTCAAACATTGCAGAGAATAACCTGCGCCTCGGCTGGGATGTGCGGCTTGTCAGATGAAGGGCTGAGGAGCGAGAGGCCTCGGAAAACACAAGAGAGACGATGAAGGCGGGAGGACGAACAGCCACTCGGCCCCTGACAGACCAACCGCATGAAGTGAGTCAGACTAATGGAGCGGAAAATAGAAGAATCATGAGCCTCTTATCTCTCCACTAATCACAGTCAGAACAGCCAAACTAAAGGGAGATAACGGCGAGAGGAAAGAGACGGAGTAAACGAAAAAGAGCGAGTCGAGCTGGAGGGTTTCTCTAATCTTCATCCTTCCCAATCAAAACCAAGACCCCTTCTTAACTGTTATCAGCATTCCTAAATACTTTCCATCATTAGCAGGCTAGCTCGTTGGCTATTGCTATCGTTCTCCTGGGCGCCTCTCTATCTGCAATCCAGTCAGACAGCACCATTTAGCGTGTCCAGCCTTACAGGGCCAACATTCCTTCCCTCCCCGTGCCCACCAGTACTCCTCCAGTTTGGTTTTGATCTATTTCTGGCCCTCCGCTGACTCTCCTCTCATCAGTTCCTCTCATCTCTGCCTCGCTCGGCAGCCACTGCAGAATCCTAATGAGCTGAGAAAACTCGCAATTCTCCTCTCTGTGCACTCGGCCATGCACTCCTATCTCACATCTACATGGATGCTGTCACTGAGCCTCCACATAGGTGGAACCATCGAGCACACCTACAGCGAAAGCACACAATTGAGCCATTTTGCATGATTGCGGGCTGTGCATCTTGTGGAGCTGTTAAGGTCTGAAAAGGGCTGCTGAACACTTACACCAAGGCATGGGCACGAGCTTTGATAGTGTGATCATGTGGCTGTGATAACTGTGTGTTGCTGGAGTGGAGGCAAACGCTTAGAAAGTGACTTTAATCCTCAAGCAACGCTCTGATCTGGGGCAGCAAGCCAAAGCCCTCGCCAGCCTAAAGACTCTGTGAAGCTTTGTGTGAAGAGTCTACAAGGTCGCGGTGTAATTACAATCAAAATGAAGCTTAAATGATCTGCATCACAACAGAATAGGGCTGCAATTTACAATTATTTTCATTACTGATTATGCTGCTGTGTATTTTAATTTAAATCAATCATTAAGGTCATAGAACATCAAAAAGAAAAACACTCATCACAATTTCCTTGAGCTCAATGTAACGTCTTCAAACTGCTGCTTTTGGCCAACCGACAACCCAGAACCCAAGAAAGCCTTATATTTAAGGAGCAGGAAACACAAATGTCTGAGAAACAACTGAAAACGATTAATCAATTATCAAAGTAGCTGCCGACTGTCTTTTAATCGTCCAGCTTGTCATGGCTTGGGCTTTAAGTTTGCTCATTTCCTGTTTTATTTTGTAGGCCATACCTCTGTGTGTCACGTTTTACTTTACATTTCCTTTCTTCGTCTCGCCTTTTTTTCCCCTTTACCTGTGTTTCATCAGTTAATTAGTCTTTGTGTATTTGGTCCAGTTATGTTCCTTCACTTGTTGTCAGTTCTTCTCTTTTGTTCCTGGTTTGTACTCAGTTAAGTTTCAGTTTTGCCACCTGCCTTTGATTTCTTTGGACAACAGCTTCTGTTCATTAACCCTTTTTTTTCTACCTGCCTGCCTTGGTGTTTTGCGTTTGAGTTCCCATTGTAACAAGAAGCTGTGACTTTTTATGCAGGTGATAGAAATATAGTTTAATCAGTACTTCTGCTGTATAAATAAGATAACTAGTTATACTGTACAAATTGTCAAACAATGGTCTCAGTTAAGCTAGCAGAACGAAAGTGAACATAGGCATTACTAAACTGTAGTTGTTCAACCATCCTTTGGTGTAATAACATGACATGAGAGGAGCAGCATGACTAAGAAACACTGCAGAACAACCACAAAGTTGTATGTCTCCTTCCTTGAAGAGAGGAAAATTTGACAGCTCGTCTGTGCTGTTTCTACTGAATGGTCACCGTCCAATTTCCTCTTTCATAGCCAGCGGCCCATTTCTTATAACCACTGCATACTTACCTGCCCTCTCCGGAATGTAGATGTCTCTCAATAGACCAGCAGGAGTAAGACATTGTACATGAACTAAAAAACATTAACATATAAGGAGGACTATGTATTACATTAAATAAGATTTGTTCGTCTAATGTAGGGCAATCGGTTTATTATAGATTGATCTTGAAGACATCCACAATCAAGTTTTCAGGCAAAAAATTTGACATTCAATGCCAGTTTTTTGGTACTCGATGATTTTCAATGATCTGCGGTATAGACGCATTTTGTTCGATATCAAAAAAGCTCTGCGCTTCGATACCCTGGCCAAAGTGACGCACAACTAACTAAATTTATGATCTGTAAAAACTTCAAATGTGGGTGACACTTGACTATTAGTGAGTATTTTTAGGCGTAAGCAGACCACCAAAGTTTTTAATGTATGCTCAAAACTGTGAAACTAGGACATTTTCTGAAGAGCATAAATACGTACTTTTGAAATTGTTTGAGCGATCTTTAAATAGCCTTTTGATGCAAATTTGTTCTTCATAAACCCTCAACCATATTGACAGTGACACTGTGTGCAGCAGATGTACAGAATAGCAAGAACTCAAAGAGGCTGACAATCAATGAATCAATGATACACTTTGGCACCATGGTGTGGAGCATAAGCCTGCGAGTAGTTCTCTGAAACCCCGAGCAGCAGAGCAATATCTGAGCGCTAAGCCTGATGTAAGTCAATTTTGTGGAGGGAGACAGACAGCGCGCAGGCTGGCACGTCACTCCTGACAAAGATCGATTGTCTATGAGGCGATAGACTTTATTCTTCCTTGCGAGCCGTGCTCGCCCGCCACACAGGGCTGCCAAACCATCTATCCACTCAAGTTGAGATATGCAAAGAGAGAACGTCGATCGCATTACAAGCTGCAGATTTATAGGACATTATAAGGTTGAGGGTTTTGGCAATCCATCAGTGAATTTTTGGAGCATCCAAATAAAGTTTGTGTGAATGGACTGATTATGGATTGCGGAACGAAAGCCGAGATGTTGTTTGGTGATGTGAAGGATTTAAAATCTAATATAAGCAGCTTATTGCTTCGGATCCAGATGCACACAGACATCAATCTCGGGGATATTCTTACAATAACAAGACGTAATGACAGGGATCCAAACATAGATATGGGAACATAGCCTCAGCATGATATTCTACACACTCAAAAGCTTCTCTTTATTATAATAACAGTGATGGTTTTTACTGTGATCCCTCAAGGCTTTAGGACGTCTTTACAGCAGCTAGCAAACTCGCAAACTGACTGAACACTTGTCCTCGAATTAATATGGACACTTAATCTTGTATTGAGGAAATTGTTGCACAGATCTCTATGGCTTAAGTTCTGTTGCACCTGTCATCACATATCCTGTTTGCTTCACTTTAGCTACAGTACAGCCTCCAAAAAAGTAGAGAAGGCAAATAAGCCTTTTTTGTCAAGCTATCTTTTAAATGGTTGAAGCTGTCCTGTGGAGGTGACTTGTAAGCAAATTAAAGCAAAAGTTTGTTTTTACATTTAGCATTGCTCACCAACACACTTCAGCTGTTTTTTATATTCAAAATCCAGAATGACATCCATCTGTTTACCTGTTGGCATTCTGTTCAGTGGAACACTTAGGGCTTGACCCAAAAGCTTTGAGGCTTTTACCATTACGGGGGTTACCAACCCTGAAATCGGTATTTGAGCGCTTTGAGTTGAAAGTGAAAGGAGACGTTGCGTTTAATTAGTCTTAAAACTAGCACAAATAAAAACCAGACATGTGAACATTACACCATTACACAGAACAATAGAACAGGCCTCACAAGGGAGGTTTTCGGCTCTGCTTAGACAACTGTGGTCCTGCAAGCACGGGGCTGTGATAAGCGTGAGCTCAACACTCGCATGCACTCACAACTGCTTGCTCATCTGGACAGTGGCTGACATCTCCCCTCGTATCCTTGTATATAGATAAATAAGGACCAAAAGTTTGAGCTAAGAGTGATTGCCTATGTTGTCTCCCTACCAGTCAGGGCTATGAATATTAGTGGGTAATTCTCTGGATAGCCCAAGTAACAAGCCGGCTAACTGACTGCTATGAATACGTCACTTCTTTTTAGCTTAACCTGTTGAAGTAAAAAGGAACAGTGGGTTCTTCTACCACCAGCAGAAGTCACACATGATAAAATAAGTTCTGGGACTTTTCTGTGAGCACTTGTTCTTGCCCGAAACTGCCTCGATTCCACATTAGACATAGAGTTGGGTCAGCCGGAGTACAAAAGCCCAGTAAGTTATAGCAGAATAAAGTTGTTTTTTTCTATATCCATCACATTATCCATGAATCTGTTCAGCGCTGGCATCAACTTCCTCTCAAGGTAATGGCCTTGTAGGATCTGACAGTGAAAAGCTGTAGCATTGTGCTTTATGGCCTGAACCAGAAATCAATTCTGTCTACACAGCCAGTGACATCAATTAATGGCCAGGGAGCATACCAACACATGGATCACTCACTGCACAAAGCAAATAACCCAGCTAGGCTCTCTGGATGTGTGTATGGGTGTGCAAGGGTGTACGTACATGCATGTGTGCATCCATTTGCGCAAAAATGTGCCTTGCCAAAGTGCCTCAAGCCACCAGGTGTTAACCTTAGAAGTTAAGTAACTGGCAAGTCCCAGTGAGACATGATAACTCATCATGCTGTCATCCTTTTCTTTCCTCAATCTATCATGCCGAACTCTCTAAGAATAACAACTACTGTTTTGCTAACCCGTGAAACACTTTTACATATTTTTTGTTTCAAATGATATCACATTGGTTTTTCATTGGCCGGATGGATTGTACAGCATTTCTCCACCATGCTTGATAAGTAGAAATGTTCCTCTGGGGCTCGCTGAGTCTAAGATTCCTCCTGATATTCCCTAAAAAGATGCCAAATCCTCCTTGATGGTAAATCCATTTCAAACAAGAGACTGGTAGAGAGAAAAATGTCTCCCGCAAATTGCCGCTCTTCAACCTACCAGCTGTCAAACCAAACACCTCTCTTGCCAGGTGGGGAGGAACTGACACAGGGGGAAGTGAAAACCTCCCTCTCCCTGTCAACTTCCTTTTGAACTCTGGCTGAACTCTCCTTGTTTGGATGGGCAGGATACGAGACAAATCCTCTTCACTCGAGAGAGAGATGAGGTGTCATGACGACTTCTAGACTGACAGAGCAGCTGGCGGTACCTGTGCCTTTGTTACGTCTCAGATAAGAGCCAACTTCTAAACTACAAATAGGAGCACGCTGCTACATTTTAGAGGCTTTTTCTGAAGTAGAGGCATGTTCACAGCTTGATTTTTAAGTAACTTACAGCTTCTTGGATGTCTGTCTGCAACCCAGGACATGCAAAATCAACAGTTCAGGTAAAGGACAGGAACTATTTATGCATCAGGAGCGAGCTAGCAAACGACAGCCGAGATGCAACAAAAACATTTTGTGAAGAGGTGGAATATTGTTAACTTTTTAGCATAAGCTAATTTGTGTTGGAGAAAAAAAGTGTTGCACTGCCAGTCAGACACTTGTAGCGCAATCCTCCCTCTTTCAGAAGTTGAAAATGCAGCTATGTGGGGGTTTGTTTACAAGAGCATGGGCCAGAATGTTCGATTCTAAATGCCAGGAATCTCAGCAATGAGTGAAGTTATCATTATATCAGCGGTGTTTATAATGAACCCTGCAATGTGCCGGCAGTTTCGCAGTATTGTAGGCCAATAAGTGAACATTTACGGGTGGGCCAAGCTTTAAGTGCAGAAATAATAAAAGAAAAGAAAATTAAGCAGTTAATAAAAGCAACATCAGCAATAAAATGCAAGTGACAAATGTCCGGAATATTGAGATTGAGGAGTCACAGGCCGATTTGGGTTGATTTGGGCGGGGTCTGAGCCGGTCGGCCATGACGGTAGGAGACGCTATCGGTTGTCAGGGGCAACGCCTTCAGAACTTCACAGAAGCGCGACTAAACATTCCAGAGCTCTTTATTTTTTGCGCATTTATTATTTCGGCGGGACAGAGACGGATCTACGAATACGAGAAAGGAATGGGACCTTACAGGAACAAGCTCACACCAAACGCAAAACAGCGGTATTTGGAGAAGCTCTCGGACATCCAAAATATTGACCCATACGAGCTCCCTGCAGCGGAATGGCACAGAGTCCTGGACCATTTACCTCCATGCACATACATGGACATCGTCAATTACCTTGTTTTTGGTGGAAGTTACTACACAATGCAGGAGACTTAGTTACGAGAAAGTAAGGTCCTTTCTTCTTATTGCAGCCAACCAAGCAATCCGGCGTCTCCTCGTCAGGTCAGAGACTTGCTCTCCTTGATGCTGTGTCCATTTCGGCAACCTAAAAAACTGTATCCCATTGTTCCTATGTTTTCCATATGTATCGTGTGAGGTACTGGAGCAGTTTTTAATGCAGCAGTGACTTCCAGGCATGGTAAAACAGTGCAGAATTGTAAGAACCTCCTCTACTACCGAGTTAAGAACACACGTAAACAATCGTGTTTTGCCGCCGGAATCCTGCCATCATGGCGGAGAGGGGGAAGATCACGCGAGATACCGTGATATCGAGGGGAGGGGCTCTGTACCATGACGACAACTCCTCAATCTCAATATAATAGATCACTCAGGTCAATGGCTCAAAAAGTGAAGGCCAGGCACTTTCTTTGGGTGACGGTTTACAAAAGGATCACTTGGTCGCAGTGACACTTCTGTTCCTTTTGCCCTGCCTATTGATCAGGCATCTGCTCAGCTTCCTGCTGATAAAGATTCAATAGGCCTCAAACAGGCATGGTGACGCATTGAACACTCTCTAATGGGGATGTGTGAGGACACTGCATTCTCTATTTGGAGGTCGCATGGTCCACGTTCATGGGTCACGTGGGCTCAGTGAGAGTCAAAGGACGCCCCCAGATGCATCGACCCAAACTAAGCCTTGCTTGTTGAGTCTGAGAGGCCTTTCGCTTTGCCAGCGTCTTGATGCGCTCCCTCAGACCAGCAGTTCAGATAATCAATGTCGGTTAAATTCAATTAACACTGCGGAGAGACTACAGATCGCTCTCAACATAGCATCTAATATTTTCTTACTTACGTTGTCATAATAAAAGCTACACTACAGTAAGCTACGGAGTTGGTCATTGTATTATTATCCCGATCAATAAAATGAAAGACAATGACAGGACAGATCCTTAAGTGGGATAATACAGATCTCTGTCTGCCAACAAAGCTGCAGAGACAGAGCTTTTGTTTTTGTATCATCACACCTGGAAAACCTTTTGAATGAACAAACCCTCAAACCAAAACACTGAGGAGAAAGGGTTAGTCGTTTCAACTCAGGAGAAACATTTGAGTTAATCCAAAATGTTTTTCCTGAGGTGAAATTAACTGTGAGAAATCGGTAATTGCTTTAGTTGAGTGTAAACGAGCTACTTTGTTTCAGCTTCTGAAACCTCTGATGTAATGATGCAACATTTGTCACAGCACACCTGCAATGTGTTTGACGGTTGGCTAAATGTTTTTGTGCTTGGACTGGTGTGATAAGAGAACTTTTTCTTGGTTGATACAAGTAAAAGTATTGCAACTTACTGTCACCTTTACACACACAACTTGAAAGACTTTAAATAGTATCTATTAGGAGTATCTAATTCACAGAATAACGTTAAACTGTAACAAATTTAGGGCAATTATGTTTCCAAATTGAAGTGATGTAGTTAAAATAATACTTCCACCACCTTCAGGCAACACTGTTCACTTGCTAAACAGCCTCTCCACAGTTTGCCATGTATTGCACGTCTCCTATTCTGATGGAACAAACAGTGCAGCTAAACTGACACTGCAAGTCTGTGGCTATTTTCAAATCACAAATACATCAGCAGATAAAATATTAATTTTGAGTCATTTTTCACTCCAGGTAATAGGAGTGGAAAGGCAAAAAAAAAAATTGGTTTATGACACGTGAAAAAAACTAATGAGGTAGAGGATGAGGACTCTCCCCAGACAGACACTGTGTACGTGTGAAAGATGCACCGTAGGAAGCATTTCTTTTTTTGTTTTTTTGTCTTGTTGCTGAAGGGCAGGTCCTCTTTCTCTCATACACGCACATAAACAGAGACATACAGTCTGCTGATGTCCATTTGCGTAAAGTAATGCCTCCTCTCCTTCAGCATGATGCCAAAGTTGTGATGACACACACATCTGCTGCCCGCCACCCCCACCCCTACCACCCTTTGCCTACTCCACCCACTGTGCGAGTCCTCTTCATATGTCAGCTTCACACTGGCACTGCCCTTCCTACTCACTGGAGGCTTTATCCAATTTGTCAGGGTTGGCACACACATGGCTCAAGATGCCTCCTTCTCTCCTCCGCCACACATGCCCCATCCCTTCCCCATCATGCTGCTCTGAGGCCGCCCCGTCTGTGCCAGTGGGCATTACGGTACCTGATGGCGGGGCCCCACCTGCCGCCGCGGTGACTTCCAGACTTGCCCAATCTGCCGCTCCAACCCAGCAGGCACCAGCTGGCTGGACAGCCTGCATGCTGATAGATGGACAATTGTAGACTGGATGATCACTCATATTCACAACAGCCAGGGCCGGTGACTAACTGACTTGAACAGACACCGACACAGTATTGTGTCTGCGTCTGCTGTTGATTGGTGCTATAATAACTGGACAAGAAAATCAGAGGTAAAATTACAAGAATTAGATGAACAGAAAAGCTGATTTGTGAATCTGTCCCTCTGTCGATTAATATGTCGATTGATAAGCTTCAAAATGAGCAAACAGTGACTCTTCTAAGTCATGTTTCAACACCCTCACTTTTCGGTCCTTTTGGTCAAAAGTACGATGACCAATCACTAACTCTCTCTCTGCCGTTATCTTAAATACTTATTCTATACATTAATGCAACTTGGATAGCTTGCTTGTAATCAAACCTGTTGCATAGCAAACACAGTAATGATGTAATGTGTCTACACCCATTCTCCTCTGGTTCTCTTGACACTAGCAAGGCTCACAGCTGCACATCTTGTCGAAGCATTCCAATGCGAAAACAGCCGAAGAAAGAGTGACGCCTTTATAGAAACAGTACGAGTCAGATGGATTAGAAAATCTGGATTGTGACCTTTAAATTTAGTGATGACAGGAATATAAACTAGAGCCATCCTAAACATGATCAGTAGCTACTTTAAATTAAGGAAAAGGGCATCAACAGAGGAAGGAAACTGTTAGTGGTACACTTCGATAGTGTACTTATCTAAATTCAACACCATCAACAAGATTTAAGGGCATCATTCCAAGCAGCATGTCAAGTACAAACTGTGGGAGGTGGAGGAGAGTGTTTAATACACAAATAGCTGCGTTAGTGTCTGCTCTTTATGAGCACCTCTCCACACCCACTGATCCTGCTCTGTAAACACTGATTGTCATTGGATCAAGCCAAGAACATAACATCCTGTGTGCGTTTTCCAACAGCGGCGTAGCAATTTCACGGCAATGTCTCACAAAAACTTTGAAACACCTTCACAGTTCCCTTGACTGGTCCTTCTGAGCTGGTGGAGGCTGTTTGACACAGCAGAGTAGAGGCTTTACAGACTCACTGATCCGAGAGCCCACTCAATTTGTCAGGTCCTAAACGGTTGCAGTGGGATGTGTGCGAGGAGAAATCCGACCCAGGACCAGTACATACGTCTGAAAATGCTCCGCGGCAAGCCAATACCTCTGCAGAGCTATGCAGTAATTCTATTCGACTATACCTCCGCCCAAAATATCCTTATCTACTTGGGTTGCACACACCATGTACCCCCCAGCTCGCATCCAAAATTAACACCCTGAGGAGGATGAACATTGCTCTGCATTCAATTTTATTAATGAATAGGGAGTCATTTAGTATTATTTCAATATATGGTACAGTTTGTCAACATTTAATGCTTTGCAAATGTTTCTTTGGATGCCCCAAAGGTCAAAATATAAAGCCTGAAAATCAAATGAGAAAATGAAATACTTTCTACTTCACTGCAGAGAAAGGGATGACGTCAAGATTTACACCGTCTCCGCACAGTGCTGCAGCACTTTGTCCTGGTCAAACATACTGCATACCGACTCACAGAAAAGGAACAGAGGACAGAAACAGGCAAAAACTCAGATCCTTTCAATCCACCACTGCCAGAAATTTGAGTTGAACAGAATGTCATTTCATCATTGCTGCTGCCGTGGCTGATCGTCTGACTGCACCTCATTGTGAATAATTGCTGACAAAATCTTGGGAAGCCCCGCAGTGAACCCCCTCTTCCCCCTCAGTCCCCGTCACATCACATCATGGAGAAATCACTGGGGGGCTGCGAGCCTGACGAGCACACACTTTCCTCATCTCCTATCTCAGTCTATTAGGAGTCATTCTCTGGGGCAACAGAGCAGACCTATCAGCATCCACTGGGCTGGTTTCTACACCAGGGTCCCATCTGATATAATTGCAGTATAGACTGGCATAGATTCAGCTGCTCTAATTTCCCATTTTATTTCCTTAATGATCACTGGCAACGATACAGTAATAAATGATTCGCAGCCACATTATCTGGAGGAGCAAGTTTGTTCTAATATGTTTGAGCGGGTCCCTGTGGCAAACACGTGAAACGAAGGCCATCTAGAAACTAACAGGGTCTGCAGTCTAAAAACAATGATGCCCACCACCCACCATCACCCACTAATGAAGCTTTCCATCAAATTAATGAGAGTTTTAATCATTGCTCACAGTGGTCCATCCTTGTTGTGCACTATCCATTATATAGGCCTGTCACCTTCAAGGAGCTACAGAATATACCAAATCCTCTCTCAAATGTCTTTCGGCGTGACATTTACATTGTGCTTAAGCACTTTTTCCCCCTCCTTCTCACCCTCTACTTCCAAAGTTATGCATGACACGGCTCAGCGTTTGCACTTCATGGCATCTGAATATGTGCAATGTCACTGATTACCGGGCACACTCGCTCATGCCATCTGCCGCTGTGCGAGAGAGTGCTGTTAGCATCAGTTTTCAGGAAAGACAGGCTGAAGGACAGAGGGCAACATTCATTTACATACCTGAAAGCCACTCAAACTCATTAATGCAAAGTGACCAACCCAAAACATCAAATTTATACTACACACCGACCTACATAAATGCAACGGCGGCATCAACAGCTGTTCTGGTAGAGAATAAATAACGTGTGTGAGCGTGTGTTCGTGGGAGTGCAATTATATTTGAATTAGAGTTGCAATGTCAAACCAAGCCACTGATAGTGAGTCAAGGCCTGTTGGTAAGCGATGACTGTCGGGAAAACACTTTCCTCCTTTGCTCAATAACTTCTGACAAGGCCACACAGAGAGGAATGTTTGTGTGCGGCAGCTCTGTGGACACACACCCAGAATATGGTGAACTCACACGTCAGAGGCGGCTCGTCGTATATTTTAACTGTACACTACATTGTAATCAATCTCAAGTCATAAGGTTCTCACACTCGGTTGATGACTACATGTATATGTAAATGAATGACCTTTAAGCATATGGTTACAGACTAGCATCACTCATCATTAACATGCTACAGAGGCAAGTAATTACTACCTTCAACCACATGTTCGGGTTTCAGCCTTATTAATTATACCGACATGGGTCGTTCCATTTGAGATACAACCTCCAGTGGGTGGTGATTCACTCTGAAGTTGGAATTCATTAGGAAAGTTACTGCGGCTGACGCCAGGAGAGGAGCTAAATGAAGTTCGCCAAAGGCAGTTGTAGCGTTTCCAATTTTGTTGCACTTTTGAGGACTGCTTTCATGAGCAACCATCTGTTTCGGAGCTTTGTCAAATAAATGTCCATAAAATGTGCCATAAACATGAAACCTGAGGAGGACTATTTTTCCTCGCACAAGTCATTAAGTTTCTTATTGCTATAGACAGAAAAGAATTCAAAAGCCATCTCCATCGACAAGAACACTAATGAGATTTGGTGCCATTTTCACAGCTTGAGGTAATTCATCGCAAGGTTTTATGACTGCATTATCCTGTTATATGTTTCCCGTCTTTTTGTTTCTTTGTTTTTTCAGACACCTAGCTGGCATTCTGCATCAAATGCCTCTCGGAGTGACAGCAGCTTTACACCTATCCTTCTTCATCAAATCAATGGCAGGGAGTGTGAGGTTAATGGCATGTCAGGATTTCCAGATATCGTCTTTGCGCAGACAGAAGACAGCAGGAAATGCTATTCATGGAAAAAACCTGTAATCTATTTGAGGACACTTACAACTGAGTGTCTCTGCTGGGATTTTGACAGGACCACGTCTTAACAAAAGAACACAATGGTGAAAATTATCTCTTTTCCTTAGAGCTTGCTTGATTTTGCAAAGTCCATCCATCCATTTTTTCCTGCTTATTCAGGTGGAATCACAGTGGCAGCAGGTTAAGCAGGTTAGTGCAGGCGAACCTCTCCTGGACAGTGTTTTACCATGTCCTCTTGTGGGGCTTTCCCATTGGCAATTCAGACCGCATATGTGAACCCCCCTTTTTTTTCAGACACTATCCAGAGCTCATGAACATCGGTGAGGGTAGGAATGTAGAGTGACTCTCATCGCGGCCGCTTCACACTTGGCTGCAAACTACTGCCGCGCCTGCTCAGGTTCCCTGGTTTGATGAAGTCAACAGAACCACTACTTTGTCTGTGCCTTGAGATCCTGTACATTAATGTCACAAACAAGATCAGTGGTAAGGGTCAACCCTGGCAGAGTCCAACACAGCTCTCACTTTGATTATAAAAGAGGCAGATGGTTCTTAGCAACGGCCCCTGTACTCCTGCAGTTGCTCCTACTGGACTCCCCTACGGACACATCTCTCTCCAAGTCAACAAAACATACACAGTCTTGATGGTTTACATGAAGGGCAGCGATCAAATGTTCATTGTTTGGGCATCTAGCATCTTGTCGGTTTTCCATTTCACACCCGTATTCAAAAATACCTGTGGTTTTTATATATCAAATATTACAAGGCAGTTTTATTTATAGCAGATATTTCCTTCAAATTTCACAAATAGCTGAAACTCAAATGAAATGATAGGAATTTAAGTTATGAGTCTTCTGCAACTCTGTTTGTAAAACCGTTGTGCCTTTGAGGAGACATCTGCATGTTTTCAAATAATGACTTGGAAATTAAATGTAGAAACAGTTTAGCTGATAGATAGTTTGTGAACAGCACAACATATACAAGCAATGTTGTACCTCAGCATAGGTTTAAAAAACTGGTATAATGAGGGTGTGTGCTGGGTTAAGCAAACTAATGCTAAAATGTTCATGGTGGATCTGTGATTGCTGCTTCACTGAGGAACTTGGTCTCTGGCAATTATCCCTCTTTCTCTTTCAGCTTCAATTATCTGAAACCTTTGTGGAGCGCAGTGAGAGGCTGAGCAGAAAGTCAAATTATGCTTTAAGAGTAAGGGCGCAAATAAGTTAAATGTAGAGCAGATTGTGGATGACTTTGCGGCGCTGAAGACTGGCAGAATGCCTTTCAGACTAGTGAATACAACATCAAACTCAATCTCTAGAGGTGGATGTCAACGCTTTGTGTAAAAACTGTGCCGCTCCCTTTAATGCTTGGAGTGCTTTAATGTTTGTCGCACAAGCTGCCAACTGCCTATAGAACATGAATGTGCCATTATTTTGGCCATTGGGGCTTTTCGGTGTGATGTGTATATGTTTATATATAACGTACTGTTCTGTGGTTAAATATATTCTTTGACTTATTAGGTTCATCGTGCAGCATCAATATCATCTGAATATTTTTTTCTGAATACAGTATACTCCCTCACTTTCAAGGTCAAGTACATTTTACACTAATTACCTTTACAATATTTTTACTTGAGTGAAATATTCTGGTAGTATTTCCATCACCGTTGCTGTGTATACATTCCATTTTTACATCAGGAATTAGGAATGCATGTCACCTGTGTCATTGCATGCACATGTGCAAGCTGAACACTCATGAGCCGAGTAATACAAATGTCCAAGCTCTTGTCGGTGTTAATGAAGCATTTACTGTGCAAGTAGTGTCTCTCTAATACACTGACAATTGGATGTTAACGCTGTACACAGAATGACGGAAGCCCTACTGAGCACAGACAATCCGCACTCACGCGTACAAATTGTAATTACAGTGCACAGTAATTCACTGCAATGCCATGTTTTTATTAGACTTCTGCTTTCGCTTTCAAAATTCTCTATTAATGAATGTGCCAGCCATCACAGTACTGCACTGATCTGAGGACTGCAGGTGGGGCCAATCTGAGAGCGGTGTGGGCTGTTCACCTTGCTTTAAGGTGCTCGCAAAATAGAGTTTTTAAACACACTTTTGAAAAAAACACCCAGTAGCACGTGCTGTGCAGATGCTGGTCCGGAGTACTCACGTCTTTACATTCCATATCAAGCCCTGGCTAATAGTATTAAAAGCATGAGTAGTCTTGTCATGTCTCTGTAGCTCTTCTCTGCTCTACTTTTTACACAAATAGCCTCCCGATATTCTTAATCCTGTTTAATATCTAATGTCAATGGCTGCAGAGGCTTTTCGTGAATAGAATTACTGAACACCACCAAACCGTAGACTCAGTCGCATTTTAACATGCCAATCTCAACTGCTCATTAATGATGTATAGAGAAAGCAAATCCTCCATGCTAAAAGATATAATAGGCCTAACCCCTTCTTGATCTTCTGACTAAGTCTTCCTTGAAGATAAATATATTTTTGTATTTTTAATTATCATGAGGATAAAATCTTTGCTTAACTGAAATGATTATCCTGACATCATGTAAAACTTTGTGATGAGCTTCAGATAGAAAAGCATGCCCTTTGTGTTGAGGCGGCGAAGTAGTCAATAATCCTGTGAATGCCTGACCAACCACGCTTGGCTCAAACACTCTGACCCTCAACTACAGGAATGGGTAAGTCATTAAACGCGATAGGACTGACCTTCTCTCATAACCTTTGGATGCTGAATAAATAAACATTATCATGCCTCATGAGAAGTGGTTAGAATACAGTCAAATATCCAACGTTTTATCCAAAACGTATTTCAAACATTATCAGCAGATTGTCACACTCAGAGCCAAATTAAACTTTGGGGAAGTCAAAAAATACTAGTGCTAGGTAAACAAAGAGGCTGCTAGATATTAGGAAAGAAGATTCAGTTGATTGATTTACACTGGCTGCATTCGCTTTTGACTCTTTTCTCTCTGGGAAAAGAAAATAGTAGCTGAAAAAGATGTGCTATGACATCTAACATCTGTCTAAAGCATTGGCTGTATGGTAAATCAATCACTAACCTCATCAAAATAAATCAAGCGTTTTGTTATTTTACTGTTTGCATAAAATATGAAATAGAACATGGAATTGTATTAATTATGTATTTATTATATGATTATATGCATTTTAATGTATTTTAGTAGTGCTTAAAAGCAGCACTACAACTGCTGATAACATCTTAGGTCAAGAGATGACAAATAGAAGACATAACCATGATCACAAAGCAAATTTCATCCCCTGAGATGTGGCTGAAAGCTCTGGAAAAAGCCTCTAAGTGGACCTTTACAGACGACTGCTGCTAACTGTATTGAGGATGTGTCAAAGTTGGGCTGTCTAAATCTGACACAGCAAGTAAAACATGTTGGAAACATGTATATTCTACGGTAATTAGATTTTTCTTAAATACTAAATCTCTTCAAAAGAACAAATTTGTGTTGCTGGCTATGAAATGTAACCAAAACAACCAGTTGTTCAGTCTTAATTTTGTCCTAACCAACTCTAACACTGTTGATTGTCTGTGCAGAACACTAAAATAAACCCAAACCAATTTGATGTGAACATCACACAGACATTTGGTACATACTTTGCTGCAGCTCTGTGTTGGCTGCACTAGACTGACTCAAGGTAGCCACAGTGGATCTAGTGTCACCAATTGTTTGACTGTGCCTGTCACACACAAACTGCAGACTGCAGATGGAAGAGTTTTTTGCAGCATGTATGCACCTCTTTTAAATGGGCTGAAAGATGCATTTTATTCTAAAATCTTTTTATCCGCTACAACCGTTATTGAAACTTTATGACGGTAAAATAAAATACACTTCAAAGTACCTTCAGTTAAACGACTACCAGAAAGTGACAGACACATCGCTACAGTGGGCTTCTCATTCACTTTACCACTTTCCAGAATGGAGCTGAAAGTGACATTTTCTCCCATACACAAACACAAAATGAGAAAGGCATGAATTGGGGCCAAAGGCAAAGTTTTGATTCAGTTTTATGGCTGCTCAGCACTTCTCTACATAAGCAGCCCCTCAGCGCCACAACAAAGCAAAAATGTGGTCCATTTAAGTCCAGGGGGAAGCTCTTGAACTACCGCAAGAAGATACTAGTGAGCTCAAAGGATAGACAGGGTGCATGATGGTTTGAGAGAGATAAGTGGAGGCTGGATCTTGTGTGTATGTGTGTTTTAGAAACAAATGTGAGAGGGAAACTCAACCGCAAAAAGATAACACATGAGGTACTCCCATTTGTTCTTAATTTTTGCTCTTACTGGGAAGAATGTAACATGCAAATGTAAATCCCCAGGCAGTAGAAATGCAATTAAGGTAAGCTAGCCTGCTAGCAAGGTTAGTGCTGCTGATAGTGAAGTGCCAGGTAGCACCTCCAACACATTTTCCCTCAGGACTCCCACACTGCCGGCTGCGCAATGAACCAGCAACCCCTAGCACACACATCTCTTCCCAACACAGCCAGTGGTGATAAATTACCTAATCCCCCTATCCCCAGCCGTTTCTATTATACACCCTAGGCTTGTAAAGAACAGCTAGGAGGAGAGAAAGGGGCTTGAGCAAAGACAGCGAGCAGTGGGTGTGAAGCTGGAAAAAAAGACTTATTGACAGAGACACAATGAGGTGGGAAGATGTGCAGGCCAAACAAAAGTAGGAATCAAAACCGTGTATCTTCAGTATCAAAAGGACATGCGTGTCATTTTTTGATGTTGAAAAAAGGAGCACTCGGAAGCACTTAGCACCGCATTTCTAGACAATTATGCCTGACAAAATCCATCCCAAGAGAAATCTGCAGATAGCTGCCGGTTTCCGAAAGTGTATCATTTCAGACGAGCCGCGAGGATTTTAAGAATGGACCAGTGAAAAAAGTATTTTTCTGATGTTAATGTGGCATTTATGTGAGCTTTATCAACCCCTCTCTACAGATGACTCTGCAGTGATTCCAACACTGAACATGCACATCTCGGGCATAATTTCAGCTGAGCAGTGAAGCAGCTACGAGGGACAATGACATCAGTGCTCAAACCCTCCCGGAGGAATGCTTGTCGTCACTCACGCTGGCACACACACTGCTATGGAAACAGCAGGAGTGTGAGTGTGCATCGGGGTTAAAGGGATACCGCAAGGCACACACACACACACACACACAGAAAGAAATAACTGAAAAACAAAGCGACAGGGGCAGTCCGTTGAAAAACAATGCTGACACATGACCAAACTATTCCTGACCAGCTGTGTAAGGCAGCATGCGTTCACATTTTCCTCTTTACAAAAACACTGCAGGGGTCAACTGAGGACTCAATAACTCTCTGTCACTGTATAGGGAAAGTTAGCCGGCACTTTTTCCTTGTGAACATGAGAGAGGAAATAATGCAGCAGATCTTTTAGTGAGCTTGATCTTGGAAGTGTATGACAGATGTATGGGTTTGTAGCAGAGTGCTCCCAGTGTATCCTATCAGACGGGCTCACTGTACCAGCTGACTGCTATGGAAACAGAAGGAGTGTGAGGGTACGTGTGCCAAAAGTTGAAAGGACATGACAGTCCATGGACGCGCATGCTAATGCAGCCACCCATGCCTATGCATGTACACAAGCGCAAAAAAAAACACATCTGTTACCTATCTATGTGTCAAACTGACTGTAAGAAAAGTTGGAAAAGGGGCAAACAGAGCAGCTGCAGCACACA
>CAEMYA010000044.1:470393-481964 GCA_903131615.1 Diplodus sargus
ACACACACACACAGCGGACACAGGGGACAGCATTCTACAGACTGGGCAGCCATTCAAACAGCTCTCGGTAACAGTAACCCACAGCAACCCTAAAACCACCCCCCTTTCCCTTCCTCCTCAAGAGACACAGATCCATTGCCCAGTTAAGGGAGAACCGAAGGAACTGGCAAACAGAGAGTGCCCGACAGTGAAAGGAGGTTGTAACTTTACCCACTCTGCCCTTACTAAAGCACAGCACTACCCTCTCTTAAAGGTTCAGGAGGTTAATTATTCAACATGAGAGGGGATTTGTGGGAGAACTGAGAGTGGACACAAGCCAGCAGAAACCCCTCACCTCTTTTGTTTAACTCATCCACTCAGTGACTTTCAAATATGCACTTATTCCCACGGACAGGGAGGTTTTTTTCTACTCACTCTTGGACATCATCCACACACATGTGCATAAAAATACACTTGGGCACCACACACTGAAAGACTAGACACAGCTGGATCAGAGTACACTCATCCGTCTACAAATGTTCACAGCTTTCCAGCACACAGTTAGTCTCGCTCCACTCTCCGATCGGCTCACCTACCGTTGTGGTTGTGCTGCAGGGTCTCCAGCATGCTGGCAGACTCGGACGCCCCCAGCTCGGCCAGTCTGCGGCTGGTGGCGCTCAGCTCCGAGCGCAGGTTGGTCACCTCCTGGCTGGCGGACTGAATGGCCCCATCGATGCGCTGGGCCAACTGCTTGTTGTCATCCATCATTTTCAGGATTTTTGCCTGAGGAGGAGAGGGGAATCCAGACAAGGTGTCATGCTGACAAGTTGACCATTTCCTGTGAAGGAAGGTGTCCCCGAGTAAATCCCTCCTCTTTCCCTTTTCTGTCTGTTCTCGCTCCTTTTTTTGTGAGAAAGCCAAGTAAAATCCTCAAAGCAGTTTGTCCTTCCCCTTAAAGAGAGGCATCCGGCTCATGGGAAATGAGTATCTGCTTTGGAGATGGTGTATGTGTGGTGTGTGTATGTGTGTGTGTATGTGTAAGTGTGTGTGTGTGTGTGTGTGTGTGTGTGTGTGTGTGTGTGTGTGTGTGTGTGTGTGTGTGCGCGTGTGTCTGTATGTGTGTGTATGTGTGTGTGTGTGCGCACGTGTGTGTGTGTATGTCAATGTGCGAGCATTCCTGTGTGTGTCCAAGAGTTCCGTAACAGCACAAGTGTGTGTGTGTGTGTGTTAGAGAGCCAGCACTGCCCCTGTGAAATGTGCTCCCTGCAGCTGACTGTTGAAAGGACACAGAGCATTGAGAGATGACAAGCACCTTTTTAAATGGACTGTACCATTTGCAGAGAAAGTGAAGGGGGAGGACCGAGCTAGACCATATGAGCACATGTTAGTCAGAGGTCCTCAGCACAGCTGTCTTGTGGAGATACTGCTGTAAGGTTCTGGGATTGTGTGTTTGACAGAACTGAAACGCAAGACATGTCACTAAGCCGGTGAGAACGGACTTCAGTGAAACTCCGGGGCTTTTCCTCTTTCTCGCTCTGTGTATACTGCCTGCACCTCCCTCCGTGGACTCGTGGACAAAGGGAAGGAAATCATTAGTTTGACAAAGAAGCAGTTGTGGAGTGAAAACAATAATAGTTATGAAAACAAAGCTTTCATCACACTAGCACAGTGAGGTATTCCCTCTGCAAACAAATGCATTTTTGTAGCTCGACTGTAACGTTTGAGAAAAGTTAAACAGAACAGGCTGTCTTACTTTTCTGGCTAAAGCAAAGGAATGTGTATATTTGCTCATGCATTCAAGTGTGCAGGGGAGTCTAGCTGTGATGGATCTCGGTTCAAAGTGAATATTTTGAGGTCTATGAACCACAATAATGTAGACGTGACCAGCTGATAAATGGATACTGATCAACAGAAAATTGATTGGCACTAAAAAAAAAGCAATTAGAGGTCCAGTATGTGGGATTTAGAATGATTTACTGGCAGGTATCAAATAACATTTTCCAAGTTTTGTTTCATTGGTGTACAATCACTTGAAAACACAAACTGTGTATTGTATATTTGTTACCTTATAATGAGCCTTTTATATCTACAGAGGTAGCAGGTCCTCTTCCTCTTCCTCTCACGATATGAGATATTATCCTATTATGTGATTTGCAGTCATTACGATTTCTTACAATATCAAATATCAAACAGCTGCTCTTCAGGCTTTTATTTTGAAAGAAAATGCATGCTGGCAGGGGAGGTAATGCGTGCCGATGAGACCGAGCTGAGAGACGTAAGTACAGGTTTACTGGCCTGAGGTAGCAGCATGAATGCAGCATTTTAACATACAGACATGGAGGACTTTGTTTCACCAGCGCACCAGTTCGACAATACATCAGGTTTAAAGCGGGAAAAAGAGACGGTGGTGGCCAAGGGATTCGAATGAGGCTACATCATATTGTCTACCACGATATTTGGGTGGGACAACAACATAGAAGACTTTGGATAAGACATCATTGCTGATTCTAAGGAAATGTGATGGACACCTCCTAGACTAATCAGTTGACTGGAAAAATTATCAAGAGATTATGAAATACAAATTGTTGTGAGGCGCAGCTGAGAACGTACACGCCACGTCTCAAAAAGACCTGCATCTTTCACCATATCTCATTTCAAACCCTTCTATTAAAGTTCTGTTGTGCATTCCTTCTCTTTTCTTTTTCGTTAGACGAGGGAGAGGCTACAAGCACAGGTACCAGACACAGTCACTGCCAGCTGTTTACAGAAGAGGCTAATCAAAGACAGTCAAAGAAAAATTGATGTTTTTTTCTTCCCCTTGCAGGCCAACAGAAGGGTATTTTTCAAGTTGTTTAGCAGTCAGGTGGTAAAAACATTTGCTTTTCTTGTATCTGAAACATTGGCAGGACAATGGCATTACCGCCAAATGTCAAATATGCCTGAGAAATCAAATAAGAGACAAATGGCTACTTGATGCTTATTGGATGAAAAAGCCTTGCAATTTGATCCAAAGTGGCTCAATACTGACACTGCAGAGCTGACGCATATTAACGTGGTTGTCAATAGGAATCAGATCAAACACGATTACAATAGAGAACTAAATAGATTTTTTTTTTACTGGTGACTCCACATGTATCTTTATTTTGATTTAGTTTGACATACTGTCACATTGTTTCCACACACCGATCAGAATTGAACTATATTACAGTATGAGTGAGAATCTGATGACTGCTGTCAGACAGTTTGCATATCATAGCAGAGACAACAATGTCAATCAATTCTGCTCCACACCCACACAGTCCTGACTACAGAGAGGCTGAGTAAAAGACATAATATATAAAAATGTCTTATATATAAGATGTCTAAGAATGTTAGAACGCTGCTGTGTTTGGTTGTGTACTTTTACATTTAAGTCCCAAATGTTTCCTTCACTGTTCAAACCCACAGAAATGATTCATTCTATTCAGGGTAATGGTGCATTTCATTTGGTTGCCTGTCAAAATAATTTCTGGGGAAACATCAGATGAAAGTGAGAAAGGAAGTCATGAATGTGGCTTACCGTATCATGAAAACATTTGAAAGTCAGATAGATTTTAATCGTAGTGGTGGCTCTTTTACTGTGAAGACAGCAACTCCCATGATCCCACGCTGATTTATGATGCTATCAAGCTACATCTGCTGTATTTGATGTCACTGTTTTATATTGAGAGAGTTTAAAACTTGCATTAAAGAATAACTGGAGAGGTTTGTTTTCCTTACACTGACTTTAAATGTTGCTTATTTAGTCATGAATATTTTATGCCACAGAGAAATGTCTATTGCTGCATTAATCATTTATACTCACAATGGAAAAATGGAATGACATGTAATGTGAAAATTGTCTCTTATAGTACCAAACCACAGAGAACTATCATCACTGCGGTTCCCCCTGTTTAGCCTCTTTAAGCCAATTGTTTTGCTTTTACGGCACCAAACTTTCTCTCATTGTCTCTCATTGTTCAGTCTCACTGCTCTCAACAGCCTTGTTGCCTACAGCTGTTTTCAGTGAAAAAGCTCTGGTCGACCAACTAAACACTCCCAGTCCAGCACCAAACAGCAGACAGAAAAGTCGTTAACGACAGCTGGTGGACATTCTCAGGAGTTGGTGGAGGCCGAAAACAGAGCTACAAGGAGAGTAAATATTTGATTTTCATTAGCCAGGCTGCCAAAAACACAGATCCTAAGCCATCATATTGTTGCTCTGTGACTGCTGGGCGAGTAAATAAACTGAATAAAAAATAAATAAAAATGTGTTTATAGCTTGTTCTGCCCTCTCAAACAATCCGATCTCAACAAGAAGAGTTCAAAAAGCTCAAATTCTTCCCCTTCACTAACCACAACACCAGCTTCAAATCGCTATTTGTGGATGGTAGAGATTAAGTATCTGGTTAAAAGGCACTTATGAATCCAAGACTTCTAGTTGACAAGCAATGTGCTACATCGCTGACTGCTAGCAGAAAGAGTTTTAAAAATTTCTGAGAAAAAAATATCTGTTTTCATGCTCGCAGTATCTAATCTCACAGCCCAAAAAAGACGTTTTGACAGTATAGACTCGTAATTGTTGGTTGTTAAAAAAATAAGCACTTGTAATTATCTACAATCATTTTCTTTGGGCCCCAGGGTACAGAGGAAAACTGCCCCAGTTCCCACAAAACACCCAAACTCAATCCTGCATTTCTCAGCTATAATCTGACATCAGGCCGTCAAAGCATGCCCACTCACTCAGCAAGAGGCCTACAGCTGTGATGTTATTGTTTTTCAAGGCTATGTGAACTTCCACCCTGGCCCATCATACATGTGGTAAGCAAGGATCCGCCACCACGTTGCACAAGTCGGGGTAGAGAGGAACTGCTGTCTACTCCAGAAAATGTTATCCTAGCCTCAGGCACTCCGAGTTTGTGTGTGGGCCAAATATTGAGGTCTCAAATGAAACCTGACTGACCGTCCGCTACAGTATGCAAGCAAGGGGATGGGGAACAACACACACACACACACACACACACACAGACACACTCCTCCCGTTCATCCATCTGCCCAGACACAAGTCACCCCTCCCGCTCAGTAAATGAACATCATGTTGTTATTTATAGACGACCCTGCTGCCGCATATGATACATTAGTCACAGGGGAGAGCAGGCACAGACACACACAAACTGTGCACACATTCACACACACAGACACACTCACTAGGGGGCTAATAATCCCAAAGTCATTTGATGTTCATTAATGAAATTCATCTCTTGTCAGGTGTCATAAAAGTCTATTGGGCCCTTGTGGGTAATTAAGATGCTGTGGTGCCTAAGTTTGTAAGAGGATTTGTTTTTTATCTATTTATATGTCTTATATCCTACATTTACACCACTTGTCTTCCCTCTGGAGTGTGTATCCTGTCAGAAAACCAGCATATACTGTATGTTGGTACACACTTTTGCCTAGGGACTAGGTGTTAAGTATGAGGTGGCTGCTGTGCAGGCGGCTAAAGTGATATTAAGTGGGAAGAGGAATAAAAATATCCTTAATAAAGGCCTGAAACTCAATGTGACCATGCATTCTCTGACAAAAGTATACATTAGCATGAATTACCTTGAAAAATGATGACATTTTTCTTTTTTTACTTTACCCTGCATTTACTCTGAAACATGTTGTTTGACATTTTTGTCATGATTAGCTTTACTTAGAAAGCCATACGGAACTACTGTTCAACAGAGTTGTAAAAAGAACTCCAAAATTTTGTATCAGTTATTTATCAATCCGATAATAATCATAAGTATAAAAAAACATATCTGACAAATAATGCATTAAGTATCAAGAGCACAATTTAATTATACCTATGTTGTATGTATGTATATGTATATATTAATGTATAAATTGTAAATGTGGGTCAAACAATTTTCAGACTGACATATTATTAGATCATATATTCAGCATATTTCTGATAATTGGAATTAGTGTTTACATTTTTTTTTCTTTTTAAATTAAAACTGACACAAATTAAAACCAAATTAAAACCTTTTTTAACAATAAAAAGTAAACTGAAATCAGGAAATCCCTCACTCACTCTGGAATCTTCCTCCCACACACTAAACATCTAAGAGTGGTTGCCTCTTTGTTGTGAGTTAAGCTCCAAACACATAGGCACGAGCTGTAAACTTGATTCATGTCTGTGTGTACATCACATAAATGACCCGTTGCTCAAATCTCTCTCCTGGGGTTTTCAATGTGTCTGCTGGTCAGTGGAGTGAATCAGGACCCAGTGGCTGACTGAGGATCAGTAATTAGTGGGTGTGCTGGAGGTTTGGATTAGCATATGAAAAGACATGTGCAGGGGGGGTGTGGGATCATTCTTTATTGTGCTACTGCCGAGTATCTGTCCACACAGCAGGCCTTTTGCAGCCAAGTCACTGAATTCAACTTAAGTCATGCAAAAAAGTTGCAGAACTGAGGTCTGTGTACAGTAGTTTTTAAGCCTCACTGGTTACATTTTTGACTTAGTGGGGCTGAAATTTGTTGCTAAGCATTAGCAGTCAAAATTGAGAAGTACTCACTGGGACGGCATGTGTTGCTTGTCAACAACAGAAACCGAATGCAGCTGTGGTTTGTAGCCTATACATCATTCAACTATTGTCAGTGTTTGCTTTGCTAGTGTCTTTTTCATGTCAGTTTCATTTTTGTGTTCTCATTCAAAAGTGAGTGCAAAGCCTCAGTTTGTGTGAAAACAATCATAAATAGGATAACTATTTAGGATGCATCTTTTTTTGCAGAAGCTGACAAAAGCAAAAATTCCTAATTTGTCACACTTTTAACCCATTTTCTTGATCAACTTTACTAAGGTATAAATAACTTAAAACATTAACATGTAGAAAGCGTACACATGAAGGCCGACATGATAAAAATGGTTATATACGGAAAAGGTTGTTTACTAAAGCTTTAGGCCTTCACACATCAAGTTTGTTGTTCATTGCCGCACGGTAAATAATAAATACAACTTCACGTTCGATTTTCTGTGTTTTTCATATCCCTTCCTGAAGTGATGGTCGTGTAGTGTGTGTGTGTCTCCTACCTTGAACACAGAATTAAAGTGAAATGTGCCAAAGTGTAATTTGGGCATATGATTTTTTCGGTAGTGTCTGATAAAACTGCAGAAGGATTCAGACAGACAGCCATGGATGTAGATAAGTTATTTCATTTTTGTCACGAAGATACACTTCATTAATTAATCACCGTGTGTGTCTTGTAGAAGGCCAAGAATACTGTGTGTGTTCAATCATAATCTTCGCTAGTCTGAAAGTAAAGTACACACATATTGTGCATTATTCATATGGGAAGAAACAGTTGGTACAAGTCAAAAGTTATACTCATCAAAATTGGGAACCTTTTATCTATAAAAAGGAGAATATATAATATTTTTTGTACTTCCTGCATTCAGCAGTCATTGTTCTGCCTTGAAGTCAGGGTTGCTGCTGTGCAGATAGTTTAAATACAATTTGAAGACACCACAATCTGTATTTAGTGATTCAGAGCATACCTCTGCAATGCAGAACTTATGGGCTGCACCAAAATCACCTGCTCATTGATAGCATCTGGAAAGGCCAGCCAATGAGGTGGAAAAGATGCTGTAATGCGGGGCCGTGCTGATGTGAATTCTTGGGTTGCCTGATTTTCATTTTTTTTTTCGAGCAAAAGGAAATGGTTTAATGCCCCTGGAGGAGTAAGGAAATGGGGTTTTTGTAGCCGAACGGTATCTTGATCTCTTATCGAGATCATCTTATCTTATGGGAGAATGGAGCTCAGCAAAAAAGTCTTTCTCTGCAGAGTCAGAGCACACAGTACACCCACATAACAAACACACACACGGTGGTGAAATGAGGAAAGCCATTGGGGAAAAAAACAGAGAAAGAAGAGACTGAGGAGAGAGATGTTCCCTAGAAAGATCATAACATTTACCACGTCTGTGTCATTTATGACCACCATCGGCGCAGACACTCTTACATCTTGTGGGCAGAGGCTGCAGACAGCATCCAAAGAAAGAAACCAAACATCCCCTCAGGCTCCTTCGACAGATAGAAAGCTTACACCGGGGCAGCAGATCCTACGTGGCAGGAGCAGATAGATCAGAAACTATTGTGCTCGTCCTCCCATGAGTCACTACTATAACCTAAACAACCCAGTATTTTGCAGAGACTGTGCTCCAAAGTTTATATTTTTCAAGATCAAATCTCGATTCAAACATTTTTATTTGCTCACGCTGGGTTGTGCCTTCATGATTCTGTATGGTTTACTTTTGACAAAATGGCCACAGTGTATATGGAAGTTCAACATAATGAAGCAGCTCAGGTTTGTGACATGAGAGGAACAATACAGCTCCTGCAGACCTACTATCATGCATCACTGTAACTTGGCAGCTGCCCACAGTACCGCTCTATCTAGCTGCTTGCCAATATGATCAATGAAGCTCAATCTGATATCGCCGTGTTGATGTTGTTCCTTGAACATCATAATTAATATTGCTCCTGAACCATCACTGCAACTGACTAATCAGGTTTTTTAATGTCATAGCTTTGTGCATCAGGAAAAAGACCACAAAAATATGCACATGGAAGAAGTCATCTTTTTTAACCTGTGGTTAACATAGTGAAATGGTGTTTTTTAACCCAAATCATCTTTTCCTAAACCACACAGATTCTCACAGATGAACACCAATGTATGTTTTAAACAAAGTATATCGCAGTCACATGATTCAACATCACCACCTCTAAGCCTCTTACATCACTATACTATACACATTTAAAATAAACATATAAAGTTCAGTCTACTAAAGTTGGAAAGTTAAAGGTAGAACAGCTTGCAACTTGGGAACTGGAAAAGCAAAACTGCTAATTCGTTTCCAGGTTTTAAGACTCATTCCTGCAGCACTCCAGTCTACTGTGCGGTTCATTAATGTAACCCAAACAGCCACAAGGGCTTGCTCCAAATGTGGACTTAGTCACCTTTTCCTGAGTTGAAATGGCGGTCCCCGAGCAACTTAAATTATGATGATTGAGGAAAATCACCAAGAGGAGTCACATAGCTATTACATCACTAGAGCTTTCGTCAGTCATAATAATGGTCCTGAGACAACATTAATTATAATTTTCTAGGAACAACATCAAGGCGACAGTATGGCCAATCAATGAAGGTCTCTAAGACCAGCTACACAGACCATCTAAATCGTATAACATGTCTGAAACAAGTCATTGTTAGGGATATACTATAAGAACCACTAACTTAGTCAGGATTCAGGCAGTGAAAGACTTGAGTTATTCAGGTAATAGAGGCCAATGTTGACAATGCTGTGGAATCCATAATAATAATAACAATAATAATACATTTTATTTATAGGCCTAAGTGACATTCAACTCGCTCAAGGATGTTTCTATAAATCCAGATAAGACAGTAATGACATGGTAAAAGATAACAGTGGAAATAAAAATGCTTTGTGCCAAGGTTTCTCAAAAACAAGAAGAGTTATGAGCTCATTCCACTCGAGTGGGTCAACCCAAGACAAAGAGCAGACACAAGTCTTGTGAAAACACAGAATTATGTTCACTGCACTAATCTGTTTATTCTCAGCGTCCTACTTCACTGTTTAAACTATCTCAAGATGGATAATACTGAGCAGCTGAGGGATTGTAGAGAGACAGCTCTGTGCAGCGGGAAGCAACTTTCTATCTAACCCAGAGGGATTACACAGACAGTTGTGTAACTCAAAGGTCACCAGTTTCACACCAAAAGTTCATCCAAACCAGCTGAATCTCCAAAGTAGTAGTGATTGGGAGTTACTTCAGTTCCTTATCTCTGAGGATACACAAACTTAGGAACTAGCTGGTAAACACTGTGGGGCATTAGCAGCATTTAGCCGCTAAGAGCCAGATATTTTTCTCAGGAGATGGAGACAAACACAAAGCTGAAAGGAAGTGAATATTGGGCATGTCTAAATGAAAGCCAATGTGGCTCTGTGTCTGCGGGTGTTTAAATATGTAGATTTTTGCATACATGTTTATCACAACAATTCTGTGAAATGTTGTGTTTTCAGCTCATGCTGCAAGTGGTCAAACACATATTAGGGCTCATTCATATTTTACATCATCATTCAGTCATGTGACCAGCCAGCTTACCTCTGCACGACTTTAACTCGTGAAATACTGTCTCTAAATACAGAATCATCAAACTGATGAGCTAAAACCGATATTATGCAGAAATTGTCATTTTGTGTCATTTGGCCCCCAAATGAAGGGGCGCTAAAGAGAGTAGAGACAAAGGGAGCTACCTGGAAAAAAGAAAGGGTTCTTGTGAGTGTGGTGGTGTATACAGAGGAGGGAGGGGAAAGATAGCTGCAAAACGGACAGGAAGTTAACTAAAAACGACTACAATGCTTACAGCAGCTTTAATTGCTGCCAATGACGACAAGGAAAAATGCTATGGGTATATAAATACAGAACACATTTTTCTATTGATTAAAAATTACACAAAGTCAAAGTGCTCCTATGGATCTCTAAAGCAATAACTTCTTTAGTTTTTAATCTTAATCTCCACTGGGAATTAAGATACATGCTTCTTAATGATCATGATCAGCAAATCATGTCATAGAGCAAACTGGCTCCGAGTGAACGGATATTGATGCGTCTGCTGTCCTTGCCACAGCCAGCACTGCATGTACCGCCGGTTAAGAAATACAATACACAGATGCAGCCGGGTAAACACAGTTTGCTGACACACACGGATAAGTTTCCCATTCTGTCTGACAAGGGCTGAGGAAGTTTGTTATTGGAATATCCTCATCCCAACTCTCCCAGTTTCTCTAATCTCTTGTTCTATTCAGGCTGAGCTCTTGCTCACCTCCTCCCGCTTTCATTTGGCCAATGTGAGCGGGACGCAGATCCAGACAGCGATGGTAAACAAAAAAAATTTGGACACACCATACCACTAAATGGACCCCGGCTCCTTGGTAAGGGCTCAGGGATAATCTCAGAAACAAACAGGTTTGCAGGCTCCGATGGGAATTAAGATACATGCTTTTTTAAAATGAGACAGGCTGGGAGCAGAAATCTCCTACAGGTTTACAGGCAAAAGAGAAAACTTTCTTTACGTCAGTTTGAATATTATTGTGTGATACCATCGATCGCTTTTCACTAAAGGCATGTTTGTGTTAGAGGAGATGGAAGGGGATTTGCCCATGCAGATATTCTAATCTTCCAACACAAAGCCCACCATTTAAAAACCTTTAACTGAAAACACAAGGTAAAGACTTTTCTAAAGTTCTACGTCGAAATACATTTTAAAAGTGGTGTCCATCCTGGGCTGCTCTTGGCTCCCCCACTGGGACAGTTTATGGTCTAATCCAAGTAGGGATGTCCTGATCCGATCACGTCAGAAATCGGGGCCGATCAAATGGTTTTTAGACTCGATCGGAATCGGACGTTACATCACGATCAGGGATCGGATATATGTATATGTATGTATATGTGTATATGTGTGTATATATATATATATGTGTATATGTATGTATATGTGTAT
>CAEMYA010000044.1:481985-504830 GCA_903131615.1 Diplodus sargus
TATATATATATATATATACATACACACATATATATACATATATACACATATACACATATACATACATATACATATATATATTGTCATTATTTTTATCAGATCTATTATATTTCAAAACAAATGGGAAAAATGTGTGTGCGCAAGGCACGGTAAGGGTATTGGTAAAAATAATGACCGGCCACCGCTGTCAACGTATTTTGTGCCTCTGATTCATGTCTTCATGTCACTCCGCAACTAGTCCATTCATTTGTCACGACGGAACTTCATTCAAAGCAGAGCTTCACCAAAGACTCTGCAATCGTTGCGGAAGGTTATCTGATGTGTCAGTGTTTCCCCTTTATGCATTCTGCTGCTGGATTTTCAGCGCCGCCGGAAAAAAAAAAAAAAAAAGATATGATTTTTGTCAGTTTAATATCACGGGCGAATGGTGAATCTAAGTTGCACACAGTGAAAGCACTACACCCTAAGTTATCTTGAAATCGATTATTATTGTCATTACTGCTATTTGTATAATTTCGACAAGTCACCGTTTACTCTGAGTGACGGAAATCCTCGTCATCCCATTCAAAGGCTGCAACAGGCATCGAACTGAGGTAAAGTTAGTTTCAGGTTGGATATTCTGCGGATATTCACTCAGGTCCAGCCGCGACTTTACTGAGGTTCGCCCAGTGTCAGCAGCAGGAGGACGGTTAGCTCACCTCCCAGAGCCTCGCACTGAATCGCTGGTAACTGATTTAGGTACTGTCTTTAAATTACTTAGCAGAAATATATTAATACAAAATAAGTGCAGGTTTTTTTTTATATCTTCCAAGTCATGTGGCCCAATCCAGCAGCAGATTCATCCATCCATCAGTAAACTGGACGAATGAGACACAGCTCTTTTCATTGTATTTTAGTGCTTCCTCTATTTTATATGAATATTAACATGCAATAACAGTTTTTTTCTCAATTTTTTCTCAATGGCAACTTCTACACTCTTTTGTCTCATGTCTCTGATTCTGATAATTCTGAAAATCACTTTTTTTTTTCAAAAATCTCACCAGTAGTCACCATTTAAATGGTTATTTTTCAACATTTTCTTCCGGGGGGGGCATGCCCCCAAACCCCCCTAGTGTTGCTAGGTTACCGACTCAGAGCACAGCTGCTACAAAAAATCTGGGGAAAACACTGTGTGTTCTAAGAGATCTGGACATGTGGGGCAAACTATTTCTTTCTTAACTGAAGCCAACAACGGGACAAAATACATATAAAGAGAGACGTAGTGGAGCCTTATATTTTCCTGCTTTTTTGTCCTTTGCTAATCACTTCCTATGATAAGTGTTAAATAACAAAAAATAAGGTGAATAAAATAAAAAGGGACATCCTGGATCTGTTTGTTCGCTCTTCTTCATTTTTTTAATGTATCATAGAAGTATCGGATCGGGACTCGGTATTGGCAGATACTCAAAATCAAATGATTCTGACTCGGGGGCAAAAAACCTGATCGGGACATCCCTAATTCCAAGTACATGCTGCAGAGTCATACATCGGTCACACAACAATAAGTCTATTAATTGAAAGTTAAGTGCCAACTATTTTGTTAAAGTTAGCAGTTAACGTTTCTGCAAACAACAGAGAAGTCCAAGATTAGTCCAAGCAAACGTGACATACAACGTTCACATTAAATTATTCCTAGTTGACTTTCACATCAGAAGATGGGGGGGTGTGGCGTTAGTTAAAGTCAACAAGCCTGCCAAAAGGCTGACTGCGGTTTGAGTAACACCAGTGGAAACTTTTAAGGGGATACCTGGGGATATTTCCACCTATTTTTTGAAGGGAGGTCGAAAAACATTTTCATCTGTATTGCTGGTGGACAAAACAGGTATTTTAAGCCAAACAAAGACGTTTTCCGAACCAAATTAAAGTTTTCTTTTGGAGGAAATTTGACCTTAACAGATGTAAAGTTGCAACATAAAGAAATGTAAAGTTATAATTATGTGTGATTCTACAGAAACATTAACAGCTATCATTTATTCTGGCAATCTGGTTGCAGCTTCTTCAATGGAAGGATTTGGGTTTTGGACTGTTTATTGAACAAAAGAAGCAATTTTAAGACGTCACTTTGGGTTCAGGAAATTGCGACTAGCCTTTGTTACAGTTTTTTTCGAGATTTCATAGACATTTTTAAGTTTACTCTGGTAAAGTAGGTTACAGGTGTTATTTTAATGTGTCAGACGCATATTTAATTAACATTTAAGTAAATATAAGTATTAGATCGGACTCAATATTAAAGGATCAGGACTGGGACCAGTCAACACTAGATCGTGACATCCCTACTCAGTACGCACATGGAGAAGTCAAACATTTTCCATTGAAATATTCTTTCAAACTAATTCATTTGGTGATCAGAGGACTGTATTTTCTTTGAACTCAATATTCAAAGTCTTGAAATACATGATCAGAATAAAATCTCATTAGCATGGCGACTTTGTGCTTTAACCACCTCGGTACATTTGCTCAAAGACGAGTGTAGTTTAAGAGTGTACAGTAGCTGAGACATTGAGGAAGCATTGCTCTATTAAAAAAGGCTCCTTTGACATCCACACACAGATGTTTGCAAAACAACAAGAACAAAAAAGCCTTTTCAAACACCAAATGCTGGCAACGACTGCACAAAGATTCAGAATGCAGTTCACGACTGCTGTTAAAATGAGTCCTAAACAATGTCATTGGCTGGTGGCTTGAAGAGCACACAGATGGTCCATTTTTCCTGCTGAAAGGGAGTGTGTGGTTGCATGTCTGATGCTGTTAGTGTTCTGTGCGCCCTGCGTAGGTGTGTGCTGTTTCAGTTAGAGGAGTTAATTGCATGTGTGTATGCATATGCATGTGTGTCCATCTTGTGTGTGTGTGTGTGTGTGTGTGTGTGTGTGTGTGTGTGTGTGTGTGTGTGTGTGTGTGTGTGTGTGCGTGTGTGTGTGTGCGTGTGAGAGAGAGAGAGAGAGGGAGTGAGAGAGAGAATAATGGTGTGTTTCAGGTTGAGGGGCAGCTCCTGTCTCTTCTGCTCAGTATTCAGCAGTCGTCGTCTCTGTGACGAGGATTGAGAGAAGCTCTGTTTAGGTGCTGTAGGGGGGTTGACGCTGGCTGGCTTGATGCATCCTTTCAAAACCACTTTCTTTCAAAGGCTCAGCACATGGATGACAAGCTCCTCTACACTTCAACAACAAAGGTGGTGGGAAAAAAATATAAATATATTCTTTTATTGGGAACAATATGAGAAGAAGAGATTTTTCTACAGAAAAACCTCTTTTTAAGACACAGTTTGGAGCCATCCAAATACACAACAGCACCTTTCAAAGCTGAACAGATTAAAGATTAAAATGAAAACTAAAATAATTTGATTCATCCTAGATGTTTTTTGTTGTTTATTTATGTTCTTAACTGTTGAAACTTGTCATTTCCAAAAAGAGGCTTTATATATATTTTTTCTTTTTTTCTAAAGTGACAGTGCCCCCTTCATTCATTAACTTTCTCCTTTCAGTACAACTGACAATTTGGTACAACAATCAGTGCAGTCTGTATGGGCCAGGACTAGAAGTAATCAATCATTACACTCCCAGCAGGCTAACAGACTTTTGAGCCTCAGCTGGTGAGCTGATAATGTTATCCACAGCTTCATATCATTTATGATTTCAGCATCACACTTGTTACTGTTACTGCATTACATCATGATTTGAATCCTGACACAGTGTATCATATAAGTTCTGAGGTCAAAGGGCTGCCCCTTGCTATGAGTTTTTACAGTCCGGTCATTTGCTAAACCACACCCTTTCTATAAAGCAGAAAGAGCACAGCAGTGAACATGCAGGAGCTGCTGATAACCCAGTGGGTTTTAAAGTAACATGAACTGAAAGAAAATCTAAGTAAAGTCAGTGAAAATCCGTGTTTTAGATAGCTAACTAGCTTCTGCTTTCTGAGAGGCACACAAAGTAAACACAAGGAAGGTTCCTCCCAAATGTTGAATGTTGTAAATGTTGATAGCCAATGGACTTGGTTGTATTAATATTGTACTAATGTCTGTAGATTGAACACTATGACGTGGTCAGCATGTGAAATGCCTAACCTGAGGCTTCGACAGTTTCTTCAAAAAAACATTTTCATCCTTTTAACATTTGCAAGTTTCAAAGTTTCAAGTTTCAAAAAGTAAGGAGAATTCAAATCTAAGATGACTTACTATACCATACTACTTACCATACTAGTGTTAGGACCAAAACCAAACTCATTAGAGGTTAATATGTCAATGTGTCTCTATTTTGGCATATTGGCACTTTACCTCAACCAAAATATGTGCGTTTCTCAATTTTAGCTCGTCTTTCTCTTTCTTATTAATTTTCTCAATATCTAAACACCAGGGAAAGCAATCCTTGGTGTTGAGCCATAACTGTGAACCTAATGAATATGAATCGGATGCGGGAACCAGTCAGAACCATTACTTTTGAGAGCTGCACTATGCAAAGACACATGCAAATTAAATCAGAAATGAAAACACCAAAAGTATGTTGGGTTAACAATTTATTTTCCCATAATATTCATTTCTGGATTCAGCTCAGTGCCAATAGGTTGCTCAAGTGGAAAGTACCAAACTTAATTTTGAAAATGAATGCAATTCATGCCAATACCTAATGATGTTTACACTTGATTCATTTGCAGCAGAATTAAATAGGCTCCCATTGTCATTATGATTGCTGAGAAGAAACAGGAATCAGTTACAGGAATGGGGAGAAAAAACCTCTAACACACCTAAGGGAATCAGATTTTCCATCACTCCTGGCGTTTTTGCATGGTACCTCTCAAAATATGCAGATCTTTGCAAATGAACTCATTACCTCCTGTATTAAATTAGCGCAGAGTGCTTGCCAACAGCTTAAGTGCTGATTATGGGAACAATAGGATGTGGGCATCTATTGGCACTCTGTGATTACAGCCTGAGCTGAGCGGGGAGAGAAACACCGAAATCAACACCTGTATTGTATGAGGTGAAGTGTTCATGTGATGTTGTGTGTGAGAGGTGTCCCTGAAGTCACAGATCCTTGAGGTGACTGTTTCTGTCTGCCCTGTAGTGATCATAAGTTTAACAACAGCATGGATGAGAGTGTTAAACGGACTTGGTTGGTTCATGCATTGAAAGAATCATTCTTCTAAACTGGAAAGAACATAAGGTAGTTTGTTTTTCAAGAAAGGCTTCATAATAACAGTATGTAGAACCACCAAACATAGACAGCTTGTTGTTTAAAACAAAAAAAAACCTTTCATAGAACACAGGTGGAACATTAATGAATTCCTCCTCTGTGTGCTGAATATAAGAAAATCAGACTACATCAAGACAATTCATGGACAAAAGAATACGATTAATCAGTCACAGCCCTAAGAAGTGAAGGGCTTTACTGTACAAACATGTGCATGTGCTTTAACTGATGAAAATGAATTGGTTATTCGTTAGTTTTTTTGCTAACCTCTCTTTTCAAGTTGTGTGTTGTTGTACGTTTGTAATGTATTCTATCAGTTCTGTTAAACTAAGGAAAAGAAAAGAAAACCCTTGGACAGTATCTGGGCGGTGGACTGTGAAGATTACATCACACAAGGGCAGTCTATTTTGGATAGATTTGTGAATACATTATGTCACACTGCAAATCAGGAAAGGTTTGTTGTTTCCTGTTTTACCAAAAGGTTTGGGAGATTCATATAGTTGGAGTGTTAAACACACAGTATGTTAATGTAATCAGTAACAACAAAACTAATGACACAAGTAGCGTGGAATCATGGGAGTTGTTGTCTCCAACCATTGCTGATGAAAATCTATTTGATGTTCCAGAGGCAGAAATGTCACGGCCGAGGTAACATATCAAAGATTTATCCATGTTATGTTTAGTCACATTCGCTGACTATCTTTCTCACTCTCTGATTCTCTCCCAAAAGTTACAGCGAAAGGCAATCAAATGAAACTTACCGCAACCTTGAGTAAATCACAGATCTCTCTCTAGTACGGTGGCCCTGAGAGCTCACAGCACAGCACAACTTAAGGAAACACGTGCAAAAAGACAAAACACAAGCAAATTAAGAAAACACCTTTATCAATTTGACAACACATGCGCAGCATTTAGACAACGCGCTACAAAGACCACAATGCAACACATAGAAAAAAGCGCTGCAAAGACCACAACACATGAGAAAAAAGCGATGCAAATATACCGCAACGCAAGTGTTTCCAGAGGACACTTTTTTTTCCTTTTTTTTGTTTCCAGAGGACACTTAAAACTGATGCACACGTCCGGACACGCTTGTTGTTGTCGCAGATTTTGAGTCACAGCGCTATTAAGGTTCTCTTTCCGTCAGTGGTGTTGGAAAATGAGACAAAAAGTATGTGTTTTTGATTCATTGTGATCGCATGATGCAGCTTTTAGCCTATTGCAGTGATCTGCTGTTAAACTATCGTTAGCCTTTTGTTGTAATTTGCCTGCCAATTCGAATAACCTGATGAAATAAATACACGCGGTTAATTCATTGTGAAACCATTTCTGCACATTTGTTGTCAAACTGATGAAGATGTTTTCTTAATTTGCTTATCTTTTGTCTTTTTGCATGTGTTTTCTTAAGTTGCAGTGCTGTGAGCTCTCAGGGCCACCGTACTCTGGGTTTGAACATTGTTGGAAACATTTGAAATAGTGTAAGTGCAAAACTCAACAACAAATATGACAAAGGTCTAGTTTCTGGGCATGTTAATGCAGAAATGTTACATTTTATATCTTAATGCCAAGTCTTCTTATCCATCGCCACATACAATCCTGTATACATGTATTCTTTCGCAATTTTCACTGGGGTTTTTTTGGGTCTTAATGAGATAAAACTTTATTCATTAACCTTATCATACAAGAGAAGCACCTCGTTTGAAGACAGTATTGCATTATGACAAGGCACTAACTCACGCGCTCACAGAAGGTGACATATAGCGTTGTCATGGATATTGGGTCGCGCAATTGATCAAAAGTTTGGAGCGTTTCTCTTTTGTACGAACAAAACACAGCAGTAACTTCCCCACCAGGTGTCAAAATGCTGAAGTGAGCTTTGGAAAATGGTGACAAAAGGATTAATGTCCACGTTTTTTGTCTCTTGCCTGGTCTGCCTGCAAATGTTATCTGCATATGCTAAATGCTACATATCCTAATCAATAAGGTAGGTCCTCCTCACTGTCCAGAGCTAGATAAAAGGTCAGCTCTGCTTGACCCCAAGCTGACAGAGCAGCGAAAAACCCAACATCTCCCAGTACTCTACAGCTGGGTTTGGAAAGCAAATGAAGGAAATGGCTGCATTAATCAAGTGGCAAGAGATGAGCACAAAAGTATAATGATGAAAAAAAATGAAAATCTCGAAGAGACTAATCCGAGTTTTGCCAATAGGGAGATGAAGCCCCAGCATTTGAGGATGCCTTGCAGCTGTTACCAGTCTGGTCCAGAGTTCTGCATGGTTGGGATTAGTTTGCTAGCTGTGTATCAAAATATGATTTTCTAACTCAGTGAGCACAGTCAGGCCCCCTGTGAAGTCAATTATAACGGAAAAAAACTGGGGTTTTAAAGAAGTGAATTAAGCAGAGGCGCAAGGTGAGTAAATATTAACGTTTCAGTCATTCAGCTGAGCGTGTGGGTGTCTGCATGTGGCTCTCCATCAATGTCAAAAGAGCCAAAAGTGTGAAAAGCACAGGGGACCTTGGTGACATCTGAAAACTGCATTATCTGAGGATCATGTCATTTAAACTAATCTGACGTGATGTTTTATTGATTTCTTTGTGCTTGGCCCCTCATCCATAGGACACTTAAGGCCAGAGGTGTGTCCAGTTCAAGACACTCTCCGGCCCAAATTCACCCCCACTGAAACAAACTTTTTATAAAAATTAGTGAATGTTCTGATAAATATTCTTTACAGAATAATCTGCCTTGTATCGAGTTTATGCCAGTCCAGCCATCACATCCACACAAGTTCATTTTTGATTTCCGAGGGGCGTTATTGACAGGCTCAGACCAAAATTCTTGTGAACATTATCAGAAAGACCTACAATCAATGAGAGCAACAAAACAGTGGTGTAGCACTGAGCTTCAGAAACAGATAAGGTGAAATCAGTGAACATTTACTTAACAAAGCCTCCTTCTTACAACAGAACCCTACTACCCATGCTCAACCCATAATCTGTCTATGAAGTCTGTGTTATCAAAGACAGATAAAAAATTGTGACTGGACCAAAACCAACCAGGACGTGGGGAAATGCCTTGTATTGGAACAGGAAGTAGACATCTCTGCCAAAGCAAATGAAACATGAGATTGATATATTTCAATTATGTGTACAAAACATCTAAGTAAGAAAATAAGCAAAGCATAATCAAATCAAATATCAAATTTACCAAACAAGCATTTTATTTCATAATCTGTCCCTAAACAAATTAGAGGTCATCATTTTGTTTTACCAGCTATTACACACATACTCTGGTACAAGAAGTTGTAATTGTACATCATTCCCATAATTCTACTCGATTTATATCAGTAGGACAAGATGCACAAGTGGACCTCAAAGGCACACGAGTGATCAATCAGGATGAGAGGTCTGGAGGAAGAATTACCATGATTTATGGCCTTCTTCACTGTTATTTACTACATGTGTCAAAGGCAGCCACATAGAGGGGAACTCCTGGGAGCATCCCGATGAGAGAAGAGGAAATCAAAGATAGCTTAAGTGTAATTATCTGAGAGAGAAGAGAGACAGAGGAAGAAGGAAGAAGAAGAGAGAGAGGAAAGGGAGCAGTTCTGGAATACGATCCTTGTTACCTTGTGTCCACAAACAGGTAGTACATGGTAGAAAACACTGTGAAACACATATTTAAAAATATTCTCATCGTAAATTTGAAATGAAATAAACTAAAATAAAGACAAAGCAATAATGTATGTGACGCATTTCTCCTTTTTCACTTTTCCAAAAGAACTGCTCTGGAAATGTACTTTGCAGGCTCAGTCAAGTGAATGATCAATATTCAGCAACGCTCTTCTGTGATGAGTCATTCACTTAGCGATACAGCCCGGATCAATGGTCTGCTGCTGAAAGATTCCAGCTATTCATATTCTAAACTTAACACACTCCCAAAGCAAACATAATGAATATTTTATGACGGTGACACATTCTGACATCAGAGTGGCGCCTGACTGTGTCCCTCTCTTTCTTTTCCATCAAAATTTGGAATATTTGTTGAGATAACTTCCAGAGCTGAGTCAGAATCTCATAGTTCAAGGTGAACGATAAGGAAAATAATAAATAATGTTCACGTCATGTGAGTGACTGTCTGTAAGTACACTCTCATATCTATTTTGGCAGTTTCGATTCTGATATATTTTCGTTTACGTTGTCAATCTAACAGGTTTCTACCTTTATGTTCTGCTGTCTAAGAGGTCACACATTGGCAGTAAACTGTCCTTGCATGGTTTTGCATTCTTTTATTTTGAAAAGCTAAACCATATGCAGAAAAATGCCTAAACTAATGCCTTTTAAATTAAATTATTTCTCAACACAAAAGCATCAAAAGTCTTTTTAATGAATGTGACAGAGATTTGTAATAGGGAGAGTGGTGTCTCTTTCTTGGCCACTCCGCCCCCCTATCGTTTGTTTCTGCGCTATGTAGCTTTGCTGAGCGGGTAGCATCAAAGTGCATAACATTTCACAGCACTACATCACACACAACACCAACACTGACTGATTTTGGTGAAGCTGGATCATATTTTATGCAAAAAATGAAAGCAACCCCTTACTGTTACATAGTGGAGCTACAAGTTACTGTATCTCTGCTAGCCTAGAGGACTCTGATCAGAGCACTCCCAGAGAGAGTTGGTGTTTACACCACTATCACAGCAGCCTTGAACTGCCGGAAGGAGGAGGTTTTAAAGGCGCAATGCTAAGTTATACGTCTGGTGTTGTTGCATTAACTTGATGTTTGGCTGTTTTGGCAAAACAACCAACTCGACTAGATTTTGTTAATAATTCGGGTCAGCCTATTTGACAGTGGTATAGCCCGTGGTATGTAGTAGCCAGGTGTTGTTGGCTCTGGTAAAAATTATGATAGTTTAGCATTATTGGTCTGAGTTGTGTGCAGCTCCTGTTAAATCTTTGACTGCTCCATGGCAAAAAATGCTTGACCATGGAGGTCTTGGAAGTCAGTTCGAGACATTGGTTTTCTAGATGTAGCAATGTAATGACGTGCTGAGTTGTTTTGTTTTGTTTGTAGTTAACACGCTACATTACATTATATCTAGAAAAAATTGTTACAGAAACCTGGGATTTGTATGTCGGTGGGGTGCACCACATTAAACAAAATACAAATTACTTCATAATGTTACTTTAAAGCTTTAGACCTAACAATCTAGAAAAATGCTCATCCTTTCTGTACCACATAAGCCAACGCTGTGTGTGACGCATCAAAGAGAAGCAGGTTCTCCCATTATAACACTGCTGTTTACATACTGTGAACAAGTGACCTTTTCAAACAGAGCCGCAGCACTGCAAACACAGGGAGGAAGTCAGATGTAGAAAACTCTGACCTTTTTTTAATTTGGCAGGAGCTCAGTCTGATAGTGAAGTTATCAGACCTTTCCATCAACATTAATATGAATCGACATCAATCAAAAATGACTCAGCTTTCTCTCTCTCTCCTGGTGTAGCTAAGGAATCGACCCGAACAGAGCTTCAAATAGATCATGCTAATTCTACCTGAGCTTGGGTCATTTCCATTTCCTCCGCATAATTAAAACACAAAACATATTAAACTCATCTTGCAGTATTTATTGGAAAATGTCAATCATTTTCCTCCACAATTCACCAGCTTATGATTTGCATATGACTAATTTCTCATATAGTGTCTGGAATTGAAATGTAAATTAGTGCAGGCCATTAATATCCATACACAAACCACGGGGGACCTCGAGCTAACCCTTATTTGATAATGAATGGCGTTGTCTTCACAGAGAGGTCACACTGCAGCTAAATGGCTGAGGACAGATTCTGCAGCGCTGTGCAACATTACCCAGTTCTCTCCAGGTGAGCACACTCACTGTGGGTTTGTCAGGCTTAAAAAATGCACTCAGTCGAGGGAGAGACATAAATTAGCATACTGTAAGCAAAGATAAACAGTCATTTTATTTAATTCCAAATCCATATAGTGTATGGAGGCTTTGCAGCTGCTTTGCAGGTGTGCCAACAAGAGAATGCGGGCAGAAAAATGGCAGCATTAGTTCTTTCAAATTGCATATTAACATTCAGTGCTAAAACAGGAAAAGCCCATTTAGAGTGGTTGTCAGTGCCTGCCAAAATGATCCATATGAGGATAACATGGGTGATGGCAGCGTTAAACAGGAAGCTGCGTGGTTTTCTGCACATTGACACATTTACGTTCAGTCTCCAACCGATATACAACACTATAGTTTCCGCTTTAATCCCAGAAACCTACACTACCATGGATGCATGCTGTTTCTTTATCTTTTGGTACTACCACAGAGTCAAATCCCAGATCAAAGTGAGTGTTTCTACACTGTAATCCTTACATCACTTATCTTCCCAGATGGCTTACTTAAAGACTACGAGTTAAATAAATTGTAATTTCCTTCAGCAGTAGAGAAAAATATATGTTCTGTCAGAGGCATTCATATCAGTGAGCTCCATGTGTCCTTCTGTCGTCTTTCTGAGCTTTAATTCTACAGACACAATGTGAAGGCAGTAGCATGACAGTCGCATCCCACCGTACTGTTCTCAAACCAAAGAGGCTTTGAAGATACACAAAGAGGAGTACAGCAGTGTGTATTTATGTTAGCTAAGGGGAACCTTGATTCACAGATTACTACAACAGGACTATGTGTGCTTATACAGTAAAAACTCTCATGCAGACTGTACAGTGATTATAATACTACTTAAAGCTACTGAATTTAAAAAATGTGTAAAGTAAGTGTTAAATAGCTCTATATTCCAACATTAATCTCTGTTTTTATAGTGTTTCCCACACACATAGTTCTCTTAGGCAGTTTGCTAACTGCAAACCGAACCGGAAGTTGAATTGAGGACAACGACAGAGTATCTTTAGTATATATTAAACAAACAAAAAAAATAGGAAGGTGGTTTAGAAGAATTCGGGAAAAAATGTACAGACCGATAACATGCCAGATAAATAGATGGGCCAGCAGACAGATAAGGGTATCAATATTACAAAGATTGATTTACTGTAACAACTGCGATGTAGCAAATTGCATACTCGCTTCAGGATATTGCTCTGATTGCTCAACATTGTCGTCTTGCTACTGCTACACACAGAGATATGAGCCATCTGCAGGAGCTTCCAGCATGGCAGCACGTCCCTATCATACAAACCATCTATTAACTTGTGCCAGATAGTCAGATGCGACACAGTATTACCTTCATCCAAAAGTGTTCCCCCGGGAGCGACACCCAATCAAACTCACTTGTCTTTTGCCATCCAAATCATGTTATACTAATAATGTTACACACTCAAACAGGCTTACAGGATTACAACCTTCTCTGGAACCTAGAATTTGTGCTAAAAACAAACATGAAAAGGATTTGCAAGAAGAGTAATTCAGTGTATATGTATGAGACACTTATCATGCAAAAGTAAAAGCATTCCAGCAAGCAAAATCAAGCTTTATTTTTCAAAAACAAAAAAATCGGAAATCCTATCCGCCACTTTAGTAAGGAATAATTACAAATGCAGACATATTCAATAAAAAGAAAAGTGGTGCAGTTAGCGGTGTATGACCCCAATGTGAATGTACAGAGCCGGTGTGAAAAATGTCCAGTTATCCAGGGGAGGCAGCTGGATGGTCACCATCGATAATGCAAAGGGCATTCATTTAGCAGTGTGCTGGTGTGTGTTTTGTTTTTTTCCATTCCTAATTACAGATAGCAGCAGTGCTTGTTTAGCTGATGCTAAAAGCCTCAGGGGATGAAGACACAATTGCCAACTGAGAAAGTGAGAGTCATTTGTTCTAATTTAATATTTATCTATTGGAGGAGGCTGAGTTATCAGAAAGAGCTAAATTGAAAGACGCCCAAGCGTGCCCCGAAAGAGTCAGCGAAAAAATACTGAAAAACAGCAAGCTCTGATGACCCTTAAGCAGAAACTGGAGAAGTAAAATAAGTGGAATACAGGGACACACTATGTGTGTGTATGTGAGAGACTGCAGACTTTGCATATATAAACATTATAGTAGTGATTAAGCATTTTGTTCTCTCCACAATATTCGCACATATCCATATAGCACTGCTAACACTGCTATAGTGTTGGATGGTGTTTTGGCCCGTATGAATGTACAGCCAGAATCTGCTTGAATTCTGCTCAGTGTCATGTTATGTCAGTCAAACACAAAATAATTGTTCATTTGCAAAAATAACCAACGCCATTTAGATTTATATTCCCAATATCAGATTTTACTTGTGCACTCAAGAGAATATCAATCACTCATGTTGATTTATTAATTTTCAGAATGGCTCTTATCTTTCTTTGCAAATTAACTTTTCATCTGCTGATTGATTGCAAACATTATTGTTGTTTAAAAAAACTCAACAACTCCCTTCACTCCCTCAGCCTATTCCAGGGTACTGGAGAGGACAATTTGGCCGATAGTCGAACCTCAGATTCAGGAGGAACAATGAGGTTATCGTCCTGGGCGCGGAACACTGGACCAGCTCTATACCCTCTGCAGGGTGCTCAAGGCTTCTTGGGAGTTTGCCCAACCAGTCCAAATGTGTTTTGTGGAGTTGGAGAAGGCATTCAACCGCGTCCCTCGTGGCATTCTGTGGGAGGTGCTTTGGGAGTACGGGTCAGAGGCCCTCTGCTAAGGGCTGTACGGTCCCTGTACAAATGGAACAGGAGCCTGGTTCGCATTTCCAGCAATAAGTCAGACCTGTTCCCAGTGCATGTTGGACTCCGGCAGGGCTGCCCTTTGTCACCGGTTCTGTTCATTATTTTTATGGACAGAATTTCTAGGTGCAACCAGGGGCCGAAGGGGGTCTGGTTCACGAGCCACTGGATTTCATCTCTGCTTTTCGCAGATGATGTTGTCTTGTTGGCTCCTTTGAGCCAGGTCCTCCAGCATGTCCTGGGGCGGTTTGCAGCCGAGTGTGAAGCGGCTGGGATGAGAATCAGCACCTCCAAGTCCGAGGCCATGGTTCTCAACCGGAAAAAAGGTGGCCTGCTCCTTCCGGGTTGGGGGAGAGTTCCTGCCTCAAGTGGAGGAGTTTAAGTATCTTGGGGTCTTGTTTACGAGTGAGGGAAGGATGGAGCGTGAGATTGACAGGCGGATCGGTGCAGCTGCCGAAGTAATGCGGTCGTTGTATCGGTCTGTCCTGGTGAGGAGAGAGCTGAGCCAAAAGGCGAAGCTCTCGATTTACTGGTCAATCTACGTTCCTACCCTTACCTATGGCCATGAACTTTGGGTCATGACCAAAGAATAAGTTCCCGGATACAAGCAGCCGAAATAAGTTTTCTCTGCAGGGTGACAGGGCGCTGATAGGGTGAGGAGCTCTGTCACCCGAGAGGAGCTCGGAGTAGAGTCGCTGCTCCTCCACATCAAGAGGAGCCAGCTGAGGTGGCTCGGGCATCTGTATCGATGCCCCCGGGATGCCTTCCTCGGGAGGTGTTCCTGGCATTCCCGCCTGGAGGAGCCCCCGAGGAAGTCCCAGGACACGCTGGAGTGACTATGTTCCCAATTGGCCTGGGAACGCCTTGGGATCCTCCCGGAAGAGCTGGAGGAAGTGTCCGGGGCGAGGGAAGTCTGGGTGTCCCTGCTCAGACAGCTGCCCCCGCGACTCGGCCCCGGATTATTTGTTTATTTGTTAGGATCCCCATTAGCTGTGCTCTAGAATGCCGCTAGTCTTCCTGGGGTCCACATTAAAGCGTTAAAACCACATTAAACCAGATAAAGCGGAAGAAGATGGATGGATGGATGGATGGATGGATGGATGGATGGATGGATGGATGGAACTCCCTTCACGAAAAAATCCCAAAGAAACAAACACTGCAAAAGCTGTTCTGACATGACAGAATTATCTTGCTGTGGCAGAAAAGATGACGTCCCCATTCTTAAGCTCTCCTACAAAGCTGTAATTGGCTTGGTTGTTCTCCCAACCAGGGAAACAACTGTCAATAAGCAATACTACGGAGCCGCTGTATTTGAATAGCTGAAAAAATTAAATTGGAGAGCAAATCCAAGGTCTGGTTATCAGCCTTTTACTCTCAAAAGAATCTCAAAGTTTGTGTCGAATTTATACACAGTATGATAAGAAGGTCATTTCATTAAGTGGAACAAGCTGAAATGAGTCACATGCTTACCTGAACTTCCTGTATTAGCCAGTTTATGATGAAATCACGAACCAATTATTTACACACTTATGAGGAACCAAGGACAGACTTACTTTCATTTTTTGTATTTGTCATCGAATAACCTTTGGGAATTCAAAATCATAGCTATGGTCCGTTATTGGTTCTCATGAGTCTCAATTTTGCATAGTTCATTGTATTTTCTTGCCCTCCATGTGCCAAATTTATTAAACACTGGATGTCCCACTCTTGCATGAAACTTGCTCTTAGGTCATTCACTAAGCTCACTGAACTGAAATGCTAAGTATGGTCAGACAAGCTGTGTCTGATTTGCCTGAAGTAACATCAGAAGCTCAGAGCAGCAGCCCTTACTAAACCATCTCAATAAAATATTTGAATTCATTGTTCTGCCCAGCGTTTCAGAAATCAATTAAAGCCATGGCAAACTCACTTTAATGCAAACCCAGTCTACTGTCCAGGTAAGTCCTTTGAAAAAGCCTCAGTGAAATTAAAAAGATTTAGACATGCACACACAGTGGCACCATGAGCAAAGGAAAAGCGCTGTGTTCATCCCGAGTACGTCAGCTTTGTAGGACGGCTCAGTAGATCTCATGGGAATCGGAAACCTAATCCCATTTACTCTGGTATTTAACCACGAGGAGATCCATCCTGTCTACTTTTACAGCCTGTAATCGCTGCTCAGGATCAAAGACAAGACCGATATCATTCCACATTAGGCATAACACTAACAGAATTGTTAGATGGCAGAAAGTGCGGTGAATAGCTTGGACACCATTTGAAGTACGCAATTTTGGTCCTCAGCTTTTTGCTGTTGCCTTGAGTGTTACTTTGCCTCATATTTGGGAGGGAGACACAAATATATTCCAGAGTGAAATATGCAATATTGAAGCATCTTGTCCTGCATTGGAGACATAAGCCGTACAATGTCTTAGATCTGTGTGTGATTGGATGAACATTCAGCTCTCCCAAAGGGTAATTCAATTAGATTTCTCCATCTTCTCTAAAGATGTACTCTGTGTTTATGCATGGATAGATGTAAAGCAAAGAATGGAATTCCAATTGTCACAATGGAAAGATTCTTATAATATGTTTATGACTGAAGACCATAATACCTATCAACATTTCCAATAAAATTATTTTTTGTCATCATGAGCTCAGCCACTGAAGATAAAATACTTATTTTCTATGTTGGCCAGACTGCCTTGAACACAGGCTCATTTGGTATTTCAAAAGATAGGTTGTATTGGAGAACCCCCCCCCCCCCCCAAAAAAAAAAAGAATCTAAATCAATTTAGGACAATTATAACCCAAAGTCCGAGTGTTACACTGGGTATTCTTATCTCAAGGCTTCCACGAGATCCAATAAGCTTTTCCCACAGCTGCATTACCCAGATAAATTCTTCAAAACTAGTGAAATGAAGAGGGCTGCCCTCAATTCATGCTCGAGCACAACGTGTTAATGATTCCAAAGATAATACAACCCTTAATGATTTTTTCACGATGAGCCACTGGAAAAGTGATTCTTCCAAAGCCAAACACCGCTGAGCAGAGCATTGTTAAGTTCACTCTATTTATTGATTTCTTTAAACCTCATTCAAGAGAGAATAATCCAAAGTGACGAGAGGGCTTTGATGACAGCACCCGTGCTTTTCAAATCATGGATTAGGCTAGAATAAATTGTTCTATTTGTCATCTCCTGCTGATTTGCCAACCTGTGTTTACGAAAGTGATGTGAGTTTGGCATAGTGACATCCTCCTCTTCACCTTCACCACATATCTCAAAAACATTTTATCATTTTTCAATCAGCACAGTCCAAAGCGGAGCTTCTATTCACATGAAATGGGCAGCTTGGGGCTAAACATTTTCTATTGTGGTTTCAAATAAGTGCGGAAACATCTGATATGAGGGGTAATCTATTTGTCCATGAATCCAACATTACAAGGCCAACCACAGAAGTCGGTTTGGCAGATGGAAGGAGTACAGTTCATCATGAACTTATTGATTCATCTCTTTCAGACCTGAAATTTGATCGTATACTGGCTGGTAATGTGAGTATGAATGTTGTGTCTGCCTGTGTTTGTTAGCTTGATCCCCTCAAGAGATCAAGTTTTCCGACCGTTAGCACTCGGTGATCGACTCACAGGGCTTACCCACAACAACCAAGCTGCTGCAGGAGAGTAGTGAGCTGTGTTCTGTTTTCAGTAGAAATCCGGCAAAGCTAGCAGATGTTTGATGCCTCGAACTATGTGCTGGGACCCTATTTGTACTGTTGCTGAAGTTTGGTGCTGTTCTGAGCATTATTTGTGGCTATGAGTGGCTTTTTGATGGCGTTTTCTTGGTTGGAGGCATAGACTGGAGTGTATTGTTATTGAGTAGTCTTTTCTGAGGTTGCTAAAACTACATAGGCTAGCGGTCGGAAAACTTAATCTCTCGAGGGGGGGTCTTACTCAGTGTCAAGGTGTCTTGGACCATGGATTTAACTTACACCGGAATATCCCTTTAAGCTTCCTCAAAATTACAAATTGCTAGTCACCCCATTGGCACATGCTGTACTGATGTACAGTGCGGACATGTTGGTGTAAAGACAACCAACAAATTGGTAAAGTCTCTTCAAAATCAAAAATGTTCTACATTTGTGCAAAAAATATGAGAAAAGAGGTATTACATTTCATAAAATCTAGCTATATAGTCACAAAGTTGGCAACACTGGCCCCCAGTGACCCTGAATAAGGAATGGTTGATGAAAACAGTTTTAAGATAAGATTTTGTATTGATTTCTGTTCTATCATTACAACAGAGGTTTTCAGACTATATGCCTCGGCAGGGAGAGACATGAGGCAAAGTTCCTGCGTGAGATGAAAAGGAAAGGTGCATGGCGGTGCATTAAAAACAACTGGAATTTAATTATTGTGTTTTGGCCCACATTTTGCCAGCTTAGCAACACAGTCAGCAGCTGAAGCAGCAGCAGCACAGGCTGGGACACAAAGCTCACGGAGTCAGAGTACTTTAAAAACCTTATCTGATTGCTGAAGGCTGAGGCAAATGTGTTCTCCTCCGAGACATAGCTCTGTCAAATCTGAACACACAGATATGACACACGTGATTTTAGATTTGAGGTGAATGTATTAAACTTAAACTTACTGAGGATATCATTATGTCGGTCATATACAAGTATGTAATCCTGTAGCAGGTGCCTGAATCCACGGGTGCACTATGAAAAAGGAACTGCTAAAAAAGGTCTTAAGTTTTAGCCCATCGCAAACTCACTGACACCAACTCCTGCACTATACTTCCAGCTTACATTCCTCTAAGCTCCTAATTCATGGGAACTGTGGCCTGAGTCTGCCTTTGTACTTTCTCATGGATACCAGACTCCTGAATATGCCTGATTTTTGTCATCAAGATAATGTATTATGCCCTAAGAAATGAAGAAATATGTCAAAACCCTATCTCAGATTGTTAAATCCTGGACTGATCCACACGAAAAGTTCACAGGGTCTTTTCTGGGCTGAGATCAATCCAAGTTTGTGGAAATCCATTAACATTAAAAACAACGACTTCAAGTAGTTCAAGTATTTTCCCAAACATGAGTTGCAAAAGAGTGGGGTTGTCTTGTCATAAGCATCATCTAATATTCAGGCCAACAATGTGCCCTGTGTGAAACATGACTCCCACTGTGTGAGGTCAAGAAAAGAGGGCAGAGCTATTGTAATGAGCCACCTCACTCGTGACGCAGAATTCAAACTTTGCAATCACACCACCTCCTGCGGTCATTAGCTTGATTTACCTCCTAAAGCCTTGCAACCTTGATACATACGACCAGCTGTTACCAGGGATACTGCGCTGCACTTGACAGTCAGATGCAAAGTCAAAGTTAATTTTGGTCTGCACAAAGACTAAGAAAAGGTCGGAGGAGTCATCTGTGGAGAACAAACGGACGCCGAGGTGACACCATAAATGCATAAATATATGAGACTAATGATTTAAGGTGAAAATGATTTCACCTAGAGTCAAACGGAGGTCATGAGTTTACCTCCTCTAAACAGCGTAGCTATGGGTACAGCACACATCTGCGTCAGAGGCAGCAGAATATAGCTCTGAAACCCCATTCTGAAATTGAGGGCAAAGCCTTTGATCTTGGGAGATATCTGCTCCTGCGCAGTAATACATAGAGAACTAACACAAGGAGGAAACAGGGAGCAAAAAGACAGAGCAAGAGGGGCTAACATATACACAAGCTTGGGCTATTACCTATCAACACTTGTCTCCTGTTTGTACCATCAAAATAACCTTCTGATAATCTGTTTCCACAGTAATGCACAGCATCATGCGCACGTCTTCATACAAATGCACACCTGAACCAGCAGTCCCATTCACTGTGGTTACCACTGCATCACTGGGTGACCAAGTAAGATCAGGAGAGTGTGGTGCCTGCCTTAGTTTACACCGCATGAAGAGAGAACCACTAAACCACTGTGAACAGCAGGCTACTAACTCGATCACCCTCTGCCTGGCACCCTGTTCTTTGTTTGTGATCCTCTCAGTATAACCATAACATGCTTCAAGTTACTCCAGGTGAGCTGGCACAGGGCAAAGAATATCGATAAAAACAAATGAATAAAACAAAAACAATATTTAAGCATTACCAGAGCACACAGAGAAACGCTTCAGATGAGGGTTTCTTTCTTCCATGACGAGCAGAGGGAAAAAAAGCTGATGAAAATAGAGTTATAAAAACACAGATTCAACCATGAACATGACTGTCTGTGACAGTTCCTGTAAGACAAGCCAGGTTGCCTAGCAACCCCTGTATGACCAGTTATGCATATATTTCTATTCAACACCTGAATGCATTAGTTATTGAGTTGATTGAATTTCCCTTGAGTGCCATACTCTGGGTCATTAGATACACAATAAATGCATTGTTGGTAAGTCTATGAGGCTCTAATAGCATATAATACTCCATTCATATACATCCACAGCCTAAAAGACATACAGATGATGTGTCTGATAATAATGATGAATCGATGTCAAAAAGTAAAGGTTTCAGACAGTATTTTGCCTGTAAACAAGGTCGTCTACAAGCCACTTTGTATCTAGCATTGAAGTGGATAAACTAAATCTCGTTATTAGCTTCAGTTTTTATGATCCCCTTTTATCTTTAACAACTTACAGCCTTACAAAAGCCCCATATCTATTTGCAGACATTCCCACGTGGGGTTCACAACCGTTCCATAGAGCCAGATCAAGCTGAAGCAGCTTCTCACTTAATACCAAAATCAATCACAACTGGTTTCAGGAGGACAAGTGCAGTGTTTTCAAGCGGCTGCCTAATCTACAATCTGAAAACATTTTGTTCTGGGTTAAATGTCTTAACTTAGCTGTTTGCTTGAATCTGACCTCAAGCTTGCATTTCACCTTGAAGGATGTACATTTATCTTTCCCCCATCCCCGGAGACTGGAAAGGACAGTAAGTCATTGCTCCGGCTGTGTTCGGAGACAAGCTTGGAGGGTTGGTCGTCGCAGAATCTCCAAGGCATTGCATTCTGGATCAATGCAGACTATCAACCACGTTGCTTTGCTATTCCCACAGCTTGGGTATGTGTTTGTGAGAGCCAGACTCTGACCTCTGATCGAAAGGGTTAAAGCTAGTAGAAAGTAGAGCTCACACAATCATCAGCTCTCTTGCTCTGGTAAGCACACCTTCCAGATCAATAGACTAGTCATTTTCCTTTTTCATTGCAGAGAGCTAGCTTGAAGCACACCCTTATTTATTCCCCTTAATGGCTCTCTAGATGTAAGATGAGTAGAAAGACCCTATATGTCCCCACAGACCTCTGCTCTGGGCAAGAACTGACACTGGATTTTCAAGGAACACCGTGTGCAAATACACCCGAAACATGACTCATACAGCTAGCCAAAATTAACAAAGAACTGCAGAAAGAACACAACAGACACTGTAACTGTGGGTATAAAATATAATAAATCCACACATTTGGTTATTAAGGAACTGTGGAAGTAGTTTGCCGAGAAATATTGTTAGTGCTTATAAACTGATCAAAGGCCTTTGCTGATATATCAATGAAAAGCTATCAGTGGGCAATATACTTTTGGCCCCAGACAATCAGATCCATCCATCATATTTATCAATGTATCTTCGACACAGTATTTGAACTGTGTCTAATTATTCCATAATTGTTATCTTTTGGCACAGTTAATGGCAACTCCACCACTGGTCCTGAGACCTTTGCGATGTCAGACGGTCACATCTTTCACTCTCATGACATGATGCAATCTGCAGAAAGTGTGTATTTGATCCCAAGCTGACAGAACTAATTACCAAGCATGTCAGGCAACCGAAAATATTCAGACAGTGCAGTAGGATAATTAGAAGTATTATGTCTCTCAAACGAGTCGAAGTCTTTTTGAATGTATGTGGACTGACTTTAAACTGGTGACGGTGGTTAATGTAGGTTTCCCATCATGCAAAATGTGTGCCTTAAATAAACTCATAGTTTTTAAGTGCCGGATCAGCAATGTTTAAAGCTGTTCTGGAACAGAAAAAGGGCACTGCCCTCTTTCATTTCAATGAGATCACTGTGTTGGAACTGGAGGGGTGCTGTTGCAGCGTACATGACACGGACTTGAGAAAATGTAAATGGGGGAATTCTGCTGTAAATTTGCTGTGACAGAGATATAATGATTACTGAATGGCAACTTTCTGTTAATTCTTTGCAAATGCAAGACACCAAGGCAGGCAGGTTGAGATAACACAAAGCGAGCATTAATGGCCAAGCTGAATGCAAAAATAAAAGGCAGCCAACAAAACCAAAATATAAAAAAACTAAGTTCGGAAAACACCAGGAACACAGGCAGTAAATGCCAGTAAGATATGAGGAGAAAACAGGACAAGGGAGCATACAAAGGAAGTGCAGAGAAATTTACAAGAGTGAAAGAAAAACAAAGACGTAAAAACACGGTGCCAATTAACAAGTGATGCACAGGTGCGCACTGAAAAGGAAGGGTAAACATTATACTTTCAACATAAAACAAGAAATGACAAAACTAAAACTCAGTACCATGACACTTCCCAGAGTTTCAAATCTCTCCTTGTTATTGTAAACAAATTTTATTTGTTCAAACTCATAGATCTATGACTCAAATCATCTGAGATCATATTTCATCAATGCAGCTTCTTGCCATTTTCTTTTCTTTTTACACAGAGGTGTTTTTGGTCTAAATGGCTGGTAACACACGAGGAGCGTCAAGTGAAAGGTTCATAGTGAAGGCAGTAAGCCCACATCAGCCATGATCAAAGCTCACCACCCCTCTTTGTCTTACTGTTCTTTGGCAATGTTCACCTGAGCTCATCAGAGCCCACCTGCCCAAAACAGATTTTTTTAATAGGCAATATAGATGCTGAAAGCTGATTTT
>CAEMYA010000044.1:515994-542798 GCA_903131615.1 Diplodus sargus
TACTGCGATCATTAAGCCTCTGAAGCAACAAGGTACAACCAAATGGTTTGGAAGCATAGTGCGTCATTTCACAGACAAACTATTAACCAGTTAAATGAAGCACATATCATCACAATCAATAAGTCTTTCTTTAAAAGGACTCTCCTCCGTGTATAAACAAAAATCAATTCAGGACAGTAATCATACATCAAAAATCAAACACAAACACTTGTCTCTCAACTTTAACGCTGATCAACAATAGACCAAATGGCTACAATAATTGATTATGTATTTCATCACATTACAGATCATATCATTGATTAATAACAAGGGAAGGTGATGCTTGTCAGGGCCAACAACAATAAACATTATAGTTTAACAGCTTTAAGTGATATTGGCCACATAAAACAGTTAACGTTAACTCAGATATTGTCTATCACATATTCTGTGTTACCAAAGTAACCTCATCTATCACCATGACACAGGGTAATGCTGTGACACAGCTGTCAAGGATAACAATGCAAAATACACATAACTACAGGGATTGTCATTCTGCGTCTTCATCGGCAAACCAAAATAGATTTCACCTGCGGCTTGCCCTCAGCAAATTTGAAAGCTGATGAAAGCAATGCAAAGGTATGGAGGTGGAAAGGGAAACAAAGATAAAATTGAACTAGTTAGGTTACAATGAATGCAAAGGAAGTAAAATTGTCATTCCAGCTCAGCCCTCGCACTTTTTCAGCCTACTTTCTCCTTTTTTTCTGTCTGTATCTTGTCAGCATTGGCAAATCTCAAAGTGCCTTACATGTCCTCCTATATAGAGCAGGAACAGCACAACAAATGAGGAGGCGAGGCCGCAGCGGCACCCCATCAGGCCTTTATCTGCTCAGGAGGGAGAGCTATGGGTGCCAGGGGATATAAGATCACTGCAGATGAAATACGTTTGAAAATATGTATGCCGCAAACCTAATAGGATAAGGTGTGGTATTCAGGCTGAAGCCGAGATAAAAGGGGCTTATTTCATGGGAATTGTTCGCAGCACGCGTGAAATCTTGCAGAAATGTTGAGAAACACGGAGAAGTGACGTGACAAAATCCATTTCTGCGGTTTCTGATGGCAGACTTACATTTGCCGATACGAGGTCACGCTCACCCAAGTTCTTCATATCGGTGTCAGGTATTGAAAAACTTCACTAGACCCTGCACGTAATGTGGACACAGCATGTGACATATTGTAGTGTGCAGTTGCAACTTTGAATTGTTAATTGTGTTTTCTAAAACACTTTTTGGGAGATGACACATTTCACCCTATGGTGTTCGAAAGTCGTGTTAATTATTTTGGGATGTATAATGCATTGGGAGAAGTATTGTTTTGGTATTGGTACAGAAACTCTGCTTTTGTATGAACTACTTAATTCAGAGGAATTGAAATTTTGTACTTTTTTGATACCAAGTTTTTAAACTATACAATATCCGCATGCGACAATACCTAACTTTTTGAAATAAACAAAATCCAGATCTAAGATAACATTTTAAACCCTCGGTTGCACAGATAATACAATTATTATAAATGTGCTGGTGTGTGTTTTGTTGGCTTTTTCTGTCCCAGCACAGGTTGCTAATAAAAATAAAATCATCCTATTTTGTGTGCCTGAGATTGCGATTTCTTTTTTTGCTGTGGTACTGAAACAGCTATCAAGGTTTGTTTTTTACGAGCATTGTTTTATGGCTGGTATCATGACAACCACAGTGTGAACAAGTATTGAAATCTTCACACAATACCCAGGCCCAATTATTATATCCAAGATGTTATTGATGTATAATAATGTATAGCTTCTTGTGTCCTGTGATTGATTATTAATTCTCAGCAGACTGTTTCTCCATTTCTGTAAAATCCTTTGAGACATTCCTCTAAAGAAAGGCAGTATACATTAATTAAATGTAATTCCCTCTGCACTCATCAATCAGAGTGGGCAACAATTTCACACACGGATAAACAGCGTGAAGAAAAAAAACATCTAGCCTTTATTTATCAGACGTGGGTCCATTAGTTTGAATCTTTTACAACGTTTCTGTAAGAATAGAACTTAATGTGTTTTTTGCTGCCATAGACACATGTTAAAACAAGCTGAATAATAAATGATTTGTCCAACTGCTTTTTCTAAATTAACATTTTCCAGATGGGTTTGCATCAAAGTATCCAATGGGCACATGATGGGAGATGGCTCAGGCCAGGGAATAGTCCTTTTTGTGTTCATACTGGTGAAAATAATTCCTTTGGTGCTTAAGTGAGAGCCTGGCATGTGGTTTAGTGTGCACAATTAAGCCCAGTTTAAAATGATGCACTTCTTAAACATCTGGCAAATGGACCAGATGGGCTATAAGAGCCGTAAAAATAAAACTAATGAGTTGATGTATACGTAGGACCATAAATGGCTTCATTAACGTCATAATAACAGAGTTATTTTAGGCAGGCAGACGCAATATACAGTATGTAGAGGTCATATTGATTTCAACACATAAAAACAAATCTAACAGGACAAATACAGAGACAAGGCCTTTTATGCACAAGGTGAGCTGCAACTCAGACCATGACATGAAATTAGAATAGGAATTACCTACTACAAAAGGAATAAAATGGAATGGGTTAAAACTAGGCCGAGATGAGGTGTTTTGAAAATCAGAGACATCGTTCATGGTCTGATCTAATACGTCTATAAAGATCAGAGATGTTATGGCATGGATTTTAATCGAGGGACTGCAGCATCCAAAAGCATTTCCACAGAGTAAATGCTGGTAGTAGCACGATACAACACTGCCCCCTACTGTTAACAATGAAATGCCACAGTTTTTCCCTTTTACTGATTTCAATGCCTGCGAACTAAAGCAGTCTAATGTTGTTTACAGCACTCCCATTTCATTTAATTACACTGTGAAATGAATGGAAATCAATCAAATCACTTGGGTGAGAAACATTCCTCTGGCTTCACGTCAGAAAAGATAAGAAAGGAGCGAAACGATCTTTAAATTAATTTTGAGTTTAAGCCTGTTAGTGTGAAAATATTTGACCTGACAGGACTTTGACATTGTCATGCACACTTAATCCTCACAAGGGAGTCTTTGTTGCTTTTACGGGGATATTTCCAGTATATTATATCTTTAGCGATCTAGAGTAAGCAATGTTATTAGTGCTCAACACCTGATGTGTGTTCAGATGATGTTTTCAGAAGTACTCTGTGGGTTTACAATGTGGGGGCTGGTGGAGAAATGAAGGCGGGACATCAAAAGGAACCACCTTCACTGAAAACTAGGCACAATACGCATCGGCATACAATATGCATGAGCACAGGCTGCTGTCCTCAAAAGTGGTATGTGAATCAAACTGAATGGAAAAGAAGAGCCGATTTTGGCAAAAAAACAAATCACAAACAATGGATTTTTGAGCATGTTTTCCTATCAAGAACTCAGGACACACGTGCTTACACTCTGAATTAGTGCTGAAATCAGACCTATTGTCTATCTATCATTAACAACTTTGATGGTAGACAAATGATGAGCAAAATACAACATATTTCCTGGTTCTAGTTCCGCAAGTGTAAGCATTTGCTGCTTTTCTCTGTTTTGCGTCACTGTAAATTGATTACCTTTTGTTTTTTGCCAAACATGCATCTGAATCTGAAGTCCTCACCTTGGCTCTGGAAAATTGTGATGTGCATTTTTCTCAATCTTCTGTCATTTATTGGGCTAAATGCTGAAGCTGATATAATAATCTTTGTTTGCAGCCCTTGTTTTGTACGTATTCTTCCATGCACACATAAAAACACAGCACTAAAGAGAACTGAGCTGAAGAAAAATGCACATAATGCGACCGGACTCCCCACCTGCCAAAAATCTACATGCTGACGATAAAGAGACAGAGATGGCGCAGGAACACACATCACTCGCTCAGAGGAGCCGAACCCCGGGGGTTCTGTGGCTGTGAAGCAGAGAGCAGCCAGCAGAACTATCATCTCTGCAGAGCTCATTAAACTCCACTAATCGTATCTGTTACCACTGTAATGGGCGGAATAAAGGGAGAGAAGCAGAAATGAGATGTGGTTTCCTGGAGGTGGTGAGCTGTGCACTTAAAATGGTTTGTGTATGTGTTTATGTAGGTGTATTTGTGTGTGTGTGTGTGTGTGTGTGTGTGTGTGTGTGTGTGTGTGTGTGTGTGTGTGTGTGTGTGTGTGTGTGTGTGTGTGTGTGTGTGTTTTCCCATGACAGAAGAATCCAGCGCTGGCTCACCATATCTCTCTATTTCTCCCTCCAGCAGAGAATGCATCCCCCTCGAATTTTTTCCCTTCTGTTTTGCTGAGGTTTACATGATTGAAGCTTTCTTCTTCTCTCTGCCCTCATTCTCATGTTTTTTTTTTCCTACTGCACTTGGAACAACATCCTCAATTGTTGAATGGGTTCCAGACTAGCGTGAGCTTGTACTTGAGTTTCAGCGTGAGAGGCAGAAATAACAAAAACACAGTATCTGATATCTGGGCACAAAGGGACAGCTGCTGCAACATTATTGAACTAATGTTGTTTATGGATTACCTTCATCTTCTGCTAATGTAGCCTCATAAATAGTGTCAGCCCAAACAGACTCAGGGCTCTCCAGTTAAAAGGAAAAGCGTCATGTCTAATGCGTTGTAAGCTCTGGTCGGTCACCACCAACACAAACCTCTGCACAAACAGGAAGGATTCCATACAAAGATCCCACTGCCAAAGTCAAGATGAGATTAAACTGTTATGTCAACTCAAAAAAACCTGGCTTTCATGCTTCGAGAGCACTATGTTGAGTCTTTTCATAGATGCCGGGTGGTCTGACAGCATGCTGTCGCAGCGTATCTATAAACTACAAGAACTTCCTTTGTAAATACTGTCAAAGTTTGGATCTAGGCCAAGTGTCTTGAGGCTGATAAATCTCTGCCTGTGTTTGTTGTAAAAACAGATTTCTCATTTGTTTATTGAATCTGCCTTGACAATTATGATTAAAATGTGGATCCCAGGGTAAACGCCTCCAACTGAAGTTCAAAGTTGAACTCTCAAGCACTCCACGAACATCCAGGAGGCAGCATTTCTGAATGCGGCACATAAAAAGCCACCTCTCTGAAATGATTTCAAATGCTCTATAACAGGATTATGCACTTTCTCTGAACTCACAAAAGACCAGTTAACAGCTAATGCTGAAAACATTAGCAAAAACATTACGACAAATGAAGGGAAATTTAAGTCTGATGAGAGAAACTGGCCTAATTGGTTTGATGTTTTTAGATAAAACTTACTCCCAAACCTCACACAACCCCGACTGCTTTCAAGATGTATGGAAGTTTGGTGGCCAAGATGTTGGTCAGTGAAAATGAGGCTGTAAATAGGAAACATGTCCGCCTGTAATGTGAGTAGACATATCTGCTGTACCGCAGCTCCTAAAACTACACTTGAGAAGCCTGTCTACTGGCACCAGGAGAGAAAAGAGGGGGGGGGGAGCATGAATCACACTTGACAAGACCATTTCCTTTCACTGTCATCCCTGCTGATTTGGCTGTGGGGGCTGGAAGCTGCTGCCAAAACATAAACAAGAGGGATTACGTGTATAATGACAGTCCTCTGTCAGGCTTTAGTGTTTAACTTAAGTTTCATCAGGGAACTTTCATTTAATGAAGCGGCTTCTGTGGACCTGTGTCTAATTAAATGAGATTTACATGGTTTCAGTGCACGGACAACAAAGGAAATGCTCATTAAATTGGTCTGTCATGTTGCTGCTTCCTGCATGGTTACCTACAATGACATGATCAGGAAGAAAGAGTGTCATCTTGTAATGACCAGTAAAGCATTTTTCAACATTATAGGGCTGGTTCACCAAAATGACATTAAAAAGGCCTGTTCTTAGTTTTTACAGATATCAGTCTCTAATTTCTACCCTGGTCCCAATGACAAAGAATTGAAGGTGCATTTGTCAGTAATGCAGATTTTAATTATATATAGACTTAAATTGTATCCATCATTTAAAATTATATATACACACATAACATTTTCTTGAAAATTTAATATAGGTATGGGGAAATATTTCAATAAAGGTGTGTATTGAGTGTTCACTCAATTAACTGCTGAAACATGAAATTGTCAGTACTCCCTAGTGGACGAATTATGTAATGATGACATAGTTTCTAACTTACCTCAAACATCTCTTTGGCTACTTTCGACTTGCAACAATTAACGGATTAACTGATTACTCAGCAATGTTATTTGCTGTTTAGGCCAGCTTATTCCCCATGTTTCCAGTCTCGATGCTATGCTAAGTTAGCATGAGAGAAATAAAGCGTATATCCCATAAGTTGAACTATTCCTTTAAGTTCATTTTAAATTAATCACAATGTTGATGTTGAAATAATTAATTTTAGCCATTTTATACAGCAATCAAATTATCTGACAATTAGAGGTGTAATGGTTCTGAACCGAAACCGAAAACCTCCGTTCAAAGGACTTAGGTTCAGAAACTCATTCTATCTTCCCAAACCTCGGTTCATCCCTGCCCCGCCCCTACCGCACATCTGTGTCAGATTAGTTTAATTGCTGCAAGATGGCTAATAAACCTGAGCTCGCAGATCCCCCGGCCACATTACGGTCAGCCATGTGGAGACATTTTGGGATTCCAATTGATATTAAGGAGGATGGCAGTAGCGTCGTTATCAAAACGCACATAATTTGTCGTCTGTGTTTTATGAAACTTGTTGTGGGAGGGGCCGGCAACACTTCAAATATGCAAGCGCATATGCGAAGACATAGAATTACTTTACTTTATTGATCCCAGACTTGGAAATTATTTAATCATCACCCAGACACTGAGCTCACTCAGCCCAGCGGAGCAGCAAGTAAGAAGCCACAACAACAGCAAACTCTTCACGAGGCTTTTAAAATGCAGCTTCCTCCGAACTCAGAGTGAGCAAAAGCAATTACAAATGCTATAGGGGTTTTCATGGCAATGGATATGCTCCCCTTTTCAGTTGCTGAGAACAGCGGATTCAAACATTTGCCGAGTGTCCTGGAACTTCGATATGACGTACCACCAAGTCAACCGTATTACAGCCAAAAAGTGTTGCCAAAACTTGAGGACATGAAGGCTAAACTGCGAGAGGACTTAAGCAGCGTAAAATTCATTGCATTAACTACGATGGTTGGACATCACAACGCCAAAAATATCGTTAATGCCATTAAAGCATGTGGATTTTCTCCAAGCATCCGGTGCTTCGGGCACACAGTTAACCTGGCATCGCAGAAGGGCGTGGGCATAGACCAGGTGTCACGGGTTTTAGGAAGGGTGAGAAAAGTGGTCTCATTTTTCCATTGCAGCATGACTGATGCAGCAGTGCTGCGGGATAAACAAGACTGGCCTAGAAATTAAGTTTTTTGTTTAATGTAGACTGGTCTAAGAGAAGTGCTTTTTATTTATTTTTGTTATACCTCAGACTGGTGTAAGAGGTTTTTCTTTTTTTTTTTATTTACTGAGACAAATGTTTATTTTTTGTATTCCTGGGTAGTTAAGAGATTAATAAAGGTGTGTTTTTTTAATTTTCTTTTATTGTGGACTGGTCTAAAGAGAAGTGTTACACTTGGTTAGTTAATATAACTTAAGTAATGTTCATGTTCTTGATATTGCAATGCAACAATCCTTTCATAAAATCCAGACATTTCTTCTGGAAGTTTTCCAAAAGGTTTTTCAGTACGTTTTTAAAAACCGAGGTTTGAACCGAACTGTGAGTCAAAAAAACGAAGTTCAAACCGAATTGAGGGCTTGGTGAACCGTTACACTCCTACTCACAATGTATTTGGTTTGATTTCTTTTGAACGTTGTCACTCCCACTTGATTCAACAGTGACTACTTAGCTGTAAAGATGCGACTGATCTTTGAGGTCAGCTCAGTCCAACATCTCTGTGTGGTTTTCCAGCCCGCTGTGCTCTTCCATCCTAACACCTCAGCCAGAGTGAGATTACTCCCTTAGGCAGTGGGGCCTCTGATAATTACACTGGAAGGTGAGACTTTAAAGCTCTCTACAGATCCAGAGAATGAAACATACTCCTCTAACCTTGGTTAGATAGATGATACAGTAAATCATTTTTATCATGTCTTTGCCTGATAACCTGCAACTGATAAAAACTATTCATTAGGTATTCAGGACTTAATTAATGTTTAACATTTAATGAGGACATAATTTCTCGACACATTAACCTCATGAATCGCTGACACAGACATCTGAAAAAATAAGAACTTATCAATATGTATGTATATCATTCTTTCATCAGCATCTTTGTAAACTGAGTTAGGCAATATGGTTACTTTTTACTGATTTCCTACATGTGATAAAAGCAGTCAGGGGGTTTCTTCTCTTATGTTTGGTAGCTTGGTGCTGACATCTACGGCCACATGTAATGCTTATCATCACTGCAGATTAATATGTAATTTTTTTTCTCACCTAATCAATAAATTGTTTGTCTATAAGTATCAGAAGAGGGCGAAAATGTTGATATTGTTTCCTGAAGCCCATGAGGATCTCCGATTGTTTTGTTTTGCCCACAACCCAACAATATTCAGTTGTAAAGAAACTAGGGCTGTCCTGAATAACCATATTTTGAGCTCCGGAGCTTTGGTAGCAATCAACAGCAAATAAACAAAGCTTCGGTCGGTTGGGGCTCTGAGGATGACTTATATATAACTCAGACAGACATTTCTACGTTTTCGGCAAAGATGGAAAAGTGAGTGCTGCAGCGTCTTATGTGTATCATTATGTGAATCCTGCTGCTCTACAATATTGCTGTGTTTAATGTTATTCCTAGTATGAACTTAAAGATGCTTTCATCCTCCCTGTTATTATAATCTAAACTAAATGTAAGGAGTTTCTCAGGAACTCTATGTAACACTGGGGATGAAAATGCTCTGCGCTACGAAAATATTGTAGCTTACTGAATGCAGTGGAGGCTGAATTACTTCAGCCCCTGGTCCTCGTGAGAGTTTCATCACTCATTTCCCGACGCGCTGATGTAAGCCGAGGGTTCTTTATCCAATGCAGTCAATTAAATAACATCATGTTTGAGTGGAGGCAATTCAATTTGTGATTTAAGTCCTGCCTTTGTTTTCAGTGTTGGTACCATAAAAGGTTGGGCTGGGGCAGCTAATATTGTCTCTCAGGGTGATTTCTTGCGAAGATGTCTTATTTGTAAACCAAGACAAACAGAACACTGTATTACAGGCTCAAAACACCTTGCTCCTAGAATCATTTTTTGTGACCTGAACTCATATATTTCACATATCAAAATCATCAATAGGCGGCTTTATTAGTGGTAATTCGTATGACAATTATTCAGTGTGGTTCGATATTTTCCTGGACAATCATTCCAACTGTTCTCAAAGTCACAGCAGGCACTATTGCCTTACTTCAAATGTGCAACACTTGTCCTATAATCCTGTATGTGTTTGGGATTAAAGTCTAAGCTTTTATCACTCATCAATGATCTCTCGTCTCACAGAGGAAAGCTTGGCGGAGATGGATTGTCTAGATGGGAGAGCACAGACGCCTGAAGTGAGGATTTAGAAGCCGGAAAGTGAAGGATTAGAGACTAGGATTGAGGTGATTGGCAGAAAAATCAGGCACCGCTGCTGACGCATCATCCACCTGCCGCTGCAGATAAATGCAGCCAACGGAAGAAAAAAACAAAAAACAAAACACAGGATGAGAGAGGAAACACGTGTCATATAAACGCCAAAGAATGCGAAACACACTGTGAAACAATCACAAATGCAAACATAATCAACTTCCAGTGATTAGTGAGGATTACAGTTGCCTCGCAGATGAGCCAGAAGAGAAATTGTTTGTCCTAAAACGCGGCATGACTCCCCACGATCCCTCAAATAGAGTTAAACCGACACTTCAAGTTTTAATCTGAATCCCATAATTCTATTGTAAGCGGGATGGGCAAATCTGACGTAACACTCCCCAGAGCTCTATGTGCCTTCAGACTTTCTCTTGTACATGCTGGAAAAAAAAAACTTGTTCCAGCCTGTCCAATGTGTAACAACCACAGAGCGCAAATCTCATTTTTGTTTCCTTAATTGGAGTACATCAGCCACCGAGGGAGGGCGAACTGAGCGAACAGGTGTCTGTGCAATTAGACGAGAAATCCTTTCAAGGGGCGGACATTTTGTAATGTCATGACAGGATCCGTGTTTATAAGTTACACCTGTGCTTTTCATGCTGTCAGTTGAAACACTTAAATGATACATGAAAGCAGAAATGAAGGAACAGGTCATGTTGTCTGTAGGGGGAAAACAAAAAGTAGAACAGTCTTCCCAGCTATGTTTCATGGTTCACAGTCCATGGCTGAGGCTGCCACTGCCTTGCTGTTGGCCAACATCCAGCCCTGCCAGCTTGTGGCCAGCCTGTGTTGCTGCTGTGCATCACTGCTGGCTGATATGATAATCACAGAACCACTGAGAGCCCGCTGCTAGCTTGTACACTACACCAGCTGGACACTTGTGCCAACTGAAATCGAGTCACCACACTGCAGCGATCGTGAGCGTCGACGGTTTGCGTTGGATTCTGCTGCCAGCACCTGTGAAGTTAAGTTATAACTAATAAAGCAACGTGAGTTCCACCTATAACAGCAGCCAAATGTAACTAGGGTGTGCTTGCAGCTATAAGCCCGGAGTGACCATGAGCAATGCAGAAAATGGCGCTTTTCCTCCGATGCCGGAATTTTCAATCCTGGAAAACTAGACGAAAGGAGGATTCCCCCCACAATCACCGCTCAAATCACATTTATTAAAAGGATAGAGTCATTTGTAATCTTTCAGAGAACACACAGCTCCTTCTTAAAGATACCAGTGTGTTTGATATCAGTCAAGTAGCCCTCTGGGTTCAGGATGATATCAATTAATATTCTAATTTATTTCTGTTACAAGTTATAGGCCTGTTTAATCTCTTAGGTAATTCAAAAGTAGCACAATAAAATAAAGTAGGAGTGGCTGCTCACCTTGAATCCGGTACATCTCTGCAGCACTACAGAACTTCATTATAGGGCTGTTTTGTTACACATTTGACTTTTATTAAATTATCACACCTTCTTTTTTTTCTTCTCTTTCACACCCATCCATCATCAATAAGGAACGTGTACACATGCAGGGGCGATGCACAAACTCCAGCATCTCTACTGTCACCCTTCCTCTCTGCAGTGTCCATCTCTGGACTGGGGCACTTAGAACACTTAGGGACTCAACACAGTAGAGATCCAAAACATGAATATTTGATGTCTTGTGCAGAAACACATCACAGCGATATAAAAGCAAAGCTCCAGTCAAAAGTACCTGTATGCATCAATACAGGATTTCACCGGTAAAAGGAAATCAGCTCCAGAGGCACATCAAAGGCTCTGCGCACACCTGTGAATCACTCACCACAAATCTGCTGATGATAAATCTCAACAAAATGTTGTACTTTCTATCAAAATTCTTCAGCAGCCAGCTCTGTTGAGACACAGTAACTCAAGGCTAACTGGCACTCATTCACTTTGCAATTAGCAGAAAGTTGGTCAGTCAGCTCCACAAACTGTGGCACTGTTTAATAATTAAACCAAAAACAATCATTAGCACTGGTGAAAAAGCGAGCTGTCTTACCTTAAATCAGGAGTTCTTTGGTTTCATCTAGCAAACACTGAAGCAGATATGTTGTGACTCCCCCGAAAAATAAAAAAGATTCTCAAGCAAAACTCAGCAAAACTTCGAAAATGGCCGTTTGCTAACTGCTTGTTCATGACGCTAATGCTAGGAGGGCTAATGTTAGCTAGCATTTTTCTCTGGCCTACTGTTTTCTTCTCAAAATCTCTTCTTTCACCGTCCTCCCCGTGTTATTATTCTAGTTTAATTAATATGTCGATTATGTCGCTAAATACACCTTCAACTTCAGTACAGTTTAGTGAGCACGCTGACTGATAAAAACACAGAGTACTGGCGCACTGTTGGCTCATTAATCCTGGTTGCAACAGTGCCACCGTGTGTCGGTGGGTGTAATAGCAGGATGTTTAAAAGCTTCTGGGCTCAAGCAAAACACAACAGAAAATAGTTGAAAGACATAAATAGTGCAGGGTTGTTTTTGTTTGTTTGTTTGTGTGTGTGTTTGTTTACCTAGGTTATGAAAATAACCATGTTACTCTGGTTAACAAAATCTTGGGACTATTTCTTTGGCCAAAGATAGTAAGTTCACAGTGAGGTTTTTTGTAATTTTGCTATTAAGTAAGCCGTTTCTCTGAATAACAGGAACAAAAAAAAAACACATACACAACACTTTTTGTTTTCTACCAGTTTAATTTTTGTCAACAGCAAGAAGTTTTTATGACACAAAAAGTTGCCATTTTTCAGTTGTTTAGAAAATAGTACGTGCAATACTGACACAAAGATACTAAATACATTGTGGCACCCCTTTATCTTGTTGGCACAGATGGAGATTAACATAACTGACATTGCAAGTGACTGTGAATAATTAAAGCAGTGAAGCAAGCTTTAATCTGACTGTAAAAAAAGACCTTCTTTTGATATAGGCCTATTCATGAAAAATATATTATATTAAAAAATAAGCAATAATGATGGCAAAATGTTCCTGTAAAACAAATATTCATCCAGAGCTGGAACCACCTCAATTTAAACAGTCTCATATGAAGGGAATGGGGTGAATTCATGCTTATTGATCTGCTGTTAAATAATGTATGCACACATCAAAGTTGATGGTATTGAGTTGAGCAGCAAGCAGAGAAAGCAACATTTTTTGCATTAAATTGGACGTGTTTGTGGAGCTCTGAAGCACGGATACAATCTAATGTCCTTGGAGGTATGATATCCTTTCATGATAGTGCAGAATCTCCACTCTCTCTCTCTCCCGCAACTTATCTTAACAGTATCAAACAAGATATCTTTTTATGGCTTCCATTGCATTGTAGATCAGTTCTGCAGGCTGAAGTGTTTTTTTTTCTTAAACCTGCATCTCTTATAAATGTTCCTGAGGAGAGTGGCACAAAACAAAAACGGCACAATAATTTTAAGCGCACAAAACCTGTATTCAAAATGACCCCTATGTTCGACAGGATGTGCTAACACACAATGCTTGAATTTCAAAAGGTGGTTCGGTGGAGGATGGAGGAGAGAAGGAGCAGAATGAGATGGAGGATATGCGGAGAGAGGGCCTGCTGACCCAAACTCTGCTTTCAATCAGGGCTCCTCTGGCAGCGTACTCATTCATCTGAAGGTTAATAGAAGTTGGAGATGTCCAATTCTAAGCACAGAAATGGGCAGGAAGGGGTTGGCATTGTCAATTTTTCAGAGTGTGCCAAGTGTCCCATGGTCTGCCGCTTAAACTCAACTGACTGCCTTGACAGCAGTTTTTTCCTCTGTGAGTTTTGAATAATAAACTTCTGCTTTAAGAAAAGAAAAAAAAAACATTCCCAGAACAACTTGACACAAAGTTTTTTCTGCTGCAACGGAGGAAATATTCGAGGAGTTTCAAGCACCCATCATCATACGTGCGGCCTTCTGCATCGGCGGCTGGGTGAACACAGTCTATATTTATACATGTGATCCTGATGCCCTGCTGGGGTTTCAGCTTTGCACAAGGCGATGCCATGGTTCCAAACTCATGTGAGCAAGAGTACAGCCACTGGTGCAGACGGATGACCAGCGTTCATCTGTGACTGACTTGTCAATAACAGGTCTAGACATAAAGTACGTCAGGGCATGTTATGTAACCATAATCTCTTTCTTTATCTGGGAGACAGACCTGTGTTTTTTTTTCTTACTGACCGATGTTCAGGTTGATAAATGCACTGTTTATTAAGACTTTTCCTGAGCCGAGATCCGCTGAGGTGACAAATACCGAATGAAACTACATCACAGTCACAACAATAATGAGAGTTAACTGTGCGGCATGATGTTAACACAGTTTTCAGAGAGTTTAAATGTCAACTAATATTTGTTTTCAAGAAACTGAAACTAGCTATCCAATTGCCCGGATGACTCAGAACCCTCATCAACAATATTTGTTTTAATAATAATTATTTTCCAGTGTGACGAAACATTTCGCCCTCTCTAACTGAGGCTCTGTGAGATCATTTAAAATCTGGCTGAGTGCCAGTGTAGCTCCTGTGGCTTCAATTCCTCAGTTTAGCTACATGAATTTATCAAAATGCACATCATAATGGCAGCAGATGGAGCGCGAGCGATTGTTACAGCGCACGGATCCCGTGGAGTCACAGTTGGCGCCGTGTTTCATTACACCAGCTCCTCTAAATACTAAACAAAATGAATCAAAAATACATAAATAAGAATCTGTAAAATAGCACAAATCCGTGACTCACTCACACACACACAAAAAAAGTGTTACCTTGCTGAGTGCACACACTGACTGTACCGGCAAACCTCCTGCAACGTGACTCCTTCTACATGATTAGCAACACCAGGAGCATGAAGCTAATCTCTTACTGCAGGAAAGCCCACTGGGTAAGGAAGTGTGAGCAATCTGCGAGTTTGCTGGAGCCATAACACAAGTGGAAGAAGGGGAGGAATTAATCACTTCAAAGAAGACCAAAATATGTTCTACACCTGCAGTGGTCACGTATTAAAACTTCAAATCACGTTCGCCTCTCCTGAGCAGGGATTTACCAGCGGTTTATTGAGGCACTAAGGGGATATTCAAGGGTAAAGTGATAGCTACGAAAGGAAACAGTCTCCAACTAAACTGACAATGTATACTGTACACTCACCTTGAGCGTCTCTAAAAGTAATCATCTCGTTGGGATTTTATTGGAATCACTGCAATTTTTAAAGTAACCAACAGTAACAATAACATTATCACAATTTCAGGGACATCAGATCCTTAAAATGAAAATGATAATATTGTAAAAGATGTAATACGTAACATTTCTTCATTAAAATGTCTAGACAACAACAAGACAACAATGTTAAGACAAATCTGTGGTTTGTCCTCCCGCCTGTGACCCCGAAATCCCTCTCAGCACGCCATGAAATGCATCTCGCAGGAGAGGAGAGAGGAGCACAGTCACATCCTTTTTGCAAAACACTGATTCAGCGCCCATTAAATAGTGAATGGACTGTACTTCTCCACTCTTGCCGACCACTCTAAGTGCTTTTTAACACAACTTAGCGTTCACTGATTGTCATACATTCGTACGCTGGTGCCCAGGACTACCGTGCAAGGCATCAGCTGCTCTACAAGGCCAATAACCATTCATACACACTCAATGGGAGCCATTTGGGTCTCAGTATCTTGTCCAAGGACAAGGACAAGGACACTTCGAGACTGTAGGGGCCAAGGATCGAACCACCAGCCCAACAATTGGCTCACAACCGCTCTGCCTCCTGAGCCACAGCCACCCTGATTATAAGAATCACGAGACACAGCTGGGATACACAAGCCAACGTGGGAGCAGGACTCTGTAACCGTTCCTGTGTATCAAAAAGTTGTATGAGTTATTTACGATGATAAAATCTCCCAATTAAAAGCTTTCCGCGCTCCGTAATTCCATGTGAGGCACTGTTTCATCCACACGCCTCACTGACATTTCATCTGATATTATTTATCTCTACACTGTGAATTGAACTGAAAGGAAAATATATGAGTGAATGTCTAAGTTGTCATGAACACTGTTCTGCTCGTCTGACAGAGATCCTAAGATACAGCATTAGGCTGTGAGAGAACACTGGACAGACGACGCAGCTGTGCTACGCCGTCATATTCAACCGGCGTCGCTTTGAAATGATGCTCCGAAGAGCGGACATCTCATTTCGCCTACTGCCTCGACTCATCTCTCCCCGTGTCGTTTTACCTGCCTCCTGCCTGAGAAGAGGAGAGCATGTGAATCTGGAAGAAGGCTATACTTTGAATCTAACTTGTCAGATTCTTCGTTCCTTACTTGAGATTAGATGAACTGGATGACTTGTCTTGTGTATCTTTAACACTTTATGGTGCAAACATGGTGCCATATGTATCCTTGTCACCACATAGAGAAAAGCACGGCAGAGAAAAGGAAAGAGAGACAAAATGAACGCTGGACATTAATCATTTTACACGCTGATTTTTGTTTTCAGATCGACAGCGGCTTTATATCTGGAATTTGGGCCGAGAGACAAAAGCCTACATGAGAAAACAGGAAGCTTTTGTTCACGCTGAGTAACAGCCAGAAATCTCAGGTCCTGCTGATGCGATATTATTAATCCACAATCCCATCAACAGCCTACGGGTGTGCTCCAAACAGACATGGCTACGTTATGAATTGCCTTCGATCCTCAAGAGGAATAGCATCGTTTATTTCCATTACAGGTGCTAAAAATGAAGCTGTTGACATAATTACAGGGAATGAGTGATTGCTGGGAATAACTCTGAGAAGTCGCACACGTAGGAAACAAACTTTTCCCAGAATACCTACGCAGCAGTGGGGGAACTAAGTTGTTACGCTCTCCTCCACAAACGGGAGCATCGGCTGCTCTGGGAGTTTTGACAACACATCACAACACCGAACACAGAACATATCACACCTCCAGCGGGGAGTAAGAGAATTGTAGCAGGATCGTGCACCTGGCAGTGCCACGTGAATGTGATTCATGAGGAGAAGAAAAAAAAAAATTCTGTCAAGCGTTTTTCTTTTTCTTTTTTTTTTTCTCCTGCCGGGGCACCACCAGAAGGTTGTTAATATTCAAGTCTTTGGGCATGTGCAACACTCATGTAATGGATTTTCTCTCTGCAATTCAAGGCAGGCCTTTTGCATATAGCTGTGGGACTTCTGATCCAATGATGGGTGACAGCCAAAGATAACAAAAAATCCCCCCTATAATTACTGTTCAGATATTGCCAGCCAGCGCTACTGTGGATTAGTCTTCCAGCAGCTGTGTAACACTATGTAAGGTTGTTGCTAAAAATAGAAGAAAAAAAAAACACCCATGTCTTATTCACACAATTTGCAGCTTGCTCACTTTTTTTTTTTTTTTTTTNNNNTTTTTAGCCCCGATCCCCTCCCCTCCCCTCCCCTCCCCTCTCCTTCCCTCTCTTCTTCCCTACCGTCTCCCGCATATCCGAAATCATAGACATGCAGCAGAAGCTTCAAAGAGCATAGATAACTTGGGGAGCACAAGACTGACTATAATTCACCACAACACATGCAATGATAATGTCGTTTTTGCATAACCGCAGAGAGTGGCGTTTAGGTTTAATTCACCCAGCGCTCTCACCTACACTGTGACTGATAAGTCAAAGGCATCAGAGGGGGGAGTCGGTGTGAATGAGCTCCACGGTTTGACTTCAAGTTGTCTTTCGAGTTTTGGTTTGAATGTGGGGGAAGCGAGCAGAGGAGGAACACAAAAACACCCCTTGGGCATATGTAAAATAAATGCGCAACAAAAGATTCAATATTCAGTGAGAGTGTATTTCCAGAAAGTCCAAAGAACTAATTGCACAAAGCTCGACGCGCCTCCAAACATTTAGACAGCCGCGTCCTCTCTGTTGATTTTTTCCTGCCGTGTCGCGCTGCCTGCTGCGTTTCTCCACCCTGCGTGGATGTGAAGTGAGTAATCATTTCGACTCTTCAAAATCAGGACACCTATCCAATCTGAGCCACTCTGATTATCACAGCAACCATTAACCTACAAGCCGAGCGAGTCGCTTACGAAAGAGGCCATTCAGAAAAGTTCCAACGTTTTCTTCCCTGTTGCAAAACCCCAGCCCCAAAAAAACAAAGCATTGTTTACTGATGAATTACAACATACAATCAGACAAGGAACCTCTCAACTCGCATAGCAATTGAACTCAGGAGAAAAAAAAAGAAAAAAAAACTATTTCTGGATCAAGACGCCCTGCAGCCACGAGCACGTACATACAATCAACCGAATCTGCAGCAAAACCCGTGAAAAATCACAACTCGCATTGCTTCACATCAGATCAGCCATGGCCAAAGGGATCCTTCTCCTGTTTTAGAAATTATATGACACCTTGTTACAGAACACCAGAGATGGATTTTGTCGTGCTGTGAGGTTTGAACCTGTAAAAAGAAAAAAAAAAAAGCCACAGGGCCGAAAAAGCTCAAGCAAGTCGCATACACAAATAATTCACATACGCACCCACATTACGCAGAGTCTGAATGGGGCTGTGGGTGTCTGGCACCCATACTGCAGAGGAAACCCTTCAAATATTGATATGTAATAAGTACATAAGCATAATTATAAGCAAACATCATCTATTTTTCATCGCTAATTCACTCAGCAGACTCAGACGCATTTGCAAAGATATACATATCTGCAAAAAATCAATTGAAGTGGTGCAGCAGTTAATGCAGAGGAACTTGTTTAACTTGTTAATTGAGGAACAAACCATTTCTAATTAACGCGGTTATTTTGTCAACCAGACAGAGCAAAAGAAAAATACGCATTATAGACTTCACAAAGGTACGTATTGCTTTTCCCTTGAATTCCTGGATTTTTGACCGTTAAAAATGTATCATCTTTCTTTTCCTTTACAGACCTGTGGCATGTTCGGACAAACAGGGATCAAAGGTTTTCACTCATACATGAGAAGTGAGCTCCACTCTTGTGCATCCACCTGCACACACACACACGTACACACACACACACACACACATACGACACATCCCATGCGCATTCACACCTGCTATCTCCCTCGTGTGTGCGAGAGGAGCATCAAAGTCTATCAACATTAACACGTCGCTGTGTCGAGCCGCATTACAACAGAGATGATTCAATATCGAACGCGTAAAAACCTGAGCGCTCGCGCGAGCCAGTGCTGCATGAAAGCGCGTGAAATCACAGTGATTTCCCAACAGAGATGAGAGACAAAATATAGTAATAGCCCTTATAAAAAAATTAGAGGATTGCATGATTAAAATATTGAGATGACTGAATGATTAATTGCGGCAGAGTCTTCTTTAAAAGGAAAACGATGTTTATAAATGTTGTTGCCTACCCATTTTTGGGGGGAAAAACTGGGACGCACATCTTCAACTGTTGCCTCCCTCAACACCTTAATTTTGCATACCAAAATTGCTAGATTTAAATCTGTGTCATAATCAGAACAGTCTATCTTAAAAGAGTCTGTATCTTGAGCATTACAATCAAAAGAGCCGCGGGGTGCGTCCATTGAGCACGGCGTGCAATCGAGTTAAACTTAATCAGGATCAAGCGAGGCATATGAACTTTTAGATTTTCAGTTGCATACTTTAGGTGTTAACACTCACTGGCTTGCATGAGCTGACCCTGACGGCCAAACACCTGGGAGAAAGGGCTGCGGCTGCAGGTGAGCGTCTCCTCCATGGCTGAACTCCTCCAGGAGGGGAAAGGTCCTTTCGTCTTCAGAAAGAGGGTCAGCCTCCGAGTGTGGAGAGGGGTCGGCTGCTGAAGCGCTGGAGCAATCCTCTCACTCTCTCACTGACTCACTTGTGATTTGCACCTCACGACCTCTCCTACGCCTCTCTCTGGGCTGTCACTTGCTTCTCACGGCTGTCTCCTCCGCTGACTGCAGATCAGTCCCGCGTCTCGTCGCCTCAGATGCCGTCAGAGCTGTTGCTGCTCCTCAGCTGATGGGAGATCTGCGTTGGGGTTGCTCTCAGCTTGCTCATTAGTGCTCCAGTGTGGCGCTGCTTCAGACAGAGAGCGCAGGCAAACACAGCATGAACAAAGCAAGAGAGGGAGAGAGAGAGAGGGAGAGGGAGAGAGTAAGCGTTGAGGAGGAGAAGCCTGCTGCAGAGAGAAGACACACTCTCTCCCCCGCTGGAAGTGAGAATAGAGATGATAGTGTGTGCGTGCATGTGTGTACAGCCAGCTCTGACATTACACTGCTGCTGCTGCTGCTGCCTGTAGTCTCTAGCTGGTTTCCTCTTTCTCTTTTATCTCCCTCGTTTTAATCCAATCTGAATCATCTACAGCATCTACGATAACATCTGTCTGAGGCAGAAGACTCTAAAACAAATTTGGTAAGTTCCAGGGAGCGAAAAAGCAAATACCAGCATGCTTTCGCATGTGGCCTGCGGTCTGTTCATTCCATTACAGGTGCTGGGAAGTCAGATAGAGGGGGAACAGAACTTGTGGTTCCTCAAAAAACAAGAGCTAAACCCATAAAATAGAGGTGGCCTTGTACTCATCACTGGATTCTGACTTTGTGTAGGTTTACGTGGGGTGTTTAGGTTTAACATGGGCATTTACATAGGTTTCATATGGATATTTGAATGGGTTTAACATGGGCGTTTATAATTTTTCATGTATTCCCATAAGTTTCGCATGTAATCCCATAGGATTCACATGTATTCCCATAGGTTTCATATGTAATCCCATAGGTTTCCCGTTAGAATTTACATGGTATTCACAAATTAAACCATGAAATTGTTCCAGAATCACGTTTCCCATGTGCAAAGCACGTGGTTTAACACATGTAATCCACATATTTCATGTGATTTGAACATTTTTCACACATGGACTCTTTTCTCTGTAAGGGTGTTTAATGCCTGACCTCCAACCCAAATTTTTCCTCCAGGATAATAAAGTTATTTCCTTGTGTCTTACACCCCTCCCTCTGCCTTTACTTCCTTACTTCGGTAAAATCTTCCAAATATAGACAAGACTACTTTTCTGTCTCTCACTCACACACACACACACACACACAAGGTGTACGCAGTGTCTTATGCAGCAATTTGCTCATGCAGGCAGAAAATAGCACATTCGCGAGCCCTCCTCAAAGCAAAAATAAAAAATACAAAAAAAACACGGATACTGAGCGGAAAACTCACAAAAATCAGTTTCAAACTAAAGGGGCCAGTAGATCATTAAAAATGAATCGGCATCCTTTATTAATGTCCTCATTACTGCTCCGCTCCCACATGAACAGCATGCAGAGAGGGAAGAAGAGACTTATACAAAAGTACTTTATCCAAGTATCCTGTTTGTATTATTGCTTCCGCCCAGCGCTACTTGGAGGGGGTTGTTACCTTTATAATACCAGAGACGGATTCATTTTCCCTTCGACTGCAGTCTTACATAAGTTGGCACAAGTGAGTTCAAATATTGGAATTTGACTTCACCAGATGACTTTTTGTAGAGATAAAGAACATGTTTTTCAAGGGATAGCTGGCTGAAGTGTTCTGGCTGCACCCCCGCAAAAGAAGAAACATGCGCGAATGATCGGCGAAGAGTTATCAAACAAAGTGACAAGCAACTAATGATCGTGCCTTCCTGTCACGTCAGCCAGAATAAGCAGTGCCAGAGGTGGTGTGACTCAGCTCTCTCATGTGCCTTCACCTGAAACACAGCGATCCTGACAGCTCGCTGTCATCACTTCACGCACTGCTCACGTGTTCATGCAAAGTTAATCGTCACCTCCGGATGACACGCATCATTATCCCAGACTCAACTTTTTGCCTTTTCCCCAAAAAAAACTGGGTACAGGACGCACCTCCAGCCCACCTAGGGGAAGAAAATGCATTTTATCTCAGTTACCGGTTTCAGTTCAGCATGCATATTGTTGATCAAATTTTCAGTAATGATGATGAAATTAACGAGAAGCAGATCAAAGGTTTTTCTCCCTCAGACTTCTGGGATGGATGTTTTTGTTTTTCGATCATCTCTGATCATGTGTCCTCGCTCCCCATCATAACTTCCTATGAGGATTCAACATGGCCCTGGGCGAAGATCCTGAGCTGTGTCGAGCATACAAATGCAGCTTCGCAGTTTGAAGTTATCGCTGAGCTTGTGAGCACTGGGAGATCCTTGTACCTCAGGGCTGCGTTTTGTCGCAATAGGTACACTGTAACAGCTCAGAACTAAAAATCATCTGCCTGCCACAACTGCTTGAAGCACCCGAAGGCCGATCCCTTATTCCCACAGACTGTAATTTGATTTTTCTTTTTTTAATTCTTAATTACAACAAGGGCATCAGGTGTCATAAATGCCTTTTTATACTCGTCTGCAGTGAATCCTCAGAGATCCAAAATCTGGCAGCTCCTGTTTTTTTCTCATTTAAATTACAGAGTTACATTACAGCATGTGCCGTCAACCTTTTTTGTGTTACAGTTATGTAAAAATAAATCATTTGAACTGCAGCTTTGAACTTTTCTGAGAGGGGAAAAAAAACGTCCAAAAAATCCAAACCACTTGTGTTGATTTGTCACAAAGGCACTAAAAGCTTCTGAAGAGTGGAAATATAAGCTTCGCCGGGAGAGAACAAGCCTTTACATAAGAGCACACGGCAAACCGAACCAGCTCGCCTCACCTGCTGCTGCTCAGTCGTTTGCATCCGACTTTTATTACAGCGTTGGCTGCAGCCGTAACACAAGGGGATGGAGGGGAATTACAGTGATAAGTCAATGTCACAGGCAGATGTACGCTACGGCTACTGTTTCCAAAGCATTTTCATAGAACTGAGGAATCATAAAAAAAGTTATCTTTCCCCCGGAACCCGTACATTATTCGCCTGCAGCCAATAAAAGACTCGGCATAACTGCCAAAAATCCAATTAAACTCATGCCCACTGCGCTGCATGTTGATGAACAATTAAACCGAGGCAGAGATAACTTCCCTCTGTTAGTGTTTGATTGAGACAGCGTGCTGACACAGGCCAGCACTTGGGCCCCGTCGTAACAGACGCCATTAGTGAACGTTAAAGGTAGAATGTGTGAGACATGGTCACCTGTCGAAGGTAGCTCCAAAAACATAAGGGGGCAACATATCAACAGAGTTACCAACTACTGCTGCTCGCCGCCCTCTTTGTTGTAGACACCTTTGGTGGCTACTAGCTGCTGTAAGCTAGTTAGCCCAACAGCTAGTGGCCCTGTTAGCTGACTCGGCTCTGACATAACGTTGACGCCGTTGTTACTTTATAGTAATGTACATTTAATGTTCGAAATTGTTCAGCAAATTTCGGAAGACATGACGAGAATTCAAAAAAAGACCTAACATTATCAACAGAGTGCAAAGAAACAACGGTTATTACGTAATGTCAAAGACTCTACTGTGTTGCAGAGACGTCCACTGAAGTTAGCGTCGTCTGATAGCCCTGCCAGCTGATAGTAAGAAAAATAATGAACATAACAAGCTCACAAAATGTCAATGAAAAGACTCTTGCTTCTATTTTCCTTGCCAAACAGAATAATACAACTGTACACCTTCTGAATTCAAGTTTCACTCTTTTGCCAAACTAAGACGAGCTTAGCGCTAACGCCTCGCTAGCTCAGCTCACATCACACCTTCATTCGAGCTCATGCAACTCACCAAAACAGTCATGGCTATTCTTTCCACGTCACCTCTGAGTTTCTCGCAATAAAATCTTCAATTCACCAAGTGAGGTGTGAAAATATTCCCGCTCTACGCGCCATTATTTACCCGCTGCTGATGACCGACTCTCTGCCGCCACTCTCCCGCTGCAAGCTTCTCTCGCACCCGCCTGCCGCATGTTGTCACCCCCAGAGCTTTGGTCAAGGCTGCTGTAAATCACCTTCGTGCCATAACACATTCAGTGTTGTCAAACTGACCTCCAGCAGTCTTGGAGGCTGTGTTTGGCCTCAGTTTGGTGTTACGCCGTGCTCATCCTCAGATCCAGTGGCCGCATCCAAAAGGGGTCAGAAATAACATGCGGTACATGAATAAGTCTGTTCTGTGTTCGAGTAGCCACAAACTGCATTTCGTTGCCCAAACCTGTGCTGTAAAATGTAGTAAATGACCTTGATTGCTTGAAAAATTCAAGTCATGTTCTACATTCATTAATTCAGCTGTTTAGAGAGAAAAAGTTGGCATTCACAAGGCCTGTGGTGTGTGAGACGCTGACATTTAATCCGGCTCCATCTCCGATCTCATCCATCTCCCTCTGACATTATGATATGGTGACATGACAGATGTCCATCATGACTTTTACACCCCTTATCTTTCATACGCTCATTTATTATTCATAAAAAAATCATCTGAATATCAGCCCTTGTTAGATCATTCACATTTTTGACACTAAGTGTACTGCAGAAGTCTATCTTCGGTGTGAGTTCTGTCGCCAGTAGATTCCAACTGAATTTTCAGAGTTCTGGCATTGTGATGCAGTCAGAAACATGAAGTAAACTCTATTCTGTGCATTTCTACTTTATCGGTGCTGACTGTGCACTCAAAGCCTTGATACTGGATACGCATTGACAGCTGGAACCCCAACTGGCCCAGCAGCCCACGGCTCATCTACTGTAGCAGCTCCCACAGTGGCTCCCCGGTAGGCTCCTTGGCACTATACTGTAGGTCCCCCTACAGGCTGAAAGTTGGGCTCCTCTAACCAACCTCAGGCACCCAGTGAGCCTTTGAAAGCATGCAATGCAACTATAAAACACCCGAAGCACCCGGATGAAGAACTTCTGAAGAGAAGAAGAGTTCTGCAGAACATGAGGTTGAGTCTGCATTTTTATGTTATTTTACATTGCATAGGACAACATGCAAGAAGTGGAGAACTGAATTGGCAGGGTCATGTGTTTCTCACACTAATTCTGATGGGACTTGCACACAAGGACGCTGATGATTTTTGTCCATCACCCTGAGTCTAAATCTAGATTAAGGAGGTTTATTATTTTAGGGAATATTGTGCTCACATGCTGTATACATCCCTGATAAATAACCAAATATCACTAAGTAACACAAATGTTATTGTTCCAGTGTATCAGGGGTTACTAGCAGCTCAACAGCAATTTTTCACTATAACATTACCAAAAGACAAAAAGAGCATGTCACAGAGTTGACAATCAGAAATGGATAGAAACTTCTGAATAATATTTTAGAACATATATGCAAGTACAGTTTAATTAAGTATAACTAATGTTTGCTAGCCAATGCAATTTAGAATTAGATAACTGATCATTTAATCTTTTAGCTACAATATAGATGCTATAAGACAGAGGGGGAAAAGGTAAGTAAACATGGCAACGTACAGTACCTCTCAACTGGTGTAACAACCTATAAAATGAGAAATAGTGGCTTTTATTTACCTTTTTTTGTCAGTTAGTTCTTTTCTCTTTTTTCACTTTCGCCCCCCTACTTGGTTCATTAGACTTTTCTCCACAACGGTGACAGTGAGTTGCTGTTGACTTACAGCTGGAGTGATCTTGTTTCGACCTCACAGTTTGTAATGATGGCACTGCTGTTGCTCTATACTAACTCACCTGAGCTGAGGTTTCCAAGTTGCAACGGTCAGGGAACACAGAGAGAAAGAGATGTGTAGCTTATTTTTTATAGTTCAAAGGTATCACAATTTAAAACATATTTATTACATCTTCTGACATTTAGATTGTCTGTTTGTTCCTCAGTCACACCAAATCTGTGGGATAAAAATGGGCTGATGTTAAAGATTAACATCTACAATATTATTTAACACTTTTTTAGAAAAGGGGTCACAGAGTGGTGGCTCATGATGTCTTTCCACTGAGACTTTTTGGCATCCAGATTCCAAATGTTCAAATTCTGGTCGGAGGAGAGAATGCTTTAAAAATAGCACGAAAACACGTGTCACTGAACACTGATTTTTCAAACAGAATGTAGGAGTGCGGAAGAGACGCAGTGGTATCACAAAATCCCCCCCTTCTATTGAAGCCACTGCTCCAGTGGGTAATGTGAGGAAAGTGTGCCACCACCTGGATGTTTTCAGTATTTTCTGGAAAGTATCATGCTGCAGTAGACTACATGAAATCTATGCTATATGTCAAATTCAAGTCAAATTCTGTTAATATTCTGATAAGGCCACAATGAAATCCGGTGACTTATATAAAGAACTTCCCGACAGTAATGTGATTAATTTGATTTTGTTTATTAAAGAAGGTTCCACACAAACTTCACATATAACTTTAACATTCTCCATTTTTTTTTTGAATACTCGCTTGAAAAAACCTTTAGTGCAAATCATACAGAATAACTGTTTAGAGATTGATAACGTGATTTTTTAAAATTATTAATAAATATACAAGACTCAATTTACACTTCAAAATGCTACAAGCACTTTTCACAGTTAACTAACAGTCTCCCAAACGGCCCTGTACATCCAACACACTGCAGTCAGTTTTTCGATGAGGGAAATATTACCAGTGAGGATTAAAAAGGCTAAATGTAAAGTAGAAGTACCATTACACTTTCTCTCCCTCAGATACAGGCCATTGTCAAGTTTTAGTTTGCCCAAATTAATAAAACTCAATTCAGTCATAATGAAAATAACTACCCTGTATAGCACTAGATCATCATCTAGATCAACTAGCAGCTTATCAAAAATTTAAATGAAACTGAGTTTCAGCATAAATTACGCCATGATCGTACATTTCCGGTTTCGTGACTTATACTGTACACGTTAGAATTAATTATACACACTTCACACAATAAACTGTTATACAGATTGTAAGCAATGATAAAGCGCCTGTATGCTACAAATGACAAAGACCTAGATAGACTGTACTTCTAATATGAGGTTTTCTAGTCATTGAATGGAGAAATTATACATATAAAAAATCATATTTCAGGATTTCAGAAGAAATGCAGTGCAGGCCAATCACTGGAGTGGGCTCCGTCGATGCCGTCAGGAACTGAACTCTTAATATTGATGCTTCCAAACTGTACAGAATATAGCACTTCTGTTCGTGATTGCAGTGCAAATACATCAAACCGCAGTGATTCCCACAAGCTGAAAATATATTTGTGGCGGCCCATAAATTTATGAGATTCGGCTGTGCAGATAAACCCTTTTTTTT
>CAEMYA010000044.1:542814-557382 GCA_903131615.1 Diplodus sargus
TTTTTTTTTTTTAAATGTGATCGCACATAAATGGTTTCTTTTTAAGTAATCTGCACTTTCAGCTGCAGCTTCGCACAGACTTTCAAAGAGACAAACAATTTGATGTGGCCACCAAAATAAATTATTTTTGTGGGAAACACCAAACTATGTTTGTTCTTCATCCCCTCTATGCCACATTTAGTAATATTATATACATTTGATGGCACATTAAGAGCATTATTCTCAAAACTTTCATACAAACACATTGCAACTGGGCCAACCAGATTATATACAATTTGGATTTGCAAAGGCTGTAGCATTAAATCTGCCAATATTACATTCACACCAAAAGAAACAACAACAAAAAACACAGACTTTCAAAAAAGTAATCAACAGTGCTGATATTGTTAATAATTTGTAAGCTACACTACACAACTGAGTGTATTAGTCTCTGTGATTCTTTATTCTTGCGCTCCAAAGCAATCTAATGTGTCTTCCATGTCAATACACTGGTTACTGTCGAACAGACCAACAGAGCAGCATCAGATTCAGTGTTTAAGGCCTAATTGCATCAACATAATCCATCCAAAATTAATGTAGCCGTCACATGAGCTCACAGCATGCAGTAAACCAAAAGGCCACAGACAACAGATAAGGAAAAGTGCAAATGCATGCTGAAGATGATTGCCACATGCCATCCTCTCTAAATAACCCACCGAGTCTGAAATGAGGGCAGCCTCCCAGCTCAATTCCTCCCACTTCCTTTCCAATTTGTGACATGTAGCAGTCAGATTAACTTCAAAGTGCAAATCCAAGCAGTCGACAGAAAAGTTTACGAAATAGAGGAGAAATTTACAAAACTTCCAAGCTACCACAAAAGCATTCAAACACGCAGCGGCGCACATCCAGTCACTGCAGGGTCTTCAGTCGTCCCGTTTTATCCTCAGTTCAGTCATTTATTGTACAGCATGATGCACATGGAGTTTACAGTGTGATTAGCAGTTATCTCCCTTTAGGATCAGTGCATGTTCCACACAGCAGGGTCCTGAAAATAGAACAAAACACAAATCGTAAAAGATATAGACGTGAGGCTGCTTATCATCTGGGTGTTGCGTTAATGCTTATCATTTAAGATGCTTCATATTTTTAATATTTATCTTTATACATCATCAGTTGTTTTTTTTAGAGGATGGTAGCACACATATATTATTGGCTGCAAAATCTAATTTGCACAATTAGACTGTTTATGATCTTATGAGAGGCTTGTTATCATCACTTTGTAAATGCATTTAAATGTACTCTAACTACCTGACGATGCCGTGTGAGCTGCTGCGTAGACCTCAAGCTGTTGGACTCTGCTCAGAGCTGCTGTTCACGGCTTCAGTCGTTTCCTCTCGGCTCTGGGTGGGCGGCAGCTTGTCCTTCTGTGCTGCAGTCTGTTGTGGTTTCACTATGGTTATTTTAATGGGGATCCCTTTGACGCTATGCTGCACTCTGCTGTACTGACGCATAGAGGGGTTGAAAGTGCGAACAATGGGGAGTTCATTCAGAGTTGATGTCTCTTGTTGTGGCTGCATGCTTTCCTTTATGATTATTTTGCTTCTTTTGTTTGAAAAGACAGTTTGCACCGGGAGGATGGCGGGCCTCTTTGCCGGGCCAGAAGTCTGAAGTCTGGTTTTATGCCGTGGTGAGGATTGTCGCTTCTCTTCAACGCCTCTATGCAGGTGTCCATCGTTTTCCTTTGTCACAGAGATTCCTCCCTCTTTGCGTTTCTTCACCTCTTTAGGTTTCTTGGGGCAGTGTGCGAGGTGTTTGGTTCTGCTGCGACGCATTGTGAATGCCCTGCTGCAGTGTGGGCAGACAAAGATCTTCTGCTGCTCGTCCACCTGTGCGGGGGACATTTTATGGGATGAAGGGACTGATTTGTTCCTCTGTGGCATGACCCTTTGGACCAACTTTTTCTTCCTTTTGTTCAGTACCTTTAACTTCACCTTTACTGGTGATTCTGGGTTTGGTTTCGACCTGTTGGACTGGCTGGGTCTGTTTGAATTATTCATTCCATTTGTAGAATTAGTGGTAGACAGAACTCTATATTGAGTTTTTGCAAAATGGCGTAGTGGGATGGGATTCTTTTTGGGTGTGTATCGCCTCTTATCACTGGCATTTGCACAAGCCAGGATATGCTTGTGAAGCTCTGGCATGTTATCAAAGCTTTTTCCACACTTGGTGCACCGAATAGCCGTGCTAAAGGTTTGTGGGATGTTGTGGGTGGTGAAGTTTGTGGCTGAAGCCACTGAGCCAGCGGGTGATCTGTTATGGTAAGGAAATGGAGGTGGCTTAAAGCTGGGATAATGTTGGTTAATGCCAAGACGAACATCAGGTCCTTTGATCTTGCCTCCATCTGAGGCCAAGATTTTAATTGTTGTAAACAGTTCTTCGGCAGCCACATCTTCTTCACCTTCTTCCTTTTTCACCAGTTTTTCAGGTTCCTCTGGAGCATCGGGCGCCGATGGCACGTCGGGAGGCTCCGTCTTGACTTTTGTTGAGTTGTTGTAGTTCTGAGGTCTTAGTTTTCCCTTTTCTTCTTCGGTGTGTGTACACTGCTGGCCAGGATGCAATTCTTCTTGATGCTGCTTCAGATTGCAAAGGTAGACAAATTCTTTTGTACATGCACTGCAAACATAGGTCTTGCCCACGCCGTGAAGGTTTGATCGATGTTCGAGCAAGGCGGAGGGTTTCTCAAAGAGCAGCAGGCAGAACTCGCATTTGTAGGGCCATTCATCAGCATGGTCACCTACGTGGTCGCCTAGTTCCTTCATTGAATGGAAAAGCTTATCGCACACATTGCAGATGAAATTCTTGGTGAACGTCTGCGGTTCTGCATCACTTGTTGTGTTGTTTGCAAATTCGTCCTCTTCAGCTTTCACAGGTGAAGGTGAGGTTTTCAATGGGATTTTGGCTAAGGAAACAGTGCTGTCAGCAGCTTCCTCCTCTTTCATGGTGGGTGGCTCTGCATCGCCAACAGGCTCTGGGTCAGGACTTAATTCATCCACAGCAGGAGAATCAGATATCACTGAAGCGGTGGTGGACAGAGTTACTGATTCTGCGATGGAGGAAACAAGAACAGTGGGGTCCACAGTTTGAGGGTTGGGCACAGATACAATCTGTTGCTGTTCTATATGATTAACAACCATCTGTGGAGGTGCTGGAGGCTCAGCAGTGTTTTCTTGTAAGGTAATGGCAGCAGGGACTACACTCCCCGGGGCTTCCAGAGCTATTGTGCACTCTATCAACACTGTGTTGCTGGTAATGTTGTAAGAGTTGATGAGGGAGTCATTTAAAGTTACAGTGGGTGCAAATGACACTTCTGACACAGGAGTGGGCTCAACCATGGGTGGGTTGAGAGCTATTTGATCAGTGAGGAACACGTGGCCCGGCAGACTTAGAGTCGGGTCAAGGGATTGAGAGAGAGTGACAAGGTTTGCAGAATTTGCAGAGGCAAATGCAGTAGTTAAATCACACTTTGGGGAATTTAATGCATTTTCCGTGCAGATTACTAGAGGCTCAGGAGATATGTTTGGAGCTAATACCTGGATTGGTTGGCTTGAAGGGTTAGAAATGGGTGGCGGTGCCAAAACTGTGATTAATGAAGGAGTAGTAGGGAGCATGGTGTGTGAGGCTGGGGTAGCAAAAGCTATAGTGCACGGTGAAGCTGGCTGCAATGCGACAGGAGTAAGGGAGGAGGATGATGGCGTCAGAGAATTGGGAGGTAAGGCAAGTCCATAAACAAGTCCTTCAGCAACAGGGTCCACTGGGGTCATCATATCTGCACCTGTAACTATGGTGAAGTCTGCAACTAAAGGGGTCTCAGGATTCCCAAGGCTGATATTCTGCTCTCCGATATTTACTAAGACCTTCTCCAACACGCATGTGTTAGATTTTCCTTCATTCAAAGCTGCCTGTGAAACTAAATTTAAAGTGAGTTCAGTTTCCCCATGGCTCTTTTTTTGAAAACTCAAATCCAGCGCGGCTTCATCTAATGCTACATCTTCATTTCTTTTGACTGTATTCGAAAGATCTAGTGGTTGCTGATTACAGGAATTACCACCAGTCATGGGGGGCCAACTCTCTGTCGACACAGGTCTCACTGGATCCTCCACAGATGGAGCTGTGTCATCCTTTTCATTGCCTGTTTGGTGCACAGGTGAGGAACTATGTTGCGCTTCCATCTGTCCTGTACTAACAGCGTCACTGTCTGCTGTATCAAGCGTTGGCGTTTCCTCATTAGATGCCGGGTTATGTTGTGGGGAGCTCGGTGGAGATCCAGTCCTTCTTTTAAACCTCCCGCTTCCAGCGGGCAGGACCGAGAGAGAGACAGGTGAACAAGGCTTCTGACCATCTGTGATGAGGGCGAGTGTAGGTTTAAGGCCATCCTGCTTCTCCAGGAGCTGCTTAAGCTTGGGTGACAGAAACACTGTTCTTTCCTTCTGCACAATGGTAGACTCTGTGTTCTGAGGAAGTAGATTTTCTATCAAGGAAGATAAGAGTGATGAGGAGGATGAAGACACAACCACCTCAGACTCCAGTTCAGTTTTAATTTGTGGTAAAAGAGGTGGTGTTGCAGTTCTTCTCTTGGCCAATGGTTGACCAGGTATCTCTTTGCCTGCAACAGAGTCTGTATTTAGAACCTGGCTGATCTGGGCAGGGTCTAGAATCAGGGAATCCAATCTCACTAATGTTGAAGACCCAGAATGAACCTCAGCTGATTCACAGCTACTGACTGTGCTTGTTGACACTATCTTTCCATCAATGTAAAAGCTGAGGTTCTCTGAAATATTGCTGGAGACATCTAGCATGTATTGTTCTGTGTGCTCCCCTTCATTCTCCAGGACAGCCGTGGGTTCTGCACTGTCACCAAGCTCTGTTTTGTCTTGAGATGTTTCACTGACTATCCCCTGAGGATGTTCGTCCTGGGTTTTGATGACAGGTGTTAGTTGGTGCTGCTCGTGGATCCTGCGCTCATGCCGTCGCTTGTTGATATGTGTAGTAAATATCTTTTCACAGTACTTGCAAGCATGATGGCCATCCGACACTCCCTGTTTGTCTGGCTGAGCAGTATGCTCTCCAGCAGACAGAATAGAAATATTAGAGTTAGCGGGGGATGATGTGTGAAGCTGCATGACTGAGCCCTCTGAATCTAGACGCTTCATCTTCTCATGCTGACCCAGATTTGAACCAAGAGACACGTTGCTCCTATTGCTTTTGCATGCTTGTGCTTCGCTGTTTGCCAAAGCGTGGATGTGCATGTGTCGTTCCAAGCCTTGTTTGCTGGTAAAATGTCTCTCACAGTGCTGACAGGGAAAAGAGTCCCAGTCTCTCTCTGTATCCTGATTCGGATGTTGATTAAGATCTGGGTGCAGCGTCTCTATCGTGTCTGGTGCCATGTCAATTTCCTCCTCATAAATGACCTCATCCTCGCCCTCATCCATATCCTCGTTGTCTCCAAATTCAGAGCTGTACAAATGAGGAGAGTCCTCCATCTTCTGTGGAGGTTGTATCCCGTTTTCTAAAGGAAGGCTATCACACCTAATGAAAAGATCAAGGTGATAATGTCAATTAGCGGCATATTACAGCTTAAGTGCCAAGTAAGGACTGAAATTAAATTCATTGTCTATTCTAAACAGATGCGCAGTCTAATCATTCACACCTTGCACAAACATTATTTAAATGCTGTAAGTTTGGATCATTGAAGTCTGCTTTATAAAATTAATACGTAGAGAAAGAAATAAAGATCCAGGGCACTCTTCTGGCAAAAAGGTTGACATCCTTTTACTGTGGCTGGGTATGTCATGTTGTAATTCTGCACACTGTTTGCAAAAACTTGCAAAAATACATTTATTTGCGATGTTCTGGCACTAGACCACCAGACAAATTGTTTCTTAAAAAGAGTAGCCATCTAAAATAGGGAGTGACTGCAAACCTGCTAATTAGGATAAAGCAAACTGCTTTCAACACAATCTTTTTCATCATATATGTGTGTGTGTGTGTGTAGTTTTGGAATACTCAAAAAACAATTTCATGTTTCTGTTGTTGGTATTCAAAAAATGAATGAAACACTAACAGCTCCTCCTCAGAACCAGTCCAAAACAATATGATGTTGTCTACGTGCCAGGTCCACCATTTTATCTAACCACAACAGTTATGATGCATACTATGAAATCACTTTCATAGATGCCTCCTATTACATAAAGCAATTTGAGCTGCAATTCACTCTTTAGCTAGAAATACTTGTCATTATAACGTTTATCATTACGAGCAATCGTTCCTTTTATTTCATTTGTATAAATGTATTGCAATTGTATTAGAAAAGTATTACATTGTACACTGTGGATGATGATAATATTGTCTAAATCCTGCATATAATAACACAATCATATTAATTTCATAAGCTTAGCCATGATAATCAGCCACGAAAACCCTCCAAATACATTTAAATACAGAAACAAGGAGTCATCATTGAAGTTAAATAATACACAGAATTGTCAACACACCATCTTACCATTTTAATGGTCAGCGAAGAGCATAAAGCATGTTTTGTTGGACAGATGAACCCAGGCTTTTCTTTCTGCTGGAAGAAGAAAGAAAAGAGCAAAGGGCATGTTTTAGAAAAAAAGAATGAATTCATTTACATGACACATGATAATATAATATAATAATAAAGCATTACACTTAAGCTCGAACTAGTGAATAATAAGACAAAGTGATCAGTGTGAACAGCTGTGGCGTGGGAATTGTTGATCACAGTGTACTTCAGCCCATCTCTTTGGTCATTTGGCTCAAGCCTCCGGTCCTGACTTGTTAACTTATGCTGATGTCCCTCGAGCATATAAAGGTTACATCATGAACCAGAAAACACACACAGCATGAGCTAATGAGCTCACACTTTGCAACACTCAATGTTCTCTACGGCAGAGCTGCAGTGATGAGGGGACTGAAGGAAAATGAGTCCCCAAGTCCTTTGATAATTCGATCATTAATTGTTTCAATCACTTTGTAAACAAAAATGTCAAATATTTGTTCTGGTTCCACCTCATTAAATGTAAGGATTAGCTGCTTTCCTTTGTCATTTATGGAAATAAGTGAAGAGTCATTGGGTTTTTCACAAAAGAAGCAATTTGAAGACGTCACTTCAGACTCTTTTCACAATTAAGCCATAAATCCTGAGAGTAATCGACAGATTAATCAATAATGAAAATAAACATTGGCTGCAGCCATACTCTACATGCAAGTGTTTTCTTTTTAATCATTAGTCACCCTACAGTCCCAAAAATACAACTAATCTGCCCTCATGCTTTACCTCATTTACCCTTGCATGGCTGCTTTACATCACCTGCTACACTGATCACACACACATTCACATCTGGTAACTACCGCACACCTCGATCATCATCATTTTGATCTCATGGCTGTATCAGCTATAATACTGTAAGCTATATTACAGTAAAACTTGTAAAAGCTTCAAGTTTGTTGCATTTTAAGACTCATCTACTTCTTGGTGGGACAAAATGGCAGGCTCATGACGTGTGGCTGATCTGTCGTGAGCTTCCACCTGCTCCTCACCATTGCACGAGCGCTTACAGCATCACTATCGGTTTCATTTAACTGTTTGTTGATAATTTATCAGCTTGCTCGTCGTGCACAATTCATTTTATTCAATTATCCGCCTTTTTAAACCGATACAAGCAGTTGTCTGACACACGAGGATATGTAAACACAGACCTCATATCTTATGATACACGTTCAGGTATTCTAATACAGGTCTGTGGTGTGCTCCTGTCGCACAAATAAATCTGCATCTTTCACGATATCATATTTGCAGAACCGACCAGTGTTCCACCACCATACAAGGGCCTACATACTGAATTCTTTGAGCCAGTCTCGAAATATTCAACTTCTATTTCCATCCATCTGCACTGCAACAGGCTTAGTTGACATTTATAACACACAAATTATACATTTATAGCAAGAATCCATCTATATTTTATGTTATCATTACAAGTCGGATTAGCTTTGTTGTGCGTTCACGCGCATCTGCTTCACCTGGTCTGGTGACGCTCCCCCGTCCTTGCACCATTGCTGCCTGGTCACACAACACGTCGTCACTTCACTGTTTTGCTACAGAGGCTGCTAGCTCGTCCACAGAAAGGTCAACTGGCTTCTCTAAAATAGCCCCACCACTGCCCTTCAGACACAGGGAAGACACTTGGAAATCGAGTCCCCACACCCATCAAGGTCCCGAGACAAGGCTTCACATACCAAGTGGGGAAATAAAATCAGCTGTTATCGCCATTAAAGCATTAACGATGTACAGCTAGCCGCACTGCTAGCTCACAAGCCCTGGCTATATTTAGGACAGAATGTTCGACACGACCGTTACGGACACCGACTGTGACAGGCGACAAAAGTGCTCGTTACACTGTTATACATACTGTTGGCAGCCAGGCAACGGGGTTGAAATATTCCTCTTGAGCAGGTTGTAGACAGTTGTGTGTTTTTCTTCCCTTAATGCACCTCCAAGTTTCTGGCGCTGTGATTGGTCAGAGAACGTGGATGTTAAATCTGGACCAATCAGCAACAGGTTTGTTGAGGCGCTGGAGGAGGAAGAAGAAGAAGAAGAAAAGAAGAAGAAGAAGAAGCACTCACCTCAGATTGAAGTGAGAAGCATCACTGACAGCCTGTACAATTAGTTTCATGATAATGCACAGATGTTATGCCGCGGGCTGAGATGTCACAGACATGCACCAAAATTACAAATATATACACAAATAAAACTTGTTTTTATTATTTAAATATTTTTGATTGTGTGTGTGTGTGTGTGTGTGTGTGTGTGTGTGTGTGTGTGTGCGTGCGTGCGTGCGTGTGTGTGTGTGTGTTTTACCTGTCGGTTACATGATGACAATTTGTATTTTTGACTTTTTAACTTTGGTTACCTAACAACTTTACATTCCCAAAAATGCATTCGAGTTTTCAAATATGCGACAATAAATTCATTTTGATAATTATATAATTTATTTAAATTTGAATTAAATTCTCGAATATTGTAAGAACTCGACCATAAATCATGTGCCATTTATGAAGACTCTGTCCTTGCAGTGTATTAATCTGGCCAGTAGAGGGCGCAATGTCACAAAGAAAGGTGATAAAGATAGTATATAGAAGGAGGGAAAAGCTTTGCTGTGTTGTTTACCTAGCATATGCATTTCAAAATGTATAATATTACTATCTTTTTAATGGTATATTATTAATGGTTTAACTGTATTGTCAATTATAGCATATAGTAGTTTTGAGATTATATTCAAATATACTAAATAGACATCCAGATGATCATTAAACTGTAAACTTCTCCGCAAAAGAGGTTATTCAAAAGTCAAGACAATGAAAGGCCATTTTATTTTAATCTACATACATGCACACACTTTTTCTTTGACAGTAGTTTCATCTTGCACACACGTGTTCACGTTCAATGGCAATTTTAATTCTGATGTTATAGTGAAGCCATATGTCAGTATCCTGAATCCCCATTGTCATGGCTGTCTCACAGCTGTTGAGAAAACAGAAGCCAAACTGAGCTGACAGAACGAAGATTTATGATGTGCTCCAGAGTGTGTTCTCTCCCCCTGACCAGCTCTCTGTTTTCCCTCAACAATCGTCAATTGAATCACAAGGCACCATCTCGTATAAAGCTCACACCTACACTGATAGAAAGCTACCCGCTGGTTTCGCATGGTCGTATTTCCACCTCCGGAATCATACCAGAGTAAAAGACATTCTTTGAGAGGGAGATGTAGGAGTTCACCAGACCCCACATATACATCTGCGACATTGTGCAGCACATGGGTGGTGTTCTCATGGCACATGCATGGTATGTAGGCTGAGAGGTGTTTCGCTATCAAACTACATGCCAGCCTTCCAGTGAGCTATAATGAAAGATCATAAACAACAGGCCTCTGTCTGCTCAGGCCTTTTCCCTCTCTCTGTATTTTTGATTCAAGCCAAACTTTGCAGCGCAGCCGCTGACACGGTGCTATGCGATGAGCTCTTGAGGAGCGAAATGTGTTGTTAGACAGAGTAAGATTCTCACGCAGAGTTAATGTAGTGGCAAGTTGACCATGATTGTGTTTATTTATAACTCGTCATAGCGACCCACTCTGGACATGCCCGAGGCTCCAGCGTGTCGTTCACTGTTGATGGCAATTGCAGCTGTGGAATTATGAGGAGCAGCTCACGATTGGGTCCGCTGGTCAGACACATACGTCAAATCATCGTATAAGCAGGTGCTGACCGCCTGGAAGCCGTGTTACACACATGGCTAAGCAGTCAACGTCTGTCATGCGGTAGGAATGACTTGTGCTCAAACTGAAAGCAGTTCAATATATATAGGGGAGACTTGGGATCGTTGTAACAGCACTTTTGCTAAGAAGGGATGGCATAAATTGAATGCGATCAGTGTCATGTATGACCATCACTTTCCCGGTCTTGCATTTGAAATTTCATAGCTGTGTGAAGAAGTATGCACATTGTTGATCCAAAACACACACTGCTTCAGTCAAGTTTACGTATATATTGTGATTAAAACTGACGCCGCTGAAGTTAGAATGTTGTTCTTGTGTTTTTTTACAGAACAGGTTGTTGGGTGAAATGCAAGGCATCTTATCTATGCCGGTTTTAAGCCATGGTGCTGCAGCCGTTAGAGGTGTGCTCGTGCCGCATGCACTAAATTGTGCATCAGATGAAGCCAGGCTGGAAAAGACAGTATCACATGGGCTATCACAGCAAACAGTCCTCAATGTGCAGCAAACAGATAACTTGAGTGGTGAGGCAGCAGACTTATAATGTGGACCTCCCTCCATGTGAAGGTCTGGAGCATCTGACTGGGAGCAGGTCAACAAGGCAAACCTAAGCAGGAATCGGTTACCAGTGTATGTGTAATCAGGCACTATTTTTACTTTCCTTTGGGTCAGGAAGTTTGCATATCAACTTACAGTGAAGTACAACCTCAAACACGAGGTTACAAGTCATGGGCATGTCCTGATTAGTTCTCTGGCACTGTAAACATCTATATTTTGTGGTTTAGTAACATTTTTTATTTCTGTACTCTGCTGCGACTTGTTGCTGCAGGTTGTTACAGTGGAACTCTTAGTATCGTCCAAATTACCAGAACATAGTTTCACCAACAACAGCCTCTTCCAGGTTGACACCTAGCTCTCTATTTTTGATATTTGAAATAAGGAGAGTTTTTTGTTCTGTTTTGGGTGACCTTTGACAGGTGGTAAATTCTTACATATTGCACCTTTAATCGCAATAATCCAACCTATCTGATGTTTCTGCTGTATTTATTTTATGCCACTTGTTTGGTTTGCTAAATCTTTGTTATCTATCCAATGGTTATATCTCAGATCAGCTGCTAGTTTTGGGTAAACTTTAATTTTCTTTAATCTGCGGCCCAACAGGTAAATTAGCTCTCAAACTTATGTTAGTAAAAGTGTTGCCATTAATCAGATAAAAAGCGTCAAATGTGCATTTTGGATGAATGCCATGGAAACACTAAAGTAATATCATGAATAAACAAAATTAAATTACACTGTAAGCTCGTGCGTGATGTAGGGGTCCTCTACCCAGAAGTTCTCGTAAACAAACACCGGCTTCAGTTGATACATTCTATCATATAGTCGGAGTAGTTGGAAACAAAACGTGTCACAACCATCCCTTGTCTCCCCTACAGGTTTATCAGAAATTGTACTCTGTTGCATCATGGTTGAGTATAGATAGTACATCTTTCAAAAGGCAGCTGACATTTAAGAGAATAGAACAGGAGATGTCTCATATATAAGCTTCTGTGAAAATGTACTTTCCCCCTCTTTGCACGATTCACTTCCTGTTTCTCCCCAGGTGATTAAATTGCATCACTGCCAACTGTAATGAGACCATTTATGCATGCCGACTGCGTTATGACATCTTCCCCCATTTATGACTGTGTATTTGAGAGGTGGGCTGTGCAGGCGTTGGCATGCATGCTGTAGCATCTGAGTTGGATGTTTGGTTCTTGTGGTCACTTTTTGCAAATTACAGCGCACTAAAAATGGAATGAACATAAATGAAGCCCACCAAAAGCTCAGAAATGTGTTTTGGGGACAAATTTAAAGCAAACAGGAAACTGAGTGATTGTGAGAGAAAATTGAGACAAAGTGTGCCCCAGATTACATGCATGGCAGCTTATACTGCGGCAGTGGGCGCCGGTTCGTGCCAACGACTCTGTGCACAATGAATCATTCACCATCCACATGAACATGTAGAACAAGAGAGACAAAGAGGGAGAGGTGGTCCACAACGTGTCTGTGTATCTGGAGGATCAGTGAGCAGGGCTTTGGCATGAAACAATAAGGGCCCCTTATAGGAAATGTGTGCCACCCAGCACAGACAAAGCCTCGCCTGTGATCAGACAACAGGTCATGTCACTGCGACGAAGTCAAATTTTATTGCTTCATGTCGTGGGACGCCAGATGTGCAGGGAAGAACATGTAAATGTGAGCATGTCGGAGCACAAATACAAACTGTTCAGTGCAAAAACACATGATACTTTACATAAGTGCACACAACTGTAGCCCTCTGTACTGTGTATTTATGTACTGACAGAGCACACACACATACACACACAAGCCACACCCATGGCAATAATTCCTCAAAGTCCAATAAACACACATGTGCCCTCCGGAATCACTGCCCCTTCTCACGTCTGCACACACACAAACACACACACACACAAGCGCGAGATACTGTACACATAGACACACATCATCAATCCTTCTCCCCTTTCACTGTCTTCAAGTCACACACAGTCACACAGAAGCAAAACGGGCTATTCCTTGCATCATCCATACAGTATCAGTGCCACATACACACACACACACACACAGACACACACACACACACACACACACACACACACACACACACACACACACACACACACACACACACACACACTAGCACCCAACTTTATCCCCCCCCTCCAACCCTGCCCCACCCTCTCCATCCACCCAGCTGTCTGCGGCACTCAAAGCCCACTGGCCTATAGGCTGACATTTATCTCGTGACATCACAAACCCCTGCGCTCTACGGGCCCAACATATGGCGCTCCTTGCACGCAAGTAGACATACACACACTGCTACTGGGCTCCACTCACTGTAGGATTGCATTCATGTCGCCTCCGGGACATGATTGCTGAAGGGTGCAGACGTAAACACACACGGAGAAAACTGCCGCTTGTTTACACCAGTGTCTTGTCTGTCGTATGGTATAACAGTATTTTAAAGCACCTCTTTGTGTCTGTAACAATAATACAACGATCAAATCACTTCCTGTGAAATCAAATAAACTGTCAAGTTGAAACCGGAGAATGCACTTCGTCAGACAAGAAGTTCAAGTCCCAGACAATGGTGTTATACAGACACTGAATTGAGGCCATTCGATGTTCTCACACTGTTTCTGATACGGTGACATGATATTTGCATGTTCTCTCTTCTTACGAGGCTCCACAAACTGTCAGAAGAAAAAGGGATTCAGAGAATAGATGGATGTTTTTTTACATTGGCAATACATCATATCCCAATGAGATGTCCCTGAACACTGGAAACACCAGTTGGATCAACGGTTAGTTGTTCTGGTTTTGTCCCTTAATTTATCAATTTGGGGAAAATGTGGGATTTCAACAAGAAGTCATTCTGTGGTGCAAACTGAATAATGCCTTTGTGCACAGTCATCGAATGTAACTAAGTACATTTTATTCAAGTATTATACTTATTATTATCCTTATACTAAAATGTAATGTATTTATAATTGAGTATTTTTATTTTCTGATACTCTGCTACATTTCGGAGGCACTGTAGTTACTAGTTCTTCCAGTTGCAGACTGTATGCTGCATCAGAGCCAGAGTAGTGTGCTTATGATTTTTGCTGTGAGTAACTGCATAAAATAAAAACAATGATTCAGATATTCATGAAAATGCAACAACCCGACTTGTTCCTTAATCCAGGCTAAATATTAGTGTTGTGAGGTCTTTGGCCACATAATAGTAAGAAAATGCGAAACCAATTGATACATTTAAGGACTAACCAGAAGAACTAACTGTTGATTGCTCAGTGCCATCTCATTGGGATATTGCTACACACAGTGCAGATACCCAAGGTTTTATTGGCAGTTTAAAAAAGGTTGATGTTCTCAAAAAGAAAATAAACAAACATAGAAAAAAAAATTTGCGCGGGAACTGCTTTCCTTCATTGAAGTGCTTGATGATGATGATAATAATATAATGATTTCGTTTGTCTGTAATATTGTAGATTTTTGTTGTTATTTATCAATTTCAACCTTTTCCATTGCAATGTTCTGTTGATCTAAAGGTCCAGTGTGTTGGATTTAATGAAAAATAGTGTTATGGTTGCACCTGACTGAACACCTTTCATCGCACACTCCCATACTTCAACTAGTTGCCACTTAAAATGTTAAAAAAAAAAAAAAAAAAAAAAAAAAA
>CAEMYA010000044.1:581078-598095 GCA_903131615.1 Diplodus sargus
TATATATATATATATATATATATATCCTTTCTACTCTGAAATCTCCTCAAAGGCGCTTCATAAATGTAAATATCACAATATTTTTGACCAAATCCTTCGATAATGGATCTGGGTTCTTTCACAAATGATTCACACAATGAGACTTATCATAAAAATAATCATCAGTAATATGGATGTCATGACAAAGTGGGTAAAAGCAAATATTGGAACAAGAGGAAGAGTCTGGTAAGTTTAAAAAACAACATCACTGTGGTGTAATGCAGCCTTTAATACCAGGGAAAGACTCCATGATGCCATATCACTCATAACATAAAGATATCCAAAATCCAACACACTGTATCGTCTAATATCACGGTAACGATGAAATATTGAGTCTACTCTAGTGGAGGCTTCGTCTAACGCTGCAATCACACCACGGCAGCAGAGTGAGACCCATTATATTAAGATCGTTACTCGCACGACACGACCTGTAGCCGCACCAGATACATTGAAATGTGCTATTTTTATGGTGCGACATAGTAGCACCTAATTAACAAGTTAAACCAAATAAAAACAATCTGTGTTGGCTACACAGGCTATTTTCAATCTGCACTGGTATGGGTTTTATTTTGATTGAACTGCAAGTTCTCCATATCTCTTACTTAACTGATTAAACTAGGAAGCCGATGTTGATGGTCTTTCCTTCTTGACTGCTTTTATGTTGTAAATCACATTAGTGACACAATAATAATGAGAGCTATATCAAACTCATGGAAATAAGGTGATTTCTCCTTAATGACACTGAAATACTACAAACCGATAGAGTACATCCTCGAGTACTGTGAAACAACTCAAGGGTCCCCCATGAAAAGAAAACCACAAGTGCAAATTTAAATTCTTATTGTGTGAATCATGTTAATGTGATTATGGCATCTTTCAAATTACCCTGATGATCTTTTTTTTTTTTGTAGAAAAAGTAGATAATCCAAGTGAGAAATCAAAAAACCCAATTTGGCACATTTCCATCAACTAGTTAGAGCAAAAAAATTTTTCATTGCAAAGTGCAGTTTTGTCAGAGGATGGTGGTGTAGGCTAAGAAGAAGTGAAGTTTGCGAAGCAAGAGATAAAACAAGTTCTTAGTAAAGAAAAGGAGGAACAAGAACAGTGACTTTTAATTTTCGAGGGAATGTAGAAATTAATCTGGGAACGACAATCTTCTTGGAACATCTGGGAAAATGTCGACAACGGACACAGCTTCTTCTTGTGTTTCCATCCATCCTATCAAGCGGTTAGCTCTTTTTTTGTAGTTTTTTTTGTAAATTACGTAAGTTATTTAAAAAATCATGTTGTCTCCATCAACCTTTTGTAATGCGATCTGCCACAGTATCTTCTTTAATATGGTGTTCTGCCAGTAGGTGTCAGTAAAGCCAGTAAACTAATAAAATAATTAAAAAAAAATCTCACCTGTTGTGGGGCAGGTCTGTCCGGTGTGACTCTGGTGGGAGAGAGACGGGTGCTGCTGGGAATGAGCAGGGTGCTGTTGGTGCTGGCCATGCTGACCGTGAGCCTGGTGCTGGCTGTGCGTGGAGTGAGGGGAGAGGTGCTGCTGAGGGTGGTGGGGGTGGTGCGACGCCTGGCCGTGGTTGTGTTGGTGGTGTCCGCTGCTTCCTGCACTGGGAGAGTGCTGGTAGGAGCAGGCGGTCCGGGCCTGCTGGCTGGAATCACCGGGCATACCCATCAAACCTGATGGAGGGAGAAATACAATTATCAGGGCTGAGGACGAGAGAAGAACAAAAATGTAAAAAGATAAAACAAGGTGAAATTTTCCCTCTGTATTTACACCTACTCGTGTCTTTGCTCTGTGGACTCTCTCACTCTCAAAAGTTTACATTATAATTTAATTGAATCAGCTCAATAAAACAATGAAAACCAGTTTTTAGGGAGCGGTGAGACAGATTTATTTTATTTCTTATGTTTCAGCTCCTTGTGCTTGTAAATCCCTGTGCACCAAAATCATAACGGCTTTTTCCTCAGGCCTGTTGCCATCAACCCAGCCTGCCAGTTAATATTTTGAGCACTGAAAAGACAGTTGGACAGAGAACGGTTTTATTATTATTAGTCTCAATTTGTGTGAAAAGCTGTAACTTTCTCAAATGACAAAATAAAAGTTCAATGAACAGAGCTCGGAATAAAGAAAACACTGAAGAAGGTCTGTGAGTGATCTCACAGGAAGCACCGGGAAACCAAGAGGACAAATAAATGATGTAGGAATGCAGCCTCACGGTGTTAAAGCTTTTACCTCAGGCAGAAAATAATTAAGTCTGTGTCTTGTATTAAACACAAAACTAACTAATGACGGTGCAAACATTACACTAAATATGAGTTTCAGTTTTGGTTTCAATTTTTGTTAAATTACCTTACGGACTGTTTCTAAAAATAAGTAGCCCTAAACAATGTAATGATTTCAGCCCAGTGGCCCCTCTGCCGCTGGTTATGCAAATCTCTTTCTCTGACACACACACACACACACACACACACACAAACACACACACACACACCGTCGCCCTTCTAAAGTGTCTTGTGGATTTTAGGTTTTCTGACGCACAGACAGCAAACATTTCGTGTCTGGGTTGTTTTTTTGAATGTACTATTTCACCTCACGAGTGTTTTATCTCCTTTACTTTTCATCATGGATACTGACAGCTGCAGAAACTGTCAAATAGGCAGCCGCCTTGTAAAATTTTCAGACAGTGACGCATTGTTGTCTTTTTCCTTCATGTACAGAGTTGGACCGCGATTCTGCTCTTCTCCTGTGCCGAAAGCAGAACGTCTTAACAATTTAATTTAATGTTAGTTTAAAAATGCAAATGATTCTTACAAGAGCTTTGTCAAATGTTCAACAATCTATGAAGGCTGGGGGTAACCTTCCTCAGAAACTAAATTCCTTCCTGTAAGTACATTTATTCTTAAATTGAGACTCTTTTCACCCTTTCCTTTATCAGATGTGTCGTTGCTTATCGCTCAAAGACAGATACTGGCTGAACAGTTACTGCTGTGGTCTCTTCAAAGATCAGTGGAGAGAAACAGAGGTACTTGAGTTCTTTTTGTGACCAACAAATCAGAAGGAAATCGATGAGCATACCGAGTCTATCTGCAATACATCCTTGTGGGTGAATTTTCACTCCTGCCATTGGGGAGTCGTTACGCTTTGGATGCTTGTTAAAGTATCTCTCATTCCAATTCTTTTATTCCCACTGCAACGTGCCTGATCAAGGCTTTCTGGAAAATGCTCTATGGATATTGTTTATTTATCTATTCAGGATTTGATGGAAGGCTTTGCACCATTTTTAACTGCCTTTTTTGCACTGTCTGTCCTAATTTATTGTTTGAGAGCTGTCACATCTTACAGGGACAGATAAAGTTGAATTGAATGGCATATGCCCCTTGCCAGTGAAATGTATTTTAATGTGACAAAGAAGAAAGTAGATTATGGTTGAAGATATAATATGCAACAGTCCCTGGATCTTAGTAGTGAATTTCCACTACACTAAATCCATATTCTTTCGATACTGCATATCATTTGGTCACCTGTTGCTTATGTGGAAACATTAGATAATGTGTAAGAGCATGGTGGCCATTCAAATAGACACAGCCATTAGGAAAATGTCTAATACAGAAACGATGCAAAGTCAGAAACAACGGTCAGTCATCACAGCAGACGTACTCCAGGCCACCAGGGAGAGCGAGCTCCACCAACTGCAATAACCAGGGCTTTACTCTGTTAGCAGAGTGTTTCAGTGCATGTACCTCAGTACTTTTATTGCTGTACACTTGTTGTGTTTTCACATTTAGCTCATTGTTCAATGCTCAGTGTGCTTCTGAACAATAAGTATTAATTTGCTCGGGTTTTGTCTGTTGTCCGTAAGAAAGAGAAGAAGGTGGTCGTTGCACTTGACTGCGAGCACGACAGTTATAAACCTTTGACAGATAAGCTTGTCTATAGATTTCTGCCTGATACGTTTTCTTCTCCAAAGGTGGTTGTTTAACAAAGAAGACAACTACTTCCCTGATCGTACGCTACTTCACACCATCATCAAACTCTGTCTTTTGTTTTCAATATTTTGAGACCCCTCGCAGAAGAAATTACACACTGAGTGTTTAAAGTCGCACTTTAAAATTAGTTTTCATGCCCGACTTTGCATGTTGCTCCAACTGATGATTGCAAACTCTCATTTATCTATCTACGGCTCATTTTGTCTGTTCTGTTTGACCCGTAATTCGCGACGATGAAGATCTTTCAGAAAAACAAATGCTCTACCACCTGACTCAGTTACAGTTTGCTGTGTGGTCTTGGACTTGCTGCGGTTTTTTCCAAGGGAGACGATGAAGCTCCGCTGTCTGGGTGACTCACTGTGACTCAGACTCTGAAATACAATGACTGCTGACACCGTTTCCTGCTAAGCCTCACACTTAATGGGCCCTCTCAAGGATCCGCTAAATCCATTTTCTTCTTCAGTTTCTTTCTAGGTCTCTGTGTCAAATCTTTTTTTTTTTCCTTTACCCAACTAGTATTCTCATTGTCTTATCTATTCTACGTGTGTGCACCCCCTGACCGCAAATTAAAGGGGACCTTGTCAGAGGGTGAATCCAGGCAGGCAGCGGTTGCGGGGCTCAACAGAGCGCATCAATCTCCTCGGCTACAGCATGTATGCGTGTGAATGTGTATGAGGCAAAGAGGGGGTGGAGAGGGAAGGTGATAGGAGGGTGGTGGGATTTGGGGAGGGAGGGGGGTCCAAGAGGGAGGAGGCCCGTTGACCTGAAAGCTTCAGGAAGCAATTAGCAAGATGCTACACAAACTTTAGAACCAATCTAATTAGCTGCTATCAAAGCTGCAGAACCCTTTGCTCTGCTCGACTGCAGATGTGTTTGTGAGCTCTTTTTTTCTCCTTCTGTTGAATTCTTCCTCTTAATTGCCTTTACTCATTTGACTGAGCGAGCCGTAAAATGCAGATATGCGGAACAACAGATTGTTTTGTTTATTAAAATACAATAGAGTAGGAGTAAGTGTGTGGTGGAGGTTAATACTGCAATGCTTTTACTGTTATGAAAGCAATGTTAAATGATTTCCATTTCATTAGGAGCTTAAGCTTGACAGTTAATTATGTGCACGAAGCCTGACACGGAGGTTTACATGTTTGTTTTTTTCCCGCAAACACATGTGTCAATTAAGATGTTTCACAGACACAAGTGAACAGATACACGCTAATCCGCGTACAAAGAGACAGTCGACTCGACACCCACCTTGCTGTGAGAAGGACTGCTCAAAGACGCACTTGTAAAGACTGCGGAAAGAGGCGCTGAGGTCCTCGAAGTCTGAGAAACACAGCTGCTTGTCCCGCGACTCCGGGACGGGCAAACCGTACTGGGGCTGCGGGGGAGGGGGGGGAGGTGGCGGCGGCTGCTGGGTGGGCTGCTGGAGGCTCAGGGACTGAGACGAAGGCTCCGAGTGGCTACTCACCTTCAAGACGGACAGAGAGAAAAAAGAGATCAGACGGACGGACTGTGAGAGGTACAAAAAGACAAACAGGGGAAATCGATGAAGGTATTGGTTTCAGAGAAACACATCAAAGGCTGAATTCACAATGTAGTTGAAGGTGTAAGCTGCTGTCAGACTGATGAATAAACACAGGGTTTTCAAGCACCAAGATGATGCCGGTGCAGGTTTAACCACAACAAAATGCAACACCAACCACTAAAGCACCACACTGGCAAGTACTATACGGTCACGAGCACATTCCTGGTGGATCACTGTTCACAGTTATGAAAATCAAGTCGAGATTTTCATCCTTTATTTCGACATAATACCTATTTAAGTTTGGGCGGAGTGGCTCTGCTCAAGTGATAATTTCAAACAAATCTCTGCAGGCTTGACAAAGACCCCCTGACAGAGCCTGAGATATATGACATTAAAGAACTCCTGGAAAGATGGCCTTTGCATAACACCGGGCTGTTTATGCAGTAGAGAAACATAGTTATTTCTTAAAATGGTGTTACATGACCAGAGAAAACTGATGAAAGAGGGATGTGGTTTTCTCTTTTGCTCAAAATTTAGAAAACCTGCAACAACAAGAATGCGCTGCACCACACCGGACCAATAAAGTGCTTAGTTTTGGCTCGGGGTCCATTTTGAAACAGGAAACATTTTAGAAGAGAGATAGACAAATAACAGGATCATGGTTCATATTTGATCAGCACTGCTGTGTTATAGAGTTTAATTTTCACAATACAGGATTGATGTGATCTTCCTATATTGCAGGTAAACACTGCTAAAATGTGTCTGAAAATATTTTAGGCAAGAAATAGGCAGTTTGATCAGAGTTTGGTGAGATACCCCTAATCCGGTTTTGTCTTTCCATCCCACTGTACTCTTCACGTTTATGAATGCAGGCATACAAAAATGTGGAAGTAGTATTTGTAGAATATTTGTATTTCATACAGTCTGGCAGATTGAATGTTTGTATTTCATACAAACATTCCTAAAACCTGCCAGATGACAGTTTACATCATTTAAAGTTCCTGTTTGATAACCATGAACATATACTGATTTTAAAACAAAGAGAAACACCTAAATGCTAATGCAGGAGAGGATTTTGGAGTTGGAAAGTGGTGATTTCAATGTTTGTGTATATATAATGAGAATGTTTACATATGGACTGCCCAGTCTTAATAGATATGATCAGGACATTAGGACAGAAAGACTGCATAAGGAAGATGTGACCATAACAACTCCTGTACTTCCCTGAACTACATAAAGGCTCAATTACGAAGGCAAACAGCATGAACTTAATTATTGAACAACCCTCAAGTTACTTTTGGTGCCAACACTAACTTGGCATGAAGGACCAGACAATGAAAAAAAACCTCTCCAACTTATGTGTGAGAGAACAACATGGCCAAACAGAAGAGTGTGAGGCCGCTAATACGAGCGTTGGAGTGGGCTGCTACCTGTCAGTCAGCGCACGGGGAAGGAAAGTGTTTCTGGTAGCTGAATCTAAATTGAGAGACCTGAATTTCAATTGGGCGAGCTGCATTGTCAAACAGATAAAAAGTCAAATTCAATAATAATCACATTCAGTTTCAAGAAATGCAATTTATTTTCCAATCGTGCCATTCAAAATTCAATTTTCACATTAACACTTCCTACAATCCTGTTTTTTTTAATTCAGTCACTCAGATGATCATACCAAATTCAATTTTATGCAATTAGAAAGGAAATTTTAGCTGGCACTCAGTCGTTTCACATAAACACACAGAAAACAGAATACTTCCACCATCCACCCAGCAAACACGAGCAATATGCTTCCATCAGTGTGCCTCTGCAAGTGTAAGTCTACTTAGCAGGACACATCCCCGTCAGATCCACCTCCACCCATTAATGGCAGCTTTTCCGTCAACTTTCTTGGTGTCTTTGAGAGCTCTGCCAGTGATGCCGCCAGTAATCACCGTCAGTTAGGAGGGTATCACCTGTGCCAGGTAATGAGGCAGAACTAACCCTGATCCCGCTGGACTAGACCACAGATGAGGTCTGAGGCGATGGAGGAGGAGGAGGAGGGTGGGTGGGTGGAGGTGATGCAGGGAGGAGGAAAACAAAAGATGGCCTCTCGAAATGAGAGGTTAACGAGATGAGATTGCACTGACCTTTGCTAATGCAGGTGGGAGGTGAGTGGGGAAAAGTGATTGATGGTAAAAAGGTGAGCAGCTGTTACAAGGGAGAAATAATGAAGAGATGGGATTTTTTCAGCGCTCCTGTTATTTTGGACCGAGACTGGCCTTTAGAATTGTATTATATTTGGTTTAAAGGGACAGACACACACACCCCTTTGACAAACATTTCAAATGCACTACAAGTCCATCAAAAGGCCCCATAATTACATAAGACCAAACAGAACTTTAATGACCATGACAGGATAATCAGGCTGTTGCAGAAGCGTGTCCAGATTAAAATAAATAGAGTAAAACGTTACAAAAGCAACAGCGTTTCAAGCATCTTTGTATTTTATCCGCTGGAAGCATGAATACACTTAAATTACAAGAGGAAAAGGTCCATCTTCTGAAGAGTATGAAAGGGCTGGCTACATGCTATATCAACTACGCCTTGGGTTTTGGATGTTTCTAGAAATTGAAGTTTTGGCCCCAATAGAGGCGCTACAGAAGAGATAATCGGGTCAACAACACATTAGTACTCTGGGGACCATGAAATACAAAACATTGTTTTTGACCATGCATGGACCCAAGTTTTGATCAGAGAGAAATTTTTATATATTCATAGTAGCAGTTGTTGAGAGGTTCTGATCTGGACCAAAGTCCTCTGCAGATCAACAGAGGTCTTCAGAGCCCTTTTATTTTCAGCCAGTTGGGAGGGAAACTTGATCTTTTATTGATGGAGCAAACTGCATCCATACTGTAATTTAAGCATCTTCAAAGCAATCCAAATGTTCAAAGGTTAATTCAATTGTCTAAGTTTTAAGTTTTAAGTTGTAAATTGTAGTCCCTTTATGCTACACACACACAAAAAAAACTATGGTTGAGTGCTGACGCTCGGTTCATGAGTCTCAAAGCCTGAGGAAAGAAGCTGCTTCGTAGCTGATACTTCTGTATCTTTTGCCAGATGGCAGCAGAGTGAACAGACTGTGGCTGGGGTGGATGGTGCCTTTTTCGTCTTCTGGAATTTATCCTTCTTTCCTTTCCTTAAGAAGTATTTTTGATTTTTTTTTTACCAGGCCGGTGATGTATGAAGACCATGACAGTTTTCTCAAACCTAAAATGATTCACCTGCTCCACCTCCGCTCCACTGATGTAGACAGGGGTGTGTGTGTCTTTGCCTCCTTCTTTCTTAAGTCAACAATCAGGTCCTTGGTTTTGCTGACATTGATCAGCATATTTTTCTCTGTGCACCACTCAGCACGAATGTTAATTTCCTACTGGTATGAACTCTCATGGTTGTTTGTAATGCGGCTGATGATGTTGGGGTCATCCACATGCTTCACCACAGAGTTCTCTTCAAGTCTGGTGTGAACAGGAGGGGGGCTGAGTACACAGCCCTAGGGGGCTCCGGTGTTGAGCATTAACGTAAAGGAGGTGTGACGGCAAATCCAAACTGTCTGGGGTCTGTTTGTGAGGAAGTCCAATATCCAGTTGCAGAGTGTGGATACAGGGATTATATAAACCCAGAAGTCAGATCACTGTTATTATTTTTGTCAGAAGCCTTGTTATGTCAAGGACTCGTGCTCCAGCAACATTTTCTCCATCTGATCGGCCAATAATAAACTGTTTGTTGCCTCCGTTAAATATTTGTTCCAAATCTAAATTACTCAGCATGGGACAGTTTAGTTCCTGACAGAAGGGTTGCTCTCCTTCATAAAACTTATTATCATCTCATACACACACACACACACACACACACGCTGGTTGAGACTAATAAATTTAAATAGCCAAAGACCTTGATTTATAAATGACGAGGACTCGCTTAAATGGCCAGCATAAAATCTGGCCAAAATGTGTCAGTGTATCTGTGGCCTGCCAAGACTGTGGAGTACTTTACACCGGCCAAGACCAAAGGCATCGCAACAGCAGACGACATGGGCCCAGCCTTGATTTAAATATACCTCACTGTGTGTGTGAGAGAGCCAGTGTGTGGTTAATGGCACAGAGAAAGCACAAGTTATGTGTTTAATTGCGAGTTAACAGAATTAATCTGCTTCTAATTGTGTACAATTTTGCCCCTTTTGTCTCAAATTGTCAAACACTGCAGTTGGTCCAGTGTCATTTATGTGCACCAGAGACGACAAAGTTGAGCTGTCAACACAAAGGGACGACTCTGATGCTTCCTGCTGTTTTATTTTTTGCACTTCTATCAAAGCATACCGGCATTTCCCACACATTAAGAATTTATTGGTGCAACCCTGAGGGGCTGTAAAGGGTGCTGCAAACGGTATTGATGGTCGGCTGCGAAACAAAAGTTATATTCACAAGCTGAATAATCAGTGCATATGAATGCAACATTCAACAAAAAGCAACAATCAATTGGTACTTTCACTTGTACTTCTAAACCCGTGAAAAGAAGAATACAAAAAATCTTGATAAAAAGGGGTAATTTGATTTGTTTGTGGAGCCAACTGACAGACTGAAATTGCCCTTTTGACAGCTGGCTTGACTTTACATAAAACAACAGCAATAAAGATCTTTTACTTACTAAGCAAGTGAGGACACCTAAAATATAAAAAAAATGTTTGCAGGCCAAAAAGACGCAAGACTGTCTCTGTTGATGCCACCTGCTTAACTCCACAGAAATATACAGTATATAATATATGTGCTTGCAAGGTCTCAACATCAAACAGTTGGAGCAGCGTGCTGTAGATCCAGCGTACATGTCTTCAGCTGGTTAACACCTCCTCAGTCTGCTTAGGGTGCAGCAAACACCTTCTGTACCGAATGAGAGAGTGTGGACCAGCGACTGAATCATCCAGATTATGTCAGAATCAAGTGAGCAGAGAACATTTACCACAAATCACTATGAGTTTGAATGCTGGTGGCCTGAAAAACGTCAGCTCGTGATAAAGAAAAGGGAGAAGTGGAGTGGGGAGAAAGCTTTCCCCACTGAAGTGTCCTTAAACTATTCTGCACTGTAGCGCCATCAGGTCAGCTGTTGTCCTTGCGCAGACAGACACAAGGAAAAAGAGAAAATTCCACCACAGAAATCATCAGACCATCACCCAGAACAAAGAAGAGGTCTTACTGGTGTGTAGCTGTGCACGTTGCCGCCGCTGCTGACGGCCGTGTTCAGGTTGTTAAGGTTGACGGACGCCAAGCTCTGCTCAGAGAGACTGTTGCTCAGGCTGCCGCCCAGACTCCCTGGACTCTCACTGCCTTCTGCCTCAGGGTTGTACAGCGCTACCTACACACACACACACACACACACACAGGATCCATACTAATGTGACTATAAAGGCAATTATACAGGGCCAAAAATGTGAGGCAATGAACCATATTAACTCCTTCAAAGGCAGTGATTCACCATTTTATTGTTCCTCGTTGCCCATTTTGCTGCTCACCCTCATTTTATCCATTTGCCAATTCATATCCAGCCTAAAGTGAACACTGCCCACCTCAAGAAGTTACCCACGCACCATTAACTTATGAGACAGCTCATGAGGAAAAATGAAAATTAAAGTGCTGGTCCAGCTGCTGCATAAAAGCACAGAACCTAAACTAATGATGAATTTTTTCCCCCCTTAAACATGGTGATTTTGATTAAATGTCTTGACCCAGAGACCACTGAGCAACTTCAGACGTGACTTTATTTTCTGAGAGTTTGGCAGCGATGAAGACACTCAGAGGAAGTGCAGCATATATTGTCTTTTGCTGACAGATCACAGAGCTGTTAAAAAGAAAATGCCTCAGGATTATGTTGAATCGTGTTTCTCTTGTTTTGTTTGACTGTCGGTACTTGTGAAGCACAGCGCCGGCGTTACCTCCAGGCTACATTTAATTGTATAGACAAATGTGAAATTGTAGCCTTCGGGTGAGACAACAGTAAAAGGCTCTCTGGGGCAGTGCTCTATCCGGTAGAACATCTCGTAGCGGAGAAAGAAAGAAGTCACTGTTTACAGTATATTTGGTGATATCTGAGTTCAGTTCTCCTAACGTGTCAGTGTAATAACAAAGAAATGATCATGTGGTCTATAAAAAAAGGTTTACTTCTATGCATTATTAAAGAAATAACCTTCTGACCGGTGTTTTTTTCAGACTTTGCAGAGCTTCATTTGCAAGGAATTAAGGAACCCAAGTAAAAATCTACACACAATGATGACTATAACCATCTTTCTCAAAGAACATTTTTTCTGCTATCCCAAATTTCTAGTATCGTGTTATAGGAATGTCTTTCAAAGGCGCAGGCATTCTCCAATGGAGACAGAATAAAACTAATGTGTGGAGGCTTTGACGCACTGCTGTTCATGCAGGACGCCACCTGTCTGAGTGTGGGTGGACATCATTGACGTTGGCATTAGCATTATCATCACCAAGGTCCTTCCTCTCCCTGCTCTGAATCTTTTGTTTTTTCAAAATGTATAGTGAGTCAAGTTTCAGTCTTTTCTGAGGTAAAAGAGAATCAGTGCAAGTTGATACAAATCAGGTTAATTTACTGCTTTTGTCACAATTCAAACTGATACTGAAGCGACAATTATTACTTGATGCTGATGTTCTTTGGCTGTTAATGATGCAATCTGTGTAATTTTATGACTTATTTGTCTGTGCATCTAATATAACTGGACAAAACCTTATCAGAGTGGCTAAATCATCAGCAACATTGTGCAAATGCCATAATAGTCCAATTTGTGATGCAACCAACTATTGTAACCACTGTTCTAGGTCACAGTCATAACATAGTAGGTGGGTAATTCAGCCCATTGCATTAGAGTGGTTAGTTGGGCAAAAATAGCAACTATTTAAATTATTGTCAGCTTTTATCAAATCTTTATCCATGCACAGTATGACTTATGTAGAGATGCATCCATCGATGGGCCAATGACCAGAATCAGCCGGTTTTCAGCATGACCTGCCACCACCCTGTCAGTGTCAGCAGTGTCAGATATATTCAATTCTTTGGGAAAGTTAAACATTGCAGCCCAGGGTTATGAATCTTCCATAAAAAAAAAAAAGTTAAAAAAACGTTTGTCTGTGATGTTAAATATAGTTATTAGATAGAAAGAAAATTGAAATCGGCATGTCAGGCTGTTAAAAACCGACAAGAATTTACAAGAATAAGTTGGGTAATTAAAGGTTTAATAATGTCTCCTTTGAGTATAAATTATTTCTAGGTGCTATTTAAATAAATTGAAAGTATCAAACAGATAAATGTACATAGCACATATTCAGAAACCTAAAACTTCCCTAAGGTTGTGATGTCACAACTATCCAGTTACCTCACCCCCACCAGCACGGCTGTGGTTGCAAAAACACCGGCAGGGCTGATGGAAGAACACAGTGACCCTCATTTATCAAACGAACGTACGGCAGAAAACCGTGCGTACGACCATTTCCACGCAAACTTCGGCATTTATCAATTTGGACGTGAGCGGAAGCTACGATCAGATCTCACGTCAGGTGTGAGGTCGTGTACGCAAATTTGAGTCTGTGGATTTGCGGTGCAGCACAGCGAAATCTGGCTGAGACTGAAAATATGTATTAAACAAACCTCAGCTGTCATTAACCATAAGCAGTCACATATTTAGAACTGATCGAAACGGATTATTTTTTACGTTTTTACTGATACCACTTTTTTGTAAAATAAAATATGTAAATAGTCTAACATGACAACTAGTTAACGGAATACCTAATAACCCCGCTGGCAAACCTGCTACAGAGCAGAAACGCAGATTCAATAGTGCGCACACACGCACACGGGTCACAGTGGAGCTGCTTCGGGGTGCTGAAGGGCAGGTGGCTCCGTCTCGGACCAGCAGGGGGAGCTCTGCTGTATACCACAGAGAAAGTGTGCCATATTATTTTGACCTGTTCAGTTTTGCACAACATTTCATTTGTGAATGGAGTTTCTGATGTGTCGGCGCTGCCGGGATGCCGATCTCCATCTCGGAAAAGTTTCTCTTCTTGCCAGAGTTTCTTCTCTCAATGTTTGACCTCAGTGGGCGAGGCCGGAATATTTAAGGGCGTAACATGTTAATGACGATCAAATTCAGCCATCGCATTTATCAAGAGCCGATCATTCGTACGCTGGAATTGGTCAGATACGAATGTTTCATAAATCACACGTGTGTCCTGTCGTAAGACCAATTCTGCGCACAGATCTGCACCCGTTTTCACGCAAGATTGATAAATGAGGGCCAGTGGGTGGTGCATATGAGAGCTGACCAATCAGAGGTGCCTGAGCTTTTTGAGAAGGGTTCCTTAAAGACATGAATGTCCAGACAGAGGGTGAATAGAAGTGCTGCAGTAATGGACAGATTAGAACTTGAGTGTGTTTTCTCATATAATTCAGATGAAATTTTTTTTTTTTTCTTAAAGGGACAGCTGAATTCCCAAAGTGTGAATAATCTGATAAAAGTGTTTCATATTGACAAATTCTGGGAAGTATGAGTCAAAACCTTGTGAGAAGCACAGAGTGGAAACCTGGAATAAGCTGTCAAGTCCAGACCTTCACATCACGTCCAGACCAAACACTTAACAGTTATGTGAGCTGCTGCTGTGGGACAAATTTTCTCTTTGGTCGGGGTCAGACGAAAGGGTCACGTACCACACATCATCTGTGTGTGTGTGTGTGTGTGTGTGTGTGTGTGTGTGTGTGTGTGTGCGTGTGTGTGTGTGTGTGTGTGTGTGTGTTTTCCAGATCAGAGAGGTGTCAGGGGTCCCAGTCGTGGCTTGATCTCTGACCCTCGTACAAACGGTCACACCCCCAGCTTTTTAGTCAGCGCGTGCACACGCGCGCATGTGTGTAGATGTGTCATTGCACACATTTTGTGTGAAAGTGAGGAGCTGTAAAACAGTCCAGGCCACTGATGGTGAAACATAAAATACAGTCTCCTTCTGCTACAGTTTTCTGTCAAGTACGTCTAATATCCAGTTAGTTTTAATTATAGCCTCAACAAAGTTCAACACATTCCTCTCAGCTGCGAGTACAAATGACTACATCTTCTTGACTAATTCATTAGTCAAAAATCATCATCACACATCATTTAGACATGAATATTCATTAGTAGCATCTTTCTGAGCTTTTCCAACTGCTTTTAAGTTCTAATATTAGAGGTTCTTGAAGAATAAGATAACAACAGCATCTGAGTCAGGGGAATCAGTTCATTTATGTCAACTCTTGCTGTCATGAGACCTGGAGTTCTGGTCTAGTCGAGTTCTGGTGAATTGGATTGAATATGCTGAACCAAACTTTCATAAGAGTAGCCAGTACTGTACCTTGTTGGTTACAGCGTTAATGGCCAGAGTCGGGGACGCTCCTCCTGACATTATGCAGTCCATTCTCAGAGACTCTGACTCCAGGCTGTAAGGAGTTGACGCCTGAAAGAGGGGGACAGACGAGTGAGAATCCAAATCCAGTTTCCCATTGTCAGCTTAACAAATAAATAACAAAGACAGCCATATAATTTATGTAGATCAACAGCAATAGGCCCTTTTCACAACAGACATTTGACATTTCAAGGTAGACGTCTATATTCCTTTTAGCTTCAGTTTCAGGGGCATTGTGAATGCCGCCTCAATTTCACACAGTCGTGTCTTACATGTTGTTTCAAAAGAACAGATCAGTTGTTAATGTTATTTGTAACACCTGTGCTTTCCCACTATTACGAGTCACAATGTTCGCTGAAAACGGCCTACAATCCTACAAAAAATATTGTGTTATTGCTAAGGCGTCTGAGTCAAGTAAAATCAAATCTGCAAGAGTGAGCAATCAGCTTGTGCAAGGCAGAGAACATACACACCAACTGTATGTAGGTGTGTGGGTGCTGTGCTTGTTAGAGGTAGAATTGGTGAGGAAATGAGCAGAATTTAAAGGCAGCTCCAAAACTATAACCACTTACTGATGCTTGGTATACTCTTTGGTGAAGCCAAATTTGGATGCTGGCAAGTAGCTCAGTTAGCCTTGCAGCTGAGTGGCACTATTAACTGATTGACCTCTGATGACCTCAGTCCCCATCAGTGCGATGACAAGGAATCAGACATCAGCGACGGGTGAGAACAGCATGTAGAGCTGGTTTGTTTTCACATCTTACTCTGTGAATTCAGGTTTTTATTTTGACCAAACCAGAGGTGATTACAGAAAGACAAACCAGGTCTGTTTTGGAGAGTATTTTTTTTTGACTGAGGTTAACAGCATTTAAGCTTGTCTAAGTTTGGTAAAAGAGAGAAACTTGAATTCAGATGATGTATGGTTGTAAATAATTGAAAGCAATTCCTTTCCTGACATTCATTGACTTTATTTTGTTTTTTTGTTAGCCTCAGTAGCAAAACCACTGCTTTTACATCTCCTAGGTGAAACTATGGAGGTTATCGGACTATATGGCCACTTGATATAAAGTGGTATTAAGAGACAAGACAGTCCATGGCTAGTTGGTTAGCATGATAACTTCCACATACATGTCTGCAACAGAGTACATAGAGACCTCTGATACACCATCAACACTGTCATTTCTTCACACTTTAACGTTAGCATAATATTAGCCCCATCTTACAAATTGCTCCTTTAAGTCATTGAACGCAACGTGGCTTCATGCTATCGGCTATATTTATCTGCAATAATCTCATTATAGAGAATAATACATCATTATAAATGGACCAGCCGATACATAGCACGCATCCCTACTGTATATGCTCTTTTTTTAATTTCAGCTTTTAATGGCCCCCACAGAAACACAAGACATTTAATTATTTGTGTTTCTTTTCTTGACAAAGAGAAAATTGTGTTTATTCCATTGTGATTTTCTTCCCAGCTGCAGCCAAATTCAAGCTGTTTGTACTGATATTGCTGCATCTCAGGCAATGAGCTCAGTAGATTGATCTAAATCAGTGGATTGTTACACCCCAGGGAGATTGATGAAATTTACAGAAAACATGATAAAAATAATGAAGTAGCAGAGACAACTTTTCCTGTTTCCTTAGGAGCTGAACGGGTTTAACAATAAACGAGGGGAAAAAAACTGTGGAGCGCGATGAACACATGACTGCTTGCCTGTTATAAGCCTAATGCAGCTGTACTGAGTTAATCATCTGTAATCAATGAATCCACAGGCCTTACAATACAAACTAATGGTGTCAATCACAGAAAGGTCAGGCTGCCTCACTGGCTGTGACATTTAATGTATAATTTTAGGTGTATTTTTTTTAAAAGTCGTATAAATACCTTTAGAAAAGTAACAGAGAAGTCTTGCCTATTAATTACCGCAGGAGTATTTCAAATGTGCTCTCCACTGATTGGAAATATGCAGAGGAGTGTGAGAGCAAAAAAACAAAAAAA
>CAEMYA010000044.1:619646-634128 GCA_903131615.1 Diplodus sargus
CTGTCTCTGGAGATCCAGTAAGAAGCTCCCACACAATAAGAGTAGACTCAGTGTACAGTGAACAGTATCATGCCAACCAGGAGGCCCTGCTGCACCAAATCTGCTAATTCATTGTCTACCTGCAAACCCTCGTTGCAGGTTACATGCCTTGGCCAGCCAGGTTGGTCTGCTTTAATTTATACGTTGGCCATGAGCACATGCATTTCCACCATGTCCTCCCAGCAGGGAAAATCCGAGTGTACTGTTGTGGTCCATGCCAATCATGACTTTCGTGTGTTGCGACTGGTGATTAGAGGAGACGCTTTTTTTGTGTATAGCTTGTAACTGAATCACTTTGGTTTGTCATTTAATTCCATTAATTTTTTCCCCTTGTGCTGGCAAATAATCAAATGAACAAAGTGTGCTCGTTCCACAGTGGCTGCCATATGTTCTGGCCCAAGAAGACATCAAATAAGGAACTCTACAGGAGGACTGGCTGTTGTAATATTAAAAATGGCTGAAACAATTAATCAATTAATAAAAACATTTGGCCATTACTTCACTAACACGATATATAGCGTATACAAATGGTTGCAGCTCTACATTTTATGACTGTGGATCTTCAAAGTGGCTCTCAAATGGACACCACCAGGCCAAAAAAAAAAAAGAAAAGCAAATGAGGATCACTGAATGAACAACAGTCATTGTTCCCCATTAATTACTTGGCACTGTGGCACTTCTCATAATAGCATTTTAAGATATCTTACATTTTGTGCTGTTGCTTCGGCAAAGCATATTTTACTCCGTCTGAGTCAAAAGATTGAACATATAAATCTTTGCTTGAACAAATCTGTTTTTCTCTTCAATTTTTCTCTCAAAATGCAGCCGATTGACGCATTTCATTAAAATTTTTAAAATTCTAAAATTTTAAAATCTCCTTCGGGGAAGCCAACCATCCCAGAGGGTCCAGGGTCCACCCACCATTGTCTCACAAATCCTGTGGGAAACGCTCAGTATGTTTACATGCACAGCTTAGTCAGATTACATCCATAGTTCGACTATGCTAGTCAATCAGACAACCGCAATTGTAGAGTATACATGCCAGTGAGAAAATCGAATTATTGGCCGAAGCATGTCATACCCCGGTACGTTAGGTGGCGCTGTACTAGGGATGTAATGGTTACCGGTGTCACGGTAAACCATGGTAAAATTCCCAATGGTGAAGGTTAATGTTTACGTTTTAATTGCCATGGTAACCGCCGCGGTCGGTAACCACGGTGTGGAAAACTCGCGCTTGTTACGTAGTGAAGAAGACATGGCGGGGGGAGGACGTGACAGTAGCGGCCCTCAAGGCATTTTTCCGCCTTCAAAGAGAACCAAATCTGCAGTCTGGGCATATTCTGGTTATTATAAGAATGCTCAGGGACAGCTGGTCGAGGCTGGCAGCCCTGTCTGCAGGAGCTGCAGGAAGAAAGTTGCTGCGAGGGTCGGAAACACATCCGATTTACTTACTTTCACTTTACAACCATCACCCTCAACTGTTCAGCGAATGCAAGGTAAAATAACCTAAAGCTTGTGTGCATGATGTATGTGCATGTCTAATATACTTAATATCAGAAATATATATAAGTAATAGTAGAAATATATAATACTTGTGGATTATTTGTAGAATAGACTATATATAAAGAATAATATAAAATGAGGAATATAACAAGTGTCTAGATAGACACAAGAGCCAAAGTATAGTATTATAATTATCCAACCTGTTTCTCACAAAAGTGATGTGATCTAAATTGTGAGTTTTGATCTGTTGGTTGCATCCTTAGTGTAAAGCAACAATCAAAGTAATAATTAATAATGACATTTTCATTCATTTTTTTCACAGAGAGGATCTGCTGGCCAATCGAGTGCTGCTTCCAGTACATCTCATTCTACCTCTAAAATGCAGACATTAAAGGACACGTTTCAAAAACAGGCTGCCTCATCACAAAAAAGCCAGTGACCTATTTTGCACAGTTTTGATACATTCTCTTATACTTGTTTAATGTTGATTTTGCAGTGTTTTGTTAAAGTTTTGGATTTGGACTATTTTAATATATAATAAATATATTTAAGTATAAATCTTGATGAAATATTTCAATTTATCAGTGTTTTTTCAACATTATGAAGACATTTTAAAAAATACCGCGGTATACCGATAACCATGATAATTTTAGTCACTATTACCGCAGTGTGAAATTTTTATACCATTACATCCCTACACTGTACTCATTTCAACTAGTGGTAATAGAGCCACCTCCGGCTGACCTCTTTACGTCACCAGCAACAACAAACTCTGCCTCGGCATTAAAGAAAGATGGCGTACGAAGAGCGAGACAAAGCTACATCTTTGTACATTTCGTATATGGTGTCCATGATAATTCAACAAACTAGATGCACAATGGAGCTTTTGCTTGCGGTTATTTCGGAGGAAAGAAACCGCCGCCGAAAAAATCTTGAGCCTGCGCAGAACGCAAAATCTGATCCGATTTGATGTAACGTATACATGCAGGAGTAATGCGACCATCAATCGAATAATCGAGGTGTTTTAATCCGACTATGAGAAATCCGATCCGGTCCGATTTTAGTCAGACTAAGGTGGAGGCCTGCACGATATGAGGAAAATTTGCGATGTGCGATAACACTGTTCAATATCGCGATGACGATTTAACTTGCGATAAATTAACAAATATTCAAGTTTGCATATTATTAGCTATACATGTTAATGATTGGCTAACGTTTTTAATTGTTTGTGTAGGTCTTTATAACTGAGGTGGCACCTGTGTTTGTAACAAGTTGTCTCTCCTGAATCCAAAATAAGTCCATATAACAGTGTCACGGAGCAGCTCCGTCACTAATTGTGGGCAGCGCATATGCGCGCACACACAGCATATTTCTCTGTGGTGTTGCTGGCTGTAAGCAGCACTCACACACACATGCACACACACACACACACACTCGACACACGGCTCTCCGACACACACACACACACACACACACACACACACACACACACACACACACACACACACACACACACACGCCCGTCGGAGTTAAAAACATCTCGTAATTCATTTCCTTAAAGTCCGTGTAAAGCAGAAATAAATTTGTGTTATGAGTTTGTCACACCACAGAAACATGTGTCATTGACCACTGAGCCAAATTCAAAAGATTAAAAAAAATTGCCAAGCATATAAAATTAGGTCTCAAAATCATGGAAAAACAAGCACTTCTCTCTGCTGTGAAACGCTGGGGGCGTGTCAGATAGAGGCGCTGGAATCACGCCCACGCGCAGGAGGGGAGCTGCCTCCGTGTACTGCAGGAGGACCTAACCTACAGTAACAAGGGAAGCTACTAGCAGCGTCATCGATGGACCCAGCCCGACCTGTTTGAGCCATAAGAGCCAGAAACTGACTCTGAGTCAGACACTGATAGTGCTCAGCCTCGTTCCTCACAGTAAAATATTACCTGTGGATTATCAATGTGCTGTCAGATGGACTCTGTTCAGGGAATGAGGCCAAATCATGTCATGATTAAATGCAATAACATTTGCTAACATTACATGGGCATGACAGGATGCACGATATAAAATCACCTTCAGGATTTGCATCTTCAGCAAAATGCATTTAATTGCCAAAATGTACAATATTCATAACATACATAAGCACACACTTACACTTAGAGCTGAGATCTGGCCCAAAAAAATCAAGCCCGACTGGATTGAGCCGAGACCGTGCAGGTTGTGTCCGAGCCGGCCCGGCCGGACCTACACATTAGCTGTAATTATGAGCCCAAGCCCGATTTAAACCCGACATTTTCTTAATACGTGGGCTGTTATAACGGACATTCTCAAGCTCCATGTTGCACTTAGACTACACAATCAGTGATGCCGGTAACGCGTTACTCTAATCTGAACACTTTTTTTCAGTGAGGAGTAATCTAACGCGGTAATATTTCCAAACCACTAATCAGATCAAAGTTACTTATTCAAATCACTGTGCATTACTATTATTTTTGTCATTTTCCTTAGTAAAACTATATATTTTTGCTTTCTTCTTGCGTCGCGGAGAGTGATGTCATGTGCGCGAGAAGTCACATTTTTTGCACAAGGACATTCACTCACGTGTAAAACCACGCAGCGGCACAAACAACATGGATGGAGGAGAGAGATGCGCCTTTGTAGCTGGAAATACAGTCATTATTTTGAGTTATTACAAACACACACACACACGCTTGGTCAAGGGCCGGTCGAACCGGCCCGACGATATTGACAGGAAATATCGGCTCAGCCCGGCCAGCGGTCCGGTTCGCATCAGTGATTTTTCGCGTGGTGATTTTTAACTCTCCACAGTAGCTCCGTTTGACAAAATCGATCCACCGTTTCCTTACGTTGTCGTCCTTAGGAAACTTAAATAAGCTAAAGGCACCGTTACCCTGCACACTGTGGCATCCATGAAAGATGCAGGAGCGATGTGGAGGAGACATGACTGTGTAGCTGACTGGTTGACTGGTTAGCTAGCTGCAAACTATTCTAAGAGATCCAAGACTCGAGAGCAAGCGGAAAAACCTTGGAAGCTAATGCGCTGAATGTATTTATACGGCTTCTGCAGTAGGCCGGAGTTTATGCAAATCATCATGATTTCTGACCCACAGTTTGTGAGCCTTTTACATGTTTTAAGGAAATACATTTATGACCTATGTGTTTAGAAGAAAATGGCTGAATTTGCTTTACACAGACTTTAACTGTTTAGTAGCGTGATCAAGGGTGCACACTTGTTCGTCCTACTATTTCCTAGATACATACATACGTACTCACACAATCAGCACACTGTGCTCTTTCTTTTCACCACAAGGTCTTTGTTGGCCACATTTTCATGGCTTTCTCTTCTTTTTCTTATTCATCGTGTGTCAGGCAGTCTTTTGCGATCTGTTTATCGCACGTGTTCATATCGCAATGATGATGAAAATTCGATTTATCGGGCATCCCTACTAAGTTGTATACGTGCATCTTAAAAATCCGATCATTGTCTGACTAACCCAGTAATTCAGTTTTCGTGAGTGTCATGTAAACGCACTGAGTGACTGTGGAGAAGGAGCTGCCATAGAGAAGTCTCTCATGGGGTGAGGCACAGCTGGATATGAAAAAATGTGAAAGATGAGGTATATTATTGATGCTTCATGTTCCAAAGTGGGCATAGAGATTAAAAGCTTTCCCCCAACAAACCCATAGGAGACTTTTATTGTGAAGCAGCAACAGGAAATGTGAAACGTGTTTATCATCAAGTCAATCGAGCTTCATTTGCATTAGCCATTCTCCAATAGAAAAGTGCAAGCAGAAACAAACACAGAGAGCGTTTTTTCTCCAAAAACGTGATATCAAGGTAAACAACTTCTTTGATCTGAATGCTCTGCAGCGAAGAAACACTTGCATCATTCGAACGTGTCTTGAGTGGACGCTCACAGCTCAGACGAGCAAGTATATTCCCACATGTGAGCAGTTCAGTTAAAGTGCTCATCTAAATAGTTCTTCAATGACAAGAAAAACTATTCAGTTCTTCACCAAAAAATATCTTTTTAAATCTCGTCAGCCCTTGGATTTATTTTGGGGTGTCCCAACTTGCGGGAAACACTTTCCTGAGCCATCAAGTGTTAGACATACTCTACTCGCTACCATCCTCCCTCTGTCACATCAGTAGGGTTTCTCATCTCACAACTGATTTTGAAAGACAAATCCTTTCAGCTGTTATTCTTATATAGTGTTTCAAAAATAACACAGAGACCAAACTAGGTTGCGGCGCGTCGAGAGGTCACGGCGGCACACTTCCTGTTGCTGGTTGTGTCGAGCAGAGTGCTGTGGCGAAGTGACAGCTTCTGTCAGCAGCTTTCCGGGAGAGGAGGCGAGTGAGCGGTGAAGGGAGGGAGGGGAAGGCGGACAGGCAGGAAGGAGCGCTTTGGTTGTACCCTGCATCCCAATAATGTTTGACAGCCTCCTTTTTCTATCCTCCTTCTCACTTGATGAAATGAAGACCATTCTGCAGCAAGTGAAGAAGTTGGTAATTTAACAGAGGGGAGCTGTCTATAACCTGCTCAGACACAGCCAAGGACCATGAAAAAAGTAAAGTTAAGGGTCCGTACTTCTGCTACCTTTAACTCCCTCTGTGATTAAAATGTCAGTGTGGTATGGAAGTTGCTGCTTTTCTTGGTTTAACAGTTACCACGATCATATATCTAATTCAATCTTAATATTAATCTAAAAAAGAAACGAGATTGCGAAAACTGATACCAGTTTCACAAGGGTCACCAACACTGCCTACAACACTGTAAAAGGAGTCAGCACTAAGAAATGCTCAGCTATATCAGCAGTGTCCCAGTTCACTGCACAAGTAGCCAATCATCCATTAACGACAGGGTTAGTGTTAGAGAAACATGGATCTGAAGAAAATGTATTTATTTATTTTTAAATAATAAACGCTAGCCAATCAGTAATTTTTCAGGCAAAATGTTTAAACATTTGCTGGTTCCAGCTTCTTAAATGTGAGGATTTGCTACTATTCTTTGTCATTTATAAGAGCAAATGAGGAGTCGTTGGGTTTTGGACTATTGGACTCGTGCTCATAATTTGGGGAATCAGCAAACTTAATATGTGATGAACATGAGCGTCACTGCCTCTCATGCAAGTTAATAGTGATCACGTACTGTTTTAAAGAATCCGTCTGTGAATGGAAGAGGATAATATTTGATACAGAACGGCGTCATTATGGATATCACTTCTTTTCTTCAAAAGACCCACCCTATTCTACTGCTGACTGGTAAACAATTCGTGAACACAGCCTCCGACTGGTCGAACAACTCCAGAGCCCTTGATCACAAAATGCTACCCTTCTGGGAAATAAGTCACTAATATGCAGCTTTCCAGAGAAATTTAGTCAATCATATACAACAGTGATATGTACTGTAGGGCTGTCAAAATTCATCCAAAATGACTTTCGTATATTCGTTCTAAAAAAAACACATATATTTGAACCATTCGAATATCTATATTTGCGCATTATGTCAATAACAGGAGGACAAACTAATACAACGAGACACACCTACTTGTATAGGTATTTTCGGGATACGGTACCTCGGTTCTAATTCTTGACAAAACTCTCTGAAGCCTGTGCCATCACCAATATTGATCGGCCTCGAATGAAGCAAGTTTCTTTGTGCACACCTCTTGTTGTGCTGCAGACAAAGAGTTTGTGGGTCAAGATGTGGCTGTTTAGTTGGAGTTCCAGACATCATGACATGTTCATTTGGGTGCACATTTTCGAGATGTGCCCTCATGTTGCTAGTGGTGGAATGGTAAGCTAACTGTAGCACAACTTATACAGCTTACATACAACTTTATCTCGAGGCGCATTTTTGCCGTCTACTGAGCAAACAGGGCTTTTTAGGTTGCTTGGAGTCCAAACAACTCTCTCTGCTGCCGAGTTGGGCTCTGAACTTTCTGCCATTTCGTTTTTCTCTCTGCCATCTGTCACGGTTTTTGTCGCGTCTCACTTTCAGCTGTGAGTGACGCTTGCAAGTGCGACTCCTGTAGCCTGTCCCTGACCCGTCATGCAGTGCGCCCACTCGCAAAGCAGCTAATGCGTTTTTTTCCACGGTCGAATATTAATTTTCACAATCGAATCTCCGTTTCTTTTAAATATTCGATTATATATTCGAATTTAGAATATTCGTTGACAGCCCTGGAAAAAATAGTGATGAGCATTTTCACAATTTGATTGACATTTCATAGACTTAAGTAGTTAAAAAATAATCAGCAGATTTTTTTCATAATGAGAATAATCGTTACATCCCTAATATCCTTAGCTGTAACATTCAGCTGCTACCTTCACTGTCTTTCCAAAGAAATCAGCTTTTGTTTTGTTTTTACTTTTTCAAAACACCTCAGCGAAACATCAAATGATGATACCGGTTGTCCATCTTATCTGACTGGCCTTCCTGCAAAGACAACAACACTGACACAGAAAATCCCCTCACACAGTACACCACGGCTGCCGACAAAGTCTACTATCTATGAAAATACTCTGGTACTGGTATTTAGAGTCTGACAAAAGACAGGCCCATGCCTCTTTGCGGGATATAAACCCAGCAACTAGCGAATAAGCTCATTCTGTGGTATAATTGTTGCATTCCAGAGTGCTACAGACACCAGCCATAAGCCTATTATTAGCCATATGGAGAGTGCTACAGGCCTGGCTGGTTAGAGAGGGAAATGCGGTGCTGGATGGGTGCCAAATCCTCGAGGAGATAGCAAGAGAAATTCCTCGCTTTTAATTAAGAACTTAATACTGAGACTGCTATTAGTGATTAGTATGTAATTAAAAAGCTCTAGCAGTGTTACACATACAAGTCTAATTAATAGCAGTGTGTGTGTGTGTGTGTGTGTGTCTGTAGGAAGCCTAAAAGTGACACTCTGCTGATAATCTCAATTTGCTCTCCAAGCAATATGAAAGCAAAGTTTGTATTAAAAACACAAATTTGGTAGGGGAAGAGGTGCCTCAGGTATACATTGCCTGATAAAGAAATGTCATCACAAGGAGACAAAATGTGGCTGTTATTGTTTCACAGTTCACCTTTAACATCTACCATATTGAGCAGGTAAACAATATTTGTTGCATAAAGGAGGTAAACAGTTACAAATGGTATTATTTCATAAGCTTAGCTATATATTCTGGCTCACCTGTCCCAAGAGGTTTTCCTGTCATAGAGTAGAAAGTTTAACTGATGAGCACATATTTCTCATGAATCTCGGTGCAACAAAATCACAGTTTCTATCGCCAAGAGTATGGACCATATTCAGACGGCAGCCATTTTCCTCTGACGTCACTCTCAGGGAGGGAAGCTCAGATGCTGGGATAATGTTATGCCGCTGTGTTCTAGATAGTTCTAGTTCTAAACTGTTTTGTCTGGGAGGAGAAGGAGAATCTGGAGGGAGGGTGAAACAACATTTCTGATAACCCATTAGCTACTGCTAGCGTTCAAAGCTAACATTGCAGTTTAATTACATTCAGTGTGTCAAAAGCCCCTTTTAGATAGAAAAGGCGGCACATTGTTCCTTTTCCAAAAGCCGCCACTTGGCCGCCACTGGGGTAGGTGTAAACATGTGATGTGACGTGTCGAAGCTGGGCGATGAACAGTGACAACGAATTTGTCTTCAAAATAAGAGCTTTACATTGCACCCCATTGAAGTTTAGAACTGGGTTCTTAGCGGGGGGCTTTTAATTTGAAAGTAGCGACCGTTAGTAGCTTGTCGCTACAAAGACAAGCAGACAACAAGACAGCTACAGAGACCGAGGAGATGCTAGCATCTCCCGGATCTCAGTGGCTTTCCAGTTGCTCATCTTGACGTCTGCGTACGAGTGATGGACTGACTGCTGTGATCAGCTGTTTCCAGGTTTTAAATAAGTGTACCCCCCGAGGCGGCAAATTGGCGGACCAAAACAGACCCCCAATCTACCGCCCTCTGTCTAAAATCCGCGGACCTAGCCGCAAAAATGATGGCCAAATTGGCGGCTTGCTGCCCAGTATAAAAACGGCTAAAGATGTGCGTTAATGTTTCAAATCAATTTATGCCTTTTCCATTTGATCATGTTACACTATCACAAAGAAATATTAGCTGGGAAGTGTTTGAATGCTAACATTAGCTGTTGCATAACACAATCTAACAGGTTAGACAATCCATTGTCTTTACTTGACATTCAGGGCTTCTCACCCTGAATATGATGTCAGATGAAAACAGCCACCATGTCAATATGGTAAATTGTGTACAATAATCAGTGCATGTTGTTTATATAATACATTTTATCATTTAGGTTTCAAATGTGATTGTGATGATGCAATAGCTTTTAAGGCTTACAATGTTCAAGAATGTGACATTTCCTTTTATCGTGCTTATCGTCATCAGAGTGAGTAGGGAAGTCAGCACCTATTGCATTTTTCTTGGATGATCCCGATTCATGTTGATTCCGATTGTCTTTCTAAGAACTATAATTGACAACAAACAAAATCATCTGTATATTCACTGTAAATTATCAACTATCAAATAGAGCAAATATTTTCTCCAAAAGTGCACCAGGTCGGAGGACCTCCTCTCACTCTCACACAAAACAAGTTCCAAACTAAAGCGCTCTGTTACTGGACAGAACTTCTTTGTACAAAAAACAACCAGCTGAAAATTAATTGCAGTATATCCCACTTGACTAACATGTAGCTGTAGCTGTAGTTTTATTCAGTCACCTGTTACTAAAATGGTCCATGCTAACCATAGGTCCTCTTAATAAGCAGTTGCGCAGTGTTTACTGGTATCCAGGACTCTTACTGTGACAGGTAAAAACGGAAACAGTCTGTCTAATGATCTGCAGTTAAAAGCTTGCTGTGCTGATTCAGAAAATGGATCCTCAGGGTTGTTATTTTGCAATCATAGAATTCAAAACAAACTACATCTTTTGTTTTCTTGAGAGATCCATTCAGGCAGAAATCACCAACTGGATTCTTAGAGATCAGATAAAAACTCTGTGTGCCAAAAAAATTCATTTCAGAGTCAAGGTTGTATTTGATTTGGGCGGAATCTATGTTGAATATCAACATTTCAAACACAATGTCAACAGGGAGACTTTGACCTTGAGACACACACACACACACAAAACGCATAAATACGCACACACACAAACATCTGGACAGCAGGCTGGTCTAACGTGACGTGTACACTGGGAATGCTGGGCTACATGTAACAGTTCTGTATGTGTTACTTAGTGACAACAGGATCAACACAGAGTCAGGGGTGAGACTCAATTTAACAAGCAGACGGCTGAGACATTTTCCCAGGCACCACTATCAGACTCCTTTAGGGTGACTCTGGAAAATACAGACAAAAAGCGCAGAGACACACACACTGACATGAGTACGCAGCTGTAGACACGTAAACACATGTAGCCACCATGTACACCAGCTCCACACAGACTCTGCACACTGTGTTCTCCACAGATCTTCCCCAGATTGTCTCAAACTGAACCACAACAAGCAGAGAACAGTGGGAAAAGTGCACATAAGACACAGGCCCAGGAGCCTCAGTGCAGCTCCGGCCACATAATGACTCCCAGCAGCCAATGACAACAGCCTCCCTCCACATACGTAAGTACACTTGACACTGTGCACCAACCTCCACTGCGCTCAGTCGCAGATCTCCCACAGAGCCAGCAGGAGAGGACTGCAGCCAGAATAATGGCCCCGGCGCTGATTCATATCAGGTGATTGTCTCTGACATGTGGTGTTCAGCCAAAGGCCAAAGGCCATCGCGGTAGCGTTGCCCTTTACAAAGTCACATTAGGCCTTGCTAATTCGCAGGCAATTAGCCCGGCTACATGGGAGCTAGCCCGAGGCATTAGGGGTCGCAAGAGAGCAGGTTAGTCAGCACAGACGGCAACAAGCTTTTTGGTGAAGGTAGCGATCTGGACTGCATTTCTCTAGAGGTAACTAATGGGAAGGCCTGCACATTTACATTATATTACAATGGGGAGCAATTTAACCTGCATTTCCCATCATTATTCAGCTGGAATGGAATAAAACAGAGCAGCATCGAATACAGATGAATCTGTACAGATATATTCATTTCATCAATTCGTCATCAATATATATACAACATTATATATACCGTAATTCTATCCTCTTCTGAGTGCAAAATCTAGTGTATTCTTTTTTTATATAATTCATAGGGTGTACTATATTTATGAAACGTAGTTTTTGTTCTACTTTTTTGTGTGTATTCGCTCCTCTGACTACCTTTTCTTGCCTTTCTGTTTATTATCTATCTCTGAGGGACACACACAAGAAGTCCAGTGTACCTGTCCAACCCTGTACCTATGCAAATGGCAACAAAACACTTAATCTACAGTTTACTTGGGTGAGCTTGCCCAGGTAGTATATTTGGCAACCCAGTAAAGCATTTTATGGGTTACTTGGTTATTTTTAACCCTGTCTAAACTAATTTAATCATCATTTAGTTCATTATTTAGTTGTTTTAGTGTTATAAATTAGTAAAAAAAAATATCCATCAACAGCTCCCAGAGCCAAATGTGGCATCTTTTAATTACTTGTTTTGACTAACCAGCAGTCCGAAACCCAAATATATTCTTCGATGATATAAAACAATCAAACAATATTAAACATATCAACAGAACCAGTTAATGTTTGGCTTGAAAAATGACTTAAATGTTAAACCATTACCAAAAGTGTGCTGTCAATCAGTTAATGCATTCAATGTTACAGAATAAACGCTAACAGAATAGAAAAATAATTTCAGTACCATCCACCAAGGTTGAAAACATTAATTCACCAAGACATAAAAACAAAACCGAACAGAGTAAATAAAGGTGGTGCAATATGAAATGCTAAAACATAGCATAGCATAAAAGGAAAGTTAATTAAGTCATAACATTAAACTCAACACAAAAAATACAGCAGGGCAGGTGGTGAAGGTCAGTTTTTAGACTTTAAAATTCTCTCTGGGATGAAAAAGCAAGAAATTCTTGAAACACCAAAATCCATTTTTTTTTACTCGCTCTTACAAATTGATGGATATGAGACAAAGACAGGAAGACAAAAACCGTAGAGGACAACCAACAGTGGGTTTTCAAAGGCTGATATAATGGGGAGAGTTGGGAGAAAGAGAAAGCTGAGATACAACATCGTCATCTATATTCATATTTTTAATATTTGTATTTCTTTTTTTAGTGTAACACTGCAGAAATTGAACAATCTTTGGTATTAACTTTATTAGAACAGCTGAACATTAGGGCGCTCTCTCTCCCCCTAGTCCCTCCCACCCTCTCTGTGAACAGTTACAGTGAAACTCAGGCTTTGTAGTTAGTAAAATGTAGTTACTTTATTTCGAGTTGAAAAGCTAGCAGTAGCTGTCTGGTTTGATATCCACACAAACGATCTGGAAACGTGTGATTAAGTGGATTACATTGTTGAAAATCTGCTCTGTGGCTGAACTGGCCAGGATTACATTGTTAAATGCCACTCTTACAAACCATTAATGTTGGTGCATATTTCCGGGGTAAGGGAGATCCTCAAGTGTGCAATTTAATTTCATGAATGGATGGATGGTTACTTGGCTGGATTATTGGTATCATTGGTACAGTATTACAGAATGGTTTCTGTTCCTGCCTGTCTGGCTGCATCAGTGCCCTGTTCTTATTGCGGACAAGGTGATGGTGCCACGTCATATACTGAGACTAAATAAACTGACAACGGGTCAGATGAGAGAGGTCTGGCCACGCGAGACTAAATATGACTTCGGTAAAATCAAATGTTTAACGTTACCCTGAGACCGCATAGATTGAACGCTAGCCGAAACTTTCTAACAGTATTGGCAGTGTCATGCATGGTAGGTATTTCATGGAGTGGAGAATTACTTGTTACGTTAGTGTCTCTTAGTCTACATTGAAAAACGTGACATTAAGGAAAGTCTGTTGCGCACAAATGGCTCCTGTGTCAGTTTGTTTACTTTAGATTAAGAGGGAGATTAAGAGGATTTGGATATTTCCAGCAAAAGTGGCCCTCGCATGATGATGATTGAATCAATGAATCCTCCACTCAAAATGGTGACGTACTCCTCCACGGTGAGTGGAGGCTCCGCAGCCATCTGTAACTATCACAGCCAAGTTCAACTGATAACAATCATTTGTAAAAAGGTCCTATCTGTGTCGATTAATTGGCTAAACTGAATAATCGGTCGACCTCTAAAAAAGAGAAACCCGAACCTGTGTGGCTTCTGTCTATGAGTAGTACTGAAGGTGGACCCTAGAGTGGAGGGACACGTGGGTGTGAAGGGCTGTGAGGGGGCCGCGGAGGGCATGGGAAAACAGAGCGGCGCACAGTGTGGTACACAGACAGAGAGAGGGAGAGGCTGGTAAAGATAACATAGGGGAGATAATACTGTTCCAGTGAAACAAAAAACAATGACACAGCCTGTTTGCACCCCCATTCTGTACACTCCAACTCCACTCCAGTTTAATCCTTTGTTTTAAAGAGGGAAATGCTATGCATGCATGTTACACAAGATGAATGTAGGTGCGTCAACAAGCTCCATAAACAAATGGCTTATGCAGTCGTGTGCTATTTAATTTCAGGATGTTTTTTTGTTTCAGATTCTGAACCTCCTCCACAGCTCCGGAGGAAGATTCTCATCATTACCTCTTCTCGAATGAAAAGAGCTCTCCATATTCAGTTACACAAAAATCTCACGACCTTGGAAAACTACCTGAGTGTAACAGCTAAGTAGAATTAGGCCATTTAATGCACGTGAAAATGTGTGTGTGTGTGTGTGTTGCTACAACATATGCAGAAAGCCTGTGTTTTAAAAGCCTCTGTGTGTGTGTGTGTGTGTGTGTGTGTGTGTGTGTGTGTGTGTGTG
>CAEMYA010000044.1:634680-684910 GCA_903131615.1 Diplodus sargus
TGTGTGTGTGTGTGTGTGTGTGTGTGTGTGTGTGTGTGTGTGTGTGAGAGCCGCCAATGTCTGCCGAACGTGGCAGCTAGACAATCTCTGTGTCTGCGTCCCACTGTGTACAGCTGACAGCAATCACCTGAACTGGAATGAACCGTACTTATGTAACTTTCCCTGTGACGACCATGGCTGGTATAAAACAAGCCCCACTGTGCTGAATCGGGTCATCCAGGAAGCGAAAGTTTCCAGCCTTTTTCTCAAAAGACAAAAATGCAACATGCTCCACCTTGAAGTGCTTCATTTGTTACTTTACATGCCCTCTAAAATGTTAGTTCATGCACAGGGCAGTGGTGGTGGGAATGAATGATTTTTTTGAATGCCACAGATCTGTGTGAGCTAGTTTTTAAAAATGCTGTGCTCCTTTATGTGCACTAACAAATAAGGCCTGGCCTGGGTGGAAATCAACACAACTTTTGGGTTCTGCATCTTACAAAGAACCCTCCTCGCTGATGTCGTGGTCAAATGCCAGAACATGTGAAAACATAACCACAGCGCCATCATGCACTGCGCTTTAATGACACTACTAGAATGCAGCCACACACACACAAATCAATGAATCTAGAGGTGTAATTATGGGATACTAAAACATCCTGGCACTCAACCAGCAGGAGAAGGCAGTCGTGAGCTGCAGCGAGAGAGAAAGCCTGAATGGTCTTAATAACCCCTATCCTCTCCCTGCGAACAGAAAACGAATTGATTGAATCCTATGTGCAGGTAAGAAGCTCTGCCAACACAACCTGGCTTGTATCATAACCTTTTTGTCTCCGTTGCTGGCATGCATCTCCGCTCGGGGAACGGCGTGTTCAAGATTATAGATGGGGAACAAACACAGGTTCGTGAAAAGGGAAGAAGAGGAGACGAGAGGAGGAGAGGAGTGAGTGAGTGAGTGACTAAGAGAGCGAAGGAGAGAGGAGGGGAGGAGAGGGATTGGTGGAGTGCAAGTACTCGGGAGATGAAGACAGAAAGTGAAAGAGAGAGGAAAAATAATGAGAGAAGAAGAAAAATGTTTCTGCTCTCAGAGAGATGAATTGGTTGATAGTTTGCAGACAGCCTTTACGATGTGTCAGTGAAAGGACTATATCCATCCCCTTCTTCGCTAATAAGGTAGAGAATCCCCAAGACACAACCATAGGGATCTATTCATTTGTCTCCAATAACACAGCCACCCTTTCTGCTCAGATTTGCCAGGATTTGCATAGCTGCATTTACATAAGGATTTAATAATGTCGTCTGAATGAGACTAAATGCATCTGTCAATCACTCCCAGTTCACTAAAAGGTTTCAGTGCTCCTCAAGGCAACCGCTTGAGAAATGGGGTTGAGGTTTAGAAACTTTAAATTCACTCAAAGATTCAGATCTTTGATCACCTTTTTTGGGTAGATACATAGAAACACTTATGAGCACTTGAGACCTGAAAAGCACAATGCAAGGCAAGATCACATACAATATTCACAGATACTTCAACCCCTGTGTAAAATGCCCAAAAGAAGAGGGACATTGTCTTAATTCCTTCCATCTGTGGTTGCAAACTTTCTGGGATCATTTATCAGAATTTGGAGTGTGAAACCCAGGCCATCTCTCTAGCTGCTGCTTCTAAGTCTGGAAATCTGAGAAGCCCCCAGCATTCAACATGTGGCTGAAGGAATTGGGGAATGTATTACATCTACAGAAAATACAACAAACAAAGAGGGACTAGTATGAAAATCAGGCAACCTGTCATTAGTCTGATTGTAAAAGTTAAGTGTTTTAAAGTGGCCAGTAGTCCAGCAGATCTTAGTAACATATACTGACATCAAAAATGGACAGTCGCTTCTGAAATATGTTGGCGGAGCATTGTCTACAACGGCATCATCAACTCTGGTGGCTAACGCAACGCAGACATAACAGGTGAATTCTCAGGGTTATATCTCATAAGCTAATTGCTCCAAGTTTTTTTTTCTTTTTAATTATTGGTATGATATATATTGTCTAAATTTCATGTTGGACACAATCTGAAAACCTACACAAACATTCAAAAAACACTGTTTTTAAAAGAGACCAAAGCAATAGTATGATTCACTATCGATTAATTAAGCGGCCATGGTCCCAAGGAGCAGCAATATAATACAAAAGTATAATAACAAAAAAGGTCTTTCTGATTTCATCTACTTCTCATGTTGTAAGAAACCATGTTTGTTCTAAGGAACCATGTGATCGGAGCTGGAATGCACTCAGATCCACTTGGATCCCCTCGGATATTAGATATGCTGACACAGACCCAGGACCCGTGGCAGTACGACAAGTAACCAGACCCGATTTGACTGAGTAGCTTTGGAGCCGTTTCGAGTCAGGTCTTGAGTCTGGTCTCAGAAGCGAATTGACTCATGAAAACCTATAATTTTGAAATAGTACTGAAAATGTCTCACCGCTCTGTCGTCTTGTTTAACTGCAATGACAGTTTAAGTCAAGTACGTTAGAGAATTGATGTTAATTAGCTACAGCTGATATAATTGGCAGACCCTGATGTTTGTCATTTCACCAAAATGATTGAGTGACAGTCTGGAAGCAGCTTTAGCAGCAAGACTCCACATCACATCGTGTAACTTATTTGTCTTGTCTTACCTTCCAGCCGCTGCCTGCCTCTCTGTAGTAGGGGAAGTTGTCACAGATCCACTGGTAGATCTCACTGAGGGTCATCCGTTTGCGCGGCGAGCCGTTGATTGCGAAGGTGATGAGGCTGGCGTAGCTGTAGGGCGGTTTACCGTCTCTGTGCTGTGCGGCTTCCTCTTGGTCCAGCGTTGTTCCTGGGTCCAGATGGGTGATTTTCTTGCCAGGCCCATGCCCGTGATGGTGGGCGTGGTGGTGGTGGTGCCCGTGGTGGTGGCCGTGGTGATGGCCAGTGTCTGCCTTCTGGATGGCTGCCCTCATGCTGAGCTGGGGGAGCCAGTCCATCGAGGTCAGGCTGCTCTCCAGCTCAGAGGTCATGGTGCTTGTAGGTCGAGGGGTCAAAAGAGAGGTGCGAGAGGCTCAGTGACGTGGCGTGTGGAGGATCTCCTTCTGGCTCACTGAATGGGTGCTGTGCAGCAGCCTTGGCTAGAGTCTGGAAGAGCAGGAGGTTTGTTTACTATGCCTATTCATCTCCTTTAGCTGGAGCAGAAAGCGCACTTGGCAGAGTCACACAGATGTTAACGTGCACATTATTTTCCACATACAGTGAAGCTTTGTATAATGGAAAACAAAATATTTTGGCATGTTCATCACTTGGTCTTTAACACTGCACATAAATATGATCTGCAGCGTGAACTATGGATAATAAAAATAAAAAAACTTTGATGAAACAGTTGTATTCTATTAACTACACAGTGGAAAGCAAAGCAGTACGGGAGCGAAATATACAAGTGAAGTGTCTTACTCTTCCCAATCCTTTCCATCTTTCTTTGGGCCAAAGCATCTGGGGAAGTCACCGAAGTGAAAGGTAGAGTCCTTCCCTCGTGCATGTTCACAAGTTCTTCATTTAGCCACTGCAATGGCTGCTGCTGCAACGCACAAACACAGAACCACACAAGACGGTGAGCTTGCACTGCCAGACAGCCTTCATAAGATATTAATATTGCACAACCGCTCAACTGGCCTCGGCATCTGTCCAACCCGATTAAAACTCTTCTCTCTTTCTCTCTCTGTGTTCTGTCTATCTGGATTGCCTCTCACTCTCGTTCCCTCCAAAGTGGAAATGGCAATTGGATCTGCAGAGTGACTAAAAGCTGGGGAATTGTTTTCACAAGTGCCTGCCAAATGGGGGGAACAGCACGGGAGGAATTCCAACCCTCTGGAGGAGCCGAAAGGCTCGTCCCCTTTCCCTCTCTGTGTAACCCCCCCACACCGTGCTCCCATTCTCTGACTCTCGACGTGCCTCACTCTCCTGTCAAGTCTGTAACCCCCCCGCGCGCGCGCGCCTCAGATCCTGCTCAGACAGACACAAACAATGAAAGAACTCAAGAAGCCTCAACATTTTAATTTGGTTGCTATTTTTAGAGCAGCGCTGAACTTAAAAATGTGTCCTCCTGTGTAGGAACTTCTTATTTTTTTCGGTCGTGGGGGCTTTCGTAAATAGTTTGAGCATGATTCAGAAAAATAACAAAGACTATCATTCGGTACACACGAGAGAACTTACTCACCCATTGTTCTGTACTTTAGTCAGTCACAGAACATTCGTAGATTTGTCACTACTGGACTGAGAATGTCATGTAACTGTTACTCATCGCTGGAGTGAAGATGTTGCATTCAGATGACACTAATTCGTCAAAGAAAACTGCCTTGTTTAGTGCTCGGAGGCTTTAGGAAGATAAACGTCTTATATAGTAACCTATGAGGAGTTCTGTGAAAGAGACGGCTACTGAGGTGTCCTACGCAAGTATTTAGTTAACAATGGCTGGATGAATTCAGCCTCCCAAGGATACAGAAATCTACATCTAAGCCTTCATCTGCCATCCCATGCAGTAACCTTCATGTGTCCTTGAACAACAAAGAGTCTATTGGCCCACGCATTTTCCATTCATGCACACTGTATATAATCAAGGTGGGAGAACTTCAATGTGCCTTCCTACCAGCAGGCACACAAGCCCCTCCGTCTCTCTTTCCTCCAATCCCCCTGGAGAGCCAGGATGAAGAAGAAGAAGGGAAATGCTCGGCTCCAGCAAAAAAAACTCGCTTAATTACAAGTAGAAAACACAAATGTTTAGCAGCAGACTCATCAAGCCAAACAAGCCAGGCAGTGGGACTAGGGTAAGCAGAGAGGAGCCGAGAGGAGAGATATGCCCGATGCGGCCTCTTGCACAACACCACCCCCATCTCCTCCTCAAGGCTCTGCCACTGTGGGAGAAGCCATAGCCAAGCCCCCCTCTACCAAATCCCAGGAAACCATCTTAATTAGTGCACCTCTTTTTTTTTTTTTTTTTTCTGAAGGGAAGGTAGCATTGCTAGTTGTAGCGGTGGTGGGTAGGTGGGGATGGGGGTGGTGACACACAAGACACAGAACAACAAGTACTTATTTTCCCCTCATTAAAAAGGAGGCTCAAGCTGCAAATCAGCTTGCCACAAGCCCTGACCTGCTGTGCTGCCGTGGCTGTTGTTGTTGAGAAGTTTGGGAGCGTGGGCTGGCTGCACGGCGGCACGGTGTAGCTTTGCACCGCTAGCCTGGTGAGGCGTTGGGATGATGAGTAATAGAAGAGAGCGGAGAGAGAAGAGGAGGGGCATGACTTGGCTGCTGGGGAGAGGGGCCCTGCTGGGCGGGTAGACGCAACCAATTACCTAGTCGACTCAGTCAACCGGTCCCACAGTGACTGGGCTAACCTCAGCACTGTGCCTTTTGTTCCTGATACCTGCTGTGTCTCACATCAGCCTCAGAGGCCTGCATGGTATCAGGGGAGAAAAATGATCACTGCAGAAAAGACAGCTTACAGTACATGTATCTCTGCCTGTCTTTGAGCGATCAGTTTTCCATAGGAATGCATTGTATGCATGGATGCTGAGCACAAAATTCTAAGTCAAAAGATATTTTATTCATGTCTTTGATAAATTAAACTGACTCAACTGTGCCAGTCGGTCTAGCATCTAGTCACTGTCATTTTCTTTCATTGGCCTAACAGGTAAAGAAAAGTCAGATTTCCCAGGGCAAATACATTGCCAGGTTGGGTTAGTAAATCTAGCGACTCACTTTCCCAATCACGCAAGTGGTAAAAAAGACTTAAACACATTGTTTTTTCTAGAGGTGATGATGGAAGAAGCTCAGCATTGAGACATCTCACCTCCTTCTCATCTCTGTTGAGAGTTGCAATTTCATAATACTGATTGGGCAGTCGAAAGAAAATGGCAGCAAAAGACAGGGATGAGCGATGCGCAAGCAAAAATTTCAGTTATCCTGGAAACAAGCTTTTAGTTGGGTGCACACAACTCCAACTGTGTACTGCACAGTTTGCAACAAGTTTAACAGTACGGGAAGAGGGTTAAAGGTTAAGGTTGTTCTTAGTGACTTATGAAAACTTCAAACATGCATTTTAGATGTATAAGACGTATACACACTTTGAAATAACATGAGAAAAGACAATTAAATCATATGGAAGCTACATGGTGCAAGGGTTTTCTTTCCAGAAGTTATCCGGAACAAAGACTGTGAGGTAGAGAATAGGTCCTTATATTTGAATGACACGCTGCTGCTGATACAGAGAAGCACACTGAATCCAGGTAAGTTTCAGGGTATCTAATAAACACAAGAGCTACTACAGCGGCTTTCCGGTTACACACGCACATCAGATGGAAAATCATGTACACTGTTTGCATATGTGTATTAAAACGATCAAAACTGAACAAAGGTGGTAAAGAAAAAATTATGGCTACCTAACTCGCCTCTTTCCTCCCCCAGTGCAGGTGATTCAGCCCCAACTGTAACCTACGTTGACATCTACGGTGTCCATGGTTGCGTCCGAAATTCAATACTATACACTACATACTCAATATGTGTACTATCGTTCAACATACTTTTGAGTGAATAACAGTAGTACGCATCTTTTCAGACGCACTGCTTAGCGCAGAAGTGACGCACTTCCTGTCGGTTGGATTGGAGATGCGTAACCCTGGTAACCCGTGTCAACCTCGCCTCTACCGGCAATCTGCAATAATACTCGTGTAAAACATGTTTTATTTGGCTTTTACTTAAGTATAAGGTTTCGCTTATAATATCACACTGTTGTGGTTATAATGTTAACTGAGTTAATTAAGGAGCTAACGTTCATTAAACGGGTACCGTTAGAAACTTAAATTGAAGCTTTATAACGTTAGACGTTACACCAGAGCTGCATTTAAGCTGCACTTGCACAAGCTGCACTTGTTGTCCATTGTCCGTTGTGTTGCTGTTGTCGTCACCGCTGCATTGCATTGTGGGATATTTATGCCGGCGTAGTGTCCAGTGCTTGCATACTGTAATATTTACCGGAAATAGCATGCACCTCACGTACTATTAGGTGCATACTAAGGTTTCGGACATACTAAAAAATCTCACATACTGTTTTAGCATAAACAATAGCATGTTAGTATGGAATTTCGGATGTAGCCCATGTGACCCAAACACCACATATCACCATGGCAACCAGACCAAAAAATTCAAAACCCAAATAATCCTCAGCAAAACAATGTGTGGCTCCTCCAGCCATGATACAGTCAAACATAAGATAAACTGGATGCTGTTTGGATATTAAACAGAGCAAATACAGCTCATTTGATGACGGTTCAGAAAATGGGTCCCTAAAAGATGATCAGGAGAAAGAACTAATGGGGACTCATTTGCTAACCCAACTAACACATTTTTTTGTGGACATGCTACCCAAAAGATTTTACTTTTTATCACTAATCAGGAAGCATCAAAAACTTCACCAACCGAGCAGATTTCAAAGAACTGCACTTGAATAGAAAAAAAAGGTAAGCAAAGTGGGGATATTTTGGCAGCTGATTATACAAAAAAAAGCGCTGTTTGATTAAATAGTTTGAAAGCTTGTGCACGGGGACATACATTTTCAGAGACAGACATTTGGCTAACATTAGTATGTATCAAAAGAGGTTCAAAACCTGGCAAAGAGAACATGTGGCATCTCAGATTTTGTATCTTTTACTCGATGAAAAAAAGCACCTAAAAAAGTTAAGTCTGGTAACTTGAAAGTTGTGAGACATTAACTGACATTTGCAGCAAGAAAAAAAAAAAAAAAATTACAAGCACTAATATAAAAATAAGAGCCAGGATTTGGACGTTTATGAACAAGAAATCTTTCTCCTCCAAAGAATTTAAATACATCACTCTCCGCACTGTGGATGGAGCTTTCATGACTGGGAACATTGTCCCTTTAAAAAGAGTTGAGGGTCTGTGTGTGATTGAATGTATTCACCCATTAGACTTTGTAGCTGTGATGCACTCACTCAGCTGTATGCATCACTAACAGCTAACAGTCCCCCGCTGCTAGCAGGCTTTTAGACTGAGAGAGGCTTTACAGTTCTGCATTTTAATAGAGAACTTTCAATGGAGTGACGGGGGATGGGTGAGAGAAGGGGGGGAGTGGGGGAGGAAGCCAAAAGAAAGAGGCATCAAAATATTTTCTGAGGAAAATGAAGTAATGACAAAATACCCACCCGGAGCGTGCCGAGCAGAGGGGGTTTCTGGGAAGGACTGCCTTGGCAAGGGTAAGGCTAATGTGTCAAAAGAAAGTCTGTAGGCATACTGAGCGCTGTCATGTCTAGGAGTGTGGGCCATTCAAAGGAAGGAGGAAAAGGTCCAAAAAGCAGTATTGAACATCTTAATTACTTTCTGCTTCAGTGCCAGAAAACATACCCCTGAAAAGGTTCAATTATAAGATATCAAGGCAAATCAGCTGCCCTTATGGTGGCTGCTTGCTCATCTCTCAATGGAGCTGGGTTAAGCAATTATCGTTTGATACTGTCTACTTATTCTCAAAGGAGACCTGGAGAGGCAGCGATGTAATGCACCGTTTCAAACTGAGACACGTTTTGTGTCCTTCGTCCTCAGAGCCAGTGGTCAGGCAGACTAATGCTTGAAAGGGAAAAATGAGGGGGGAGAGAAAAGAGCCATACAGAGAGAGAGGACCATAACCTAACCATGAGAGAACAACATGTGAGAACTGAAAAACTGATGTCAATCAACTGGCATATCGAATGAAACAGAACACACTGATTCACACGATTTTTTCTCTCCCTGAAAGAAAATCTGATTGAAAGACGGTAAGAAAATCAGTGGGTACCACTGAATCCCTGAAGGCCTCTGGATAAAATATTTAACTCACTATGCCCACACAGAACATAACACCTGAAAACATCTGCCAAGGTAGAAGGAGTTAGCGACCCAGAAGACTTAGCACTGCCGACTAGGAGGAAGCTATCACAATTCCAGATTCTGACAACGGCGAAGTTAAAAAGGCATATTTTGTCATAAATAAAACATAGGAGTGCAGCATTTCGGCAAACTCCCCCAACGAGCAGTCCCAGGAGAGAGATGGGATGCTGTTTGTGAACTCATGCTTTGCACAGTAAAGGGGGCTACTGTATAGCACTGCGTCACCACGACTCAAAAACTTCATTCCCACATCCAGCGCTATTCAGCAAGGACTAGTCCTCTTTAAAAATTCATTAATTTACAGCAAAAATAGATTAAAGCGCCCAACTGCACCAACCTAAAAAGTTTGGCTTGTGAATAGCATTAATAATGGAAGCGAGCATCCAAAACCTAGAGGCCCTGGCTCCGAGGCACGGCTTAGGTTTTGTTGCGCTTTATAATGGAGGGTAATTTACATTTTTTAGAAGTATTACAGCTTTTTGATGCTTGTTTATAATTACATTGTTTTACATGCAAATTGGATAACAATTGTTACTCATTAAAACATAACCAGTAGAGAGCAACAACAACAGCAGCTTGTGTAAGACACAGGATTTACATCAGGATCACAACAGAAGCCTTGCACTGAACTTTAGTCGCTGGCAGCGCTGCGGCTGAATCCATGTGAATGACAGCCCCTTTACAAGTGATCATGCCCCATCTTATCTTTTACATCTTTCTTTTTCAAATCACGGCAATACTTTACTAACAGAATCAAAGGGGGATTTTGACTAGATAAAAGGATTTGCTGCATTTGAATTCAAATTATGTGTACTTTCCTGGGGACAAGACAAATATCACAATGACTGGGAGCACTCAGAGAACTTAAAGGTACTTAAAAAGAGAGTGAGTCCACTGTAATGTGCTGTCGAAATCCTCCTATCCCCCGCCTGACGATAGAGGAGTGTGCCAGGGTACAGTGTAGGTGAATCAACACCTAAGGAACAGCTGATTTCATATTCTGTCATCGTTGCAGGGTCGTGGTAATTGCTTCTAATATCAGGTCATTTCAATGATGATGAAATGGCGATCGCTTTGTCTAAATGATGATTTACACAGCTGATTATTAAGACGACCTGAGGTAATTAAAATGATCTGTTGACCTCGTAACATTGTAGTGGCCTGATAATTACTGAGGCAGATTAGAGACCTCTTTCTCGCGTCTTTTCAAAGGTTTTGCCGAGCCGTCTTCGATCAAGGCAGCCACAGCTGCTGTAGCAAAATGTTCACGTTAAATAGCTGACGACGACTCCCAGGCATCACTTTGTACAGCTGAACAGAGTGGGTGTTAGTGTATGCTAAAAGCATAATCTTACTAATCTTAGGTTTTTTCCATAAGTAAACAGATCTTTTCAAGGTTAAATACAAAGTCTGTATGAAAAGGTGAGCCTATAGCCTATAGTCTGTTTACAGGGATCAACACTGTAGATAAGACGGACAAACATTTTCCACAGTGCACTTCAAAGAGATCGGTGTGTACTTCGGAGCTGTAAAAAAGAGAATTCTGAATGATACATGCTTACGATAATCACGCTGGGTTTGTCAATAAATGCGCTTCTATGTTGAAACCAGGCAAACACCAGGAAGCTGGGACTGAGATCCCACTGTTTAAACACACATTTACATTTTTCTACGATGTATAAACACATATAAACTGTATATTAAAGAACTGCATGTTTTGTTTACAAAAAAAAATTACTGAACACGAAACACATTTTTGTCATAATTTGGGAAAAATTCAGTATCCGATCTTCATCGTGTTTTGGGTGGTAAATCACTCTTGGCAGACAGACACTGGGAAGAAAGAGTGGCTGCACAAGTGACAGGAAAAGAAGATATTACAAGTAAAAAAGAAGATGTGGGGGGACAAGCAAGTCTTGACAGTCATGACAGTCAATAAATTTTTCATTCAATCATTTTGTTTAGCGCTTGTTAAGTTGACATTGTTGAGCAGCTTCAGCTAGTTTTATTTACCAGAGTTTCCTGTGGTGACTCAGTCGCTGCACATCTCTCGGACCATTCCTGCTGAGTTTCTGAGGACTCCCTCACAAGGATGTTTTGCAGTGAGGACGACATGTCATGTGGTGAAACGCTACTATTCTCTTTGATGAACGAGTCATTTAAGTTCTAACCTTTATCTGAATTGTTTACTGTATTATTTTTACATTACTATGTTGTTTTGTGTTATGTTGAAAATATTAGTCATAATAGTTTTGCAACGTTTCAGACAGTTTATTGTTAAACTGTCAAATGTCCCATATCCACTACATATCTTTGTCACAGATGTTTATTAACCATATCTAACAGATGGTTTTAAAACCGGATTTTAGGCATCAGTGTAAAAAATCTTTCCCAAAAATCAACATCAAGCAGAAGAGATGATGAAAATCCAGAACACTGGAGTCAAAGATATGTCAATGAACTTCCAGTACACACGAGTAGAATAAGAGTAGGGGAAGAATAGAAGAATAAAGTCCTGAGAGGAGTCCACATTGATGCCGGACATCAGGTTCATGTCGGGAACCTCATTGTAACAAAGCAGTGGTTCTTCTGGGCAAACCACAACAGAGATGAGACCACGTATGTCATTCTCAGCAATAAAAGGCAGCTGAATCTGAAGTGAGAGCATTAATGCCAGTTAGGCCACTACAGCTCCTATGTTTTGGCTTTTGGTCGGCCAAAGGTTCAAGGAAAAAGTCGATCAAAGTCACGACAGACCTTCTTACTAGGATGGTTCAGGCAAATTTCCATGTAATGACCAGTCAGCTACACAGTAAGTTTTATCCAGATTCCTTTTAAAGATCCACAGTGACCAGGAACCGAACCTTAACAGTCAGCTAACTTTCTTGAGGTCTCTGGCATCAGGAAATCAGGCACAAAGGCCTCCTATCCAGTTAAAGATAGAAGTGTGGAAAGATTCAATCAGATTCAATCAGACTGCTCCTCTCTCACCTCTCACAAGTGTGAGATATGGCTTGGGCCCCTTGACTGATCTGAATGCCTACAACCTGTGAAAGGAGAGCCACGAAATGGATTGCACATTTCTTCAGACCGAGATTGTCAAAAGCAGCCGCACGACATCTCAGCCATACCTGAAGACCAGATGACAGGTCAGTGTATGACCTGTGACCGACAGTGATACCGCTGCTAAAGTTCCTGTCAGACAGTCTGACCTCGCCCTTGAAACCATGACACAGGCGGACAACACCCAATGCACTCAGGACACTGGTGATTAAACTCACACTGTGGACAATGCATGAACACAGGTCAGATCGAGATTTGGTCACCAAGTTAAACCAGTACATAGGATACTAACCATGCCCAGGCAGGATGTTTGTCAGGACAAGGGTTCACGCTGTTTGCAGGTTATTGTACCAGGATGTTGCTGATTAAATCTTCAGTCAGATAACCTCCCAACCTTCCTCATGTAAAGATACTTTCTATTCTTTTTCCATTTTCTTCTCTCTCTGTACTTCACTGGGTGTTGGGGTCTTGTGAGGTGTAAAAAAATGCAGCTGCACTTTTAAGTCTGAACCCAGTCGAGTCTGAGACGGTAGTAACCGAGCCTGACCTGAACTTGGTGTTCCTGATCCTTTTTTACATTTCTGCTGTCACACCTTTACTAACATGGTTACAGCTTCTCTGTTAATGCTTATCACAGATTTTTACATGTGGGTACCGTGAAAAGGGATTGTTCTGCACACATACTTATACCATTTTTAAAATCTAGACTATAACTGTCAAATGATTCGTCCGAATCCAACCCGAAAAACAGTTTTAAACTTTTGTCCGAACCAAGCCTTGCTTCATGTCTAGTATCCATGCTCTGGTGTACAAGACAGTCTATTCCTATTGAATTATTTTGGAATTTGAGTGTTGGTTTCACGTGACTTCATCCCTAAGTGATACTCTTGAGGTTTATGTGGTTTTTAATTCTTTTTTTATTTTTACCTTACCACATTCGAGAGCTTGTGATGTTTCCTCAAGTTCATAGGGCGCAGTCGGAGGTCAAATTGAATAGAATTCAGTGGGAGCGGGAGTAACAGAGGGAAATGAATCCCAAATTATATTTCATATGTGTGAATTCTATTTAATTATTAAATTATTGCATTTAGTATTTGTGACTCTCATCTCATTAAGGAAGCTGAGCTATTTTTATTCAGCTAAGTTTTCTGTGGTAATTTAGTCCCTGCACATCTCCCGTAACGAATCTGTGTGTTTTATTCCTCAAAAGCCCTAACCAGACTGCAAATTAGCCACGGCTAGAAGCTCCATGTACATTGCATCGGTTGCATTTTAATTAGATGCAACAATGCCTACATATATCGCCTCGGTCAGATGAACAGATAAATAAATAAATAATCTGCTGAGTTTCCGTCGCTCCACTCACAGAGCTGATTTGCATTGATGAGGGTGAAGTTCTGTGGCAAAACACTGCTGGAACTACTTCACTGCGTTGTTCATAGACTAATCATTTAACCTTTAAAGCATACAGTTTACTGTTCATGTTAGCCTATTTAGCAGCCGTTTGTCTATGTACGGTCTGTTATTTTATACGTATTGGTCCAGATGTGCAGCGACCGACCTGGACAGTTTTCCTCTTCCACTCTTTTTTGAGAGTGTTAATGTTTCTTCTATATTGATTTAATGACAAATATGACAAACACACTGTGCAACCAACGGCTAACAATATACTATCATAGTATCACAGTTATGTAGTCCCGTGTTGCGTGAAACAGGAGGGTCCAGATCTGCAGTGACCGTCCTCGAGACAATGTGTTTGTTATACTTCCTGCCTGCAGAAAGAGGAATAAACGGTGGAAATTATTCCTCTGAGTTCTTTTCACTTGTGCCTGACGACTAACATCCGTTGCACTGGCATACGGAGCTCATCTTTCTCAAACAAACTGAAAACGCATGTAGTGTATCCACAAATAGCCCTTAATTCAACTTTCTAAAAGTCATTACTACACTCGTGTCTTAGCATTACATTTGCTGACATTGACGATAATTACGACGACCTTTCCGATGATAAAACACAAATCAGTAAAACATTATGAGGGTTCCTTCTCTTCACGTTTCATGCGATTCCGCATAACGTTTTAATGAGGCATTTAGGGGTCTATGAGTGATCTACTGAGAAAGTCTACAATAGCAATCAGCAGTGAGTGTGGCAGCTGTTCAGCAATTAAAAAGCCAAATTACCCTCAATCAACACCATTTACAAGCGCAAGTAAATCTCAGAGCAAATAATGATGAGAGAAATCTGTTCAGACAGCTCTCATCTTGATAGGAATTAGAGGCGCATCCAAATCAGGAGCAGGGTACTCTCTCAAACGCTTTTCTCAGTCTGTCGCCCACAAACACACACACACACCTTGTCCGTGTGTTTTTGGAAAGATGAAATTGTATAGTATGGGCTGGCTCCCCACACTGCAGCGTGATTAAAGATAATGACTCCTGCTATAAGATGGTCACCGATCATGGGAAAGTTTATGGTCACTTTATGGAAAGAGATGGTCTGTCTGAGGCGGCTCATGGAACAGAAATCCACAGTGAATGAGCAGAACTGCACCATTAACAAACTCAGCTAACTGTAAAACAGCAAATAACGGATAACATAACAAAATGACCGGCATGTGCTGTTGAAATTATAGCGGCAGTTGAGGCAAGTTACAGTTTCTTCTGTCCGCACCAGTTGAACCGTTTAGTTGTTTCACCTTACCTAAAGGGCAGGGCGGATCCGATATAGTTAGTCAAGCCCTTATTCTTAGAGCACAACTGATATATTGGTTGGCCGATATTTGCCCCTAATAGATATATCGGTATCGGCACATATAACGGCTGATTTGTGCTGATTTTTTACTATTATTTTTTTTTGCTCTTTTATGGCCTTATTTGACAGAACAGCTTAGACAGATGTCAAGACGTGGGGTGAGAGAGATGGGGGACGGCATACAGATTCTAACCCGAGGCCACTGAGGCAAGACACAGCCTCTACACACGGGACACACCCACGGCCAACATGGCTAACGGGGCTGCCCAAAAACATTTGTTATATTTATCAATTTTTTTCAGAAAAGATGCTTTAAGTAATTTATAACAATTAAATTCCCAGTGAAGTTTACTGTTTTAGTGCACTAATGTCACTTCGGACGAGTGTTTTATACATTTTTATAAACTATATAATAATATAGTTTAGGGATAATTACCAAAAAAGCGCATTCTACAATAGATTCTGTGTATATAAAAATATCACCGATACATCAATATCTGAATCAGAATTCTATCTTTATCTCAGATTCTCGGACAACATGGTGTCCTAAACTAGACACAAGGAGTCAGCTGAAAATGTCACAACCTTTAAAACAGTGGTTCTCAGAGTGGGGTCTGGGGACCCCCACTGGTCCTTTGGGGGGTTCCAGGGAGGTCCCCAGCAAAAAGGGCTATATTTCCACTATAATTTAATCCAAAATTGGCCTGGTTGATTATTGGGGACGATATTCAGCATTTCTCTCCTTATCTCTGTTTTCTCTGTCAGGTTGCCAATAAAATAAACTAATATAAAAATGTGCTATTTTGGCTCTAATACAACATCCTCTCACACAATGTTCCACCCACAACACAATCTGATTGGGAGCACGTCATAATTAAATAGCATACAAACATTGAATAATCTGAATATGCAAAGTAACTATTGACAAAACGTATCAAATAAAGCGCAGTGCAGAGGAAGTATAGAGTAGCAACCATTGGATTGGTAATCAAGAACAGTTCTTGATGAAACAGTACTCATTCCATCACTGGTTGTTCTACATTTTGACACAAAGATTTTTCGGTCTTACTGTGAATGAATATTGGTCCCAAATATCAGTTTTCAGCCCCCGGAATCAGCCCTGAATAATCAGCCAACCCTCATTTTCATACACTTTCTATAATAAAACATCTATCAGCAAAATTACTATTTGACAGGGAGTCACATTTTGGTCAAATTGGGGATTCGTGGTCTAATTCGTGTTAGTTTAGGAGTCCTTGAGGTGAAAAAGTTTGAGATACACTGCGACATGAAGCATGAGGGCATTATTACATGCATGCAGATGTTCTGTACCTGCATGCACACATATGATAGACATGTAAAGACAACATAAATCAGCCATAAACACCTACGGATACATGCCAGGCTATTAAAGGGCACACTGGTGTGTGTTCAGACTGTGAAACAAAGTTAGTCAATCTTATGATTTCAGTGACCTGACTTGTTTCCCCTCATGTTATACTACTTTCCCTTAAAATACTGAGCTACCTTCAACAAAAAGGTCTTAAAACTTGGTCGCAAAGAATATTTCACCTCTCCGTATAATAGCATTGTTACAAACAGGGACACGTTCGAGTTGGATGCTCGGTCGGCTCCCATTTATCACTTCCAAAGTGTTCTCAGCTGTGCATGGCACCGTCCTCTCTTCATGCGTACTTGCGCGTTCACCTTCTCAGATAATTGTTTTTAACGAACACTACTTCCTCAAAGAGCCCGTTGTTTCACCCCCCCCGGCAGCCTTCGGACTATCGCTGCAAAGTTAACACAAGTTGACTTTACCTGACGGACATTCGGGGATAAAGACGAACGCTTCGGTGTCTGCATGCATGCGTACTGTGACAGGCAGCGAACTTGTCATAGCCTGCCGTTAACTATCCTCACACCGCTGGCTTTCGCTGAACACTTCCTCCCCGGTGCGGCAATCATTTGTCACAAACCCTCATGACTGGCATTCACAAAAATTCTTCTGCACACACTCACCGTCGTAGGTGAATATGAACCGGCTCAATTTTTTTTCTTCTCTTGTACTCTTGCTTCAGAAGCTCCAGACGCCGACTGTGCACTTGAAAAATCCCCCTCGAAGACAAAAGCTTCCCGCGGTGCCTGGACGCTGTCACCCGGGCTGCACGCGCGCTGCTCTGCGGCCGTCACACTGACCGCGGCTGTGGTCAGTCGACAGTCATGACAGGCGGACTCGACCCGCTATTCGCATTTGCGCTCGGCAACACGAAGATCCCGGGTCTGTGTGCTCCGCTCGGCTGCTACACCACCGGAACTACTTCCAACGCCAGCCGGAGCACGTTGAAGATGAATTCATGCACCACAATGGGAAAAAATGAAATCACAACCCTTTAACTAGTTCCCAATTTCAATATTAATGAGCGTCTGCCGAGGCATCACACAAGCCTACCTCAATAATGTATAACACTAACATATAATAATAATAATAATAATAATAATAATAATAATAATAACAATAATAATAATAATAATAATAATAATAATAATAAACAATAATAATAATGTGATTACATGATTATATCTGAGGATCATTATATGATGTAATTATATGAATCATTATTAAGACAAATCCTTACAACTTGGCAGTGAGTCTGGCTGTCTACAAGCAACATTTTTTCAATAATGATATCAAACAATACTGATCCAAGAGCCACGCAAGATTTGCTGCAACACAGTGGCGTTTGGACACCTACAGTGTTGTACCTCAGCACATTGATGGCTTGGTTGTGTACCACTTCTCTGTTATGGATGAGGTGTTCCTCAGTGAGGCTGCATGCCTCTAATTTGTTGATTAAATGCAGGTAGAAGCCTGATGTGAAGCACAGCACACCCACCTTGGACAGGACATCAGTCAGAGCTCCTCTGCCGAGGAGCCAGAGTGCATCGATTTGTTTGTCATACTTTACATGGCACGCTATCCTGGAAGAGTGTTTCAATGCTGAGTCTCACATTAGACTACTGTTGCTGCAGTACAGACTCAGCTGGTGTTTTCCTTCATTTTGCAAATGATTGCCCCAAAACATGGATTTAAACCACTTAAAGGAAAAGTTCATCCAAACATTAATATCCGGTCATTACACCCCACAGGCCAACTGAAAGTCAGGTGAAGTTTTCGACAAAACATTTCTGGAGCTTCACAACAGCTTCACTCTGCAGCATTCTCCTAAATAACTGAAGTAGATGGGGACTTGTTTTGAAACGCAAAAAACAGCTGATGAAAATAAATAATACGGCTTCTAACAGCTCATCCAAGTCCCTGGAGGCCCAAAACTGATTGGAAATGACATTATTCACGCCCTCTTTCAAGCCAAAATCTTTATTGTAGCTGGTAAGCTAAAAGTGCTATCTTCTAATGTGGGTGCACAAGTTACGCAGGACATCGAAAGTGTGGATAACATCTTTTCAAGACCATTTTGTGATCTTAAGACTCTGATTACTCTGGACAAGCTGTATGGAGCCATGTTATGCTTCTATCTACATTGTTTTTGACCTTTTAAAGTCCCCGTCCTCTTCAGCTGTTTAAGAGAATGCTGCAACACTGTTTTTCTGTGACGCTCCAAAAATGTGGACCATCAAACTTTCCATCGCTATGAGGGTAAGACAAGAATTACATTTAATGCACCTTAAATTGTTTTGGTGGTGAACAGTGCTATACAAACAAACTGCTTGAGATGGTTTTAATGCTGATAAGAGGAGCAAATGAAAAGCAGTGGAAAACATCCAACACCATGTGGTATGGTACACTTGTAACTGGGTTTATGTTGAAGGCCTCCTCCACTCAAAAGTGTTTTGCTTATTGTTACTACACTTAGAGGCCTGACCTTCAGTGTGCAGAAGGATGGCTGTGCAGAGTCTGACACAAGATGGCTGTTTTCAGAGATGTTTAATGGCAACGAAACTAATTTTACACATTCAAGTGTTGACAGGTCTTGGGGAGGACTGCTGCCTCCATGAACAAAGTTACATTAATCATTTTATTGCTCCAGGAGAGGCTGCATGTAATCTGATAAATTACTGTCGGTGATGTCACTGAGTGGCCAGGTTGCATTGTGGGTAATGTCGGTTTTTAAAAAGTAGTTCATTTGCTTCTATAACACTGTTGAACTCATTGTGGACGGTTTATAAACAAACTATCATAATTAATACAGACGAACCAGCGATATTGCCTTTTTGTTTCACACATTTCATAACCAAGTGCCGACATTACCCACAATGCAACTTGGCCAATGAGTGACATCACTAGAGGCAATGTGTCAAATTGCATGCGGGTTCCTCTGGTGCCACAAAAGGCCTTATGCTGCTTCCCTTACAAAAATGTGATGTGGAACTGGGAAACCTCGAGTGCACTTATAAAGAATGTGTTGTGAAGAAGGAGATATCTCGTAAAAGTTTTTAAAATGACAAAATATTTAGGCGACCATCCATTGTGGATGTTTCAATTAGTAGGAGCTGTAATTTTAAGAATTTCTATTTCAATTGTACTCTCATGTGGAAAAATCACATGAGACACAGAGGGATTGTTATTCCAAGTGGAAAATTCTTAAATGTCTTAAAATCTTCAGACGGTTCGTTAAACTTCCCGCAAACACCAGTTTTCAGCTGTGAAAACAACTCCGAGTGCATTCCAGATCAGAATCCTCGCAGTATATTTTCTTCCCCAATCTCTTAGTACTGCTACATTTAGTCAGACTTGAAGCAAATGATGATGTTTTATTGTTTTTTTTGTCTGTGAGCTTGGCGATATGGAAGCCATCCCCACTCTGTCAGTGTCGGAGAACAGCTCAGTGCTGCACTCGTCTGGATGCTGGCGGTGCCTGCACTGGTTAATGAGATATCTGTAATGGAATTATTGGGGTTTTTCAAAGCAGCGATATACAGTGCTGGAAATTCCATTGCCTCGTGAATTATATATACACTCTGGCCGAAGAGATTGTAAGATGCTGAAACAAAAAACGTCTCCCAACAAACAAAATGCACAAATGCAGGATTACGTTGATCAATTCTAAAATGATGATTAACAGTTTGACCGTGTTAATAGCAACTATGTAGGCTCTTGACATTTTTTAAACATTAAGATTAAGAAATACAAACAAAAAGCAGATGATTAACTGTAAAATACTTGAATTTCTTCTATGTTAAATGTTGTAATCTACAGCTCCGCCGCTAGAGGGCCCTCTAACCTAACACATTGTGTTGCCATAGTTTAAAAATCCCGCAGGAGGCTTCTTGAGTGTTCATGTAATGAACCAAATGTTCTCCAACACTGGGGACTGAATAGCCACGTGAAAAGACTTTTTGTCTTTAAACGCATTACATGTCTCATCTCTGTTAAATGCAAACCCTGCTGAGTGATGCCAAAGCCAACAATAATGAATGAATTAACACGATGCGACCAGATATATCCACTGTGCTGATTGGTGGGCTTATGTGTAATAAATCAAGTCAGACTGCACGATGCCAGGATGCTGTTGCTGAAACAGCCTAGAAATAAAACACACACACACACACACACACACACACACACACACACAAACCATGCCTGTGTCAAACATGCTCTGCTGCTTGTAAAACGCCGGATCGCGAGCCGAGAGTTCATGTTGGCACGGAATGTTAAAAAAANNAAAAAAAAAAAAAAAAAAAAAAAAGGCAGCTCCACAGTGGAGCGTCTGTGGTGGATGTTCGTGTTGGGAACATGACGGGAAAGGAGGGGGGTGGAGGCTCGTCTTGCAGCAGAAAGCGTCTTGTCTGCCGCTGAACTGCGCGACGTTCATCAGGAGGAATGTGTCTCTCTCTGCGCCTTCCCCCCTCCTTTGTGATGATGATGATTGGGCAGCGGCACGACTGGCTCTGCCCGGTTTGATCCTGTTGGTTCCCCGGCGTTGAGGTGGGCTGAGCTCAGGGAGATGGTCATGGAGGCTGAACAAAAAAGAAAGAAAAAAAAACCCCTCCACAATAACCGGCTGTGAAACTTATCAAGCCAAACACCAAGGTTTTTCAGTTGAATGTCTTGATCTGAGGCAATACCCGCATCTTGTGGCAGGGCATGAGTAATATCTAGAGGTCGTGCAGTTAGAATGAACATAGAATGCAGTAGCCCATTGGCCCACCACCAACAATGAAATCCCAGCCACGTGGTTAGATTAGGCTATTTGTCTAATTATGAGCACATTTCATTAAATTGTTTTTCAATGATTCAATGATGACGTGAACTCTGTCTGCGTTAACAGAGATACAAATAATTAGTTGTTGAGTCAAGTAACCAAATCTGTAGGGGCCTCGCACATCTTTTTGTCTCGTTTATGTTGGCTTCCAGTGCTTCATCGTCGGAGAAGAGCTGCAAGGTACTGCGCATGCGTGGCAGCCACTGAGGGAGACGCACCCCTGGTCTGCTGAAATCATTTATTTTTTATTTTTTATAGGCTGATAACTTGTGGGCCTCTAGTCTGCAGCATAACCGTTGAAGAAAAGTTCAGTGATCCAGAGCCGGTGTTAACAGGTTTACAAGCTGGACATCCAGGAGCCTCAGATGGAATGAATTAAACGGGTTATCACTTAGATAATCTTTAGCCAGATGTACTTTTGAGAGGCATTTTTTTCCGGTTTTGTTTATCCAAATAAGCTAGAGGTCATTTTGCAAGTGGATCACACCGACACGATTAAGTGATGTATGGACCCATGCATTAGTCATTACTACAGTATTACATGTTACTCATAAGCAGGGCCCTTGATAGTCTTGCTTGTGCACAGGACAGGATTATCTCCAAATCCAAGGTTTCAAAATGGTGAAAAGCTATTTAAAAGATTGCATGTATATATATATATATATATATACACATAATTGTTGATGGTTATTCTTATTGCGCTATGATTGATGATTTATGGGAATTAACATTTTTGTGTAATCATTTCCACTGAAGAAATGGAAACTGGAGAACAAGATTTGTAGGCCAGGACATCCATGCAGCACAACAACAGTACTTTGTTGTAATGCTGTTTTGTCAAACATTTCATCTTTATCAAAAAAAGTGCAGCCTATGTGATGAGATATTGCACTGATCATTTGATCATTCTCCCCTTCATTGTGCAGCCCTAAGCAGTGTGAATGCAAAACACATGGGTATGTAGGCAAAATGAATGAGCTGAGCACAAATACTGAGCACATGTGAGCTGTGTTGCTATGTATTTGCGTACTATATGTCTGTTGTCTCGGTAATAGTCAGTTTGAAAGCGTAACAAACAGACCAAACTTCATCAAACATAGACGAACAAAGACCGAACATGTTGAATCCGACCAAACATCTCCAAACAACAAACACAGGCAGCCACGGCATGCCAAACAAACATCTGTGTTTGTCTGTGTTTGTTGGAGAATATTTGATTGGTGTGCCATGTGATGGTTTTCTAGGAATACAGGGAAACATGTGTAATGGGACATTCTGATCCTGTCTTGTTTTGCACAATCAATATTTATGGGTTCTGTCACTCCTACTATCATTATTATTATCATCCTCATCATCATCAATCATCATCATTATTATAATAATGGTTGTCATTATTATCATAATCATTATGACTATGTCTTCATTCTGATGAGGCCATATCCATGCTCTCAGTTCTGGAACTTCAGTTCCCAGCATGCTTAGAGGTACTGAAACAGGAAATAAGGGTTGCCATGGAGTTAGCGAGTCAGCTGCGTAATTATAGCTTATATTTATTATTGGACATAAAGACCATTAAAAATATATGCCGAATTAGCTATTAGCAGGTCCTGTTTGCAACTAACCCATGGATGTGGACAAATCTATCACTAGATTACTTTTATACTAAAGAAAACTTTGAAGCCTGATGATTCTCTGGGAAATTAGGAGGTTTTAGCAAGCTCATTTACTTTGCGCGGATTAATGGACTTTATTCGAGATGGGCATCGGAAATAGTGATATCTTCGCAAAGTCTTAAGTCCCATTGAATCCAATTATGTGCATCGTGTCTGTGTGGTCAGGGTTCCCTGTGTTACCCGCGCTCAATAATATTCACACAGGCACATAGAGAGGAATAGAACAAGAGATGTGGGTCACTGGAATGATTTCGCGCTATTATCACGTGGAGGTGTTCCCCTGCTCAGCAGACACGGCGATCGCCGGATGGCACAATTTTACGGCGGCCACGGTGTTAATGCGAGTTCTTCGTAAAACAGACGCCTCTATTGTTTAGAGAGATTACAGAGCGGAAGAAAAAAGCCAAGAAGGGCAGTGTCTTTGGTCTGCGATGACCTTATTTCATCTCCTGCCACTTCGGCATGGCGACAGCACTGTCGATATTCGCCAAACCCCCTCGCACCGTCTGGTCTGAACCGGTTCGGGAAAGTGCGTGGTCTCGTGCGCACTGCAGACACCACGCACCACCCTCGTTCCGCTTAGACGTCCCCTCATTGGTCAGGGCTGGCCGCGGCTCGCCCACACCGCCCGCGTTCTGTTTGGACGACGACACGGTGGACGTGTCGTGATTGGTCAGCGCCCCTCCAAACCTTCTATTTTGGGGCGGCCCCGTCGACTGAGCACGGGCACGCGGACAAGTGGAGTTGTAAACGAAGCGCGTGCACTTTTCAGCACCAGCACCGTGTGGATAGCAGCCAAACGGAGCAGAGAGGGCTGTCGTTAGTTCATTGTGACAAACCGACGAGCTTGCGGTTTGCAACGCCATACAACCGCTGCGATCGCGGGAAAACTTTATTGGTAGTTTTGAGTCGGCCGGTGGAGGATATAAAGCGGCACAGCCTGAGCTTTGTTCGCTCCGGCGGGCAAATAGTGCCACGAGCTGCCACTCGCCTGAAAGAGACAAGTTTCTGCGGGTAAATATACCGTTATTTTTGGCTCCCTTGTGTCGAAACCGCGCGGTCTGGTTCTTGCTAACTGCGCCTTCGGAGGACTAAATGGCTGCAAATGAAGGGAAACAAAGGTGATAGAGAAGATCATTCCTCCTCGCTGTTACGTTAAGGTCCAGACAACGGTTGACCCGTGGTGCTGTTTTTAGCCACAGCACAGCCTGCTCGTACCGTTAGCCGCCGAGGTCTCCATTGTGTGAGCATCACTGTGCTAATACACTGCCGCCCGACCCCCGGCTCACTCGCTGCCACAACACACCTGCCGCCTCCCACAGTTTTCGGACGGATTTTTTCCCCCCCTTACTTTTTGAATCCACTCATCCAAACATGTGTTCACGGGTTTGGTTCGTGACCGACCGGCGTATCAGCCAGGAATACCCTCAACTTCAGATCCTCCGGGCGCTGAAGGAGCGCTGCGCCGACGAGGATGTGGAATTCCGCTCTCTTCTCATGGATCAAATCGTGCTTACCATCAGCGAGGGACAATTAGGCAAGTATAAAACAATCACTCAAAGCCGCCGGTGTCTGGTCGTGTAGTGTGTGAAGTGACTGATGCAGTGAAACTTGGATTATTTGGGATAAATAGTGAATAGCAGGTGGTCATTGTTTGGGGGGGCTGCACTGCCGTAAAGCAAGTCGAGGGCTAGCCCGGTCTGCCTGCTAGCAAAGGAAGGGAAGTGTACCACAGCCGTGACCGCCTAACCCACTTTCCAGCTAGACTGCCTCCAGATCGGGGGGGGCGAAAATGCTTGGTTTCCTTTCGCTGATCTCCCAACAGTGTCGTTTATTGAAAGGTTTAATTAAACACCAAAGCATCGGGGCATCGTTTTGTAATGCTGCAGCATCCACACCAAATCACAGGCATTCGATGGCAAACCGAACTGATGAAATTTAACTGCACGTTGCGTCGCTCGAAGGTTTCTAGTTGTAGGTTTTATGATATTCTCCCACATGTTAGCCCTTTTTTTTCAGGCAGGACAGGCAGATTGCCTCTAGAAACAGGAGAACAAGACATGTAAACGTACAGAAAAGGTCGCAAGTGCACATGTCGAGTTTGATCATCTTAATATTTTATGTTCATTAGATGTAACCAGCAACTAGAGTTATATCTTTACATTGATACCAAAAAACTAAATATTTAGGTTAGGTTAAATTAATATTGCATTTGTGTAACCATCAACACGTTCTGTTTAGTGTTATTACATGATTAATTACATAAAAGTCCACTGATTATCAAAACTAAAATAACACGTAACAATGTTTCAGCTTAATCTCCTGTGTCAGGTCCTCTGTTTACTGCATCTATGCAATATATCACGATGACTATCTTCAGGCAGTTTGTTGTTGTTTTTTTGGAACGGCTTTTTCCAGAACACATTGTTTGTACTCTGCTTGTTCTGAAATGACAACATTTTACAGTCTTGACACAGGAGGCCTTGATAAAGTGATTGTAACAGGAGGAGCTCTCAGCAAACAGACACACATGGAATTCGTCAAGGCGGTGTGATGTCGGGCCGTGTCACCAGATGAGAGGCGTGTAGGTCTCAATTAACACATAAGCGGTGTAGGCTGGCGTTGGCACAGGCTCAATAGCTTGGAGAGGATGTGGGATGAATAGGGGTGCGATTGGTCCCTCACAGACTACATACTGTTACATCAGGCCTACTGTACAGCTCAGTCATGGCAAACCTTTATACTCAACATGGGGGTTCAAATGCCAACAAAGGAGTATTCAAATTACGTGTATTCCACATACATAAGTACAACAAAAGGAATATTTGTGAACGTACACAAATCCTAGGATTGGCTATTTGTGGCATTTTAAACAGAATATCTACCACATGAACAAGTACAAGTACATTAAAATACAGTTTTGGCTAGATACATTTCACCCAAACAATAAACAAATCCGTAGATATCGTAAAATACTGAATACATCTAGGAGACACCCTGCATATTAGTGCGTATTGTCCAACCAGGACAGGAAGTTGGACAGCTGTCTAGACCTGTAGCTTAACAGGATATACACAACTGGAGCAGGGGCAATTAGCATTACATGTAATCCATGCTGGCCCCAAGTCTACATACAGTAAACGTCTTCTGAGCCTTGGCTTGACATCACAGATTAACAGCCAGTGGGAAGATTGGACATGCTGTAGGCTTGCTACACCGGAAGCCGTGGAGTTCATACTCTGGCTGGGGGTCGTGAGGTGCATACCTGTCTTATGCACGTAGCACTGCATGCAGCATTTATATGCATACAAATAACACTTCAGGCTACAGAAACTGTAGAATTGGCAGCTTGATTGCATAATCTGTTTGACTCTTCATGTCGATTTGGATGAGTGCACTTTACCAGAGCCAACAAAACACGTTAATACAGTTCTGTGAATTTGATATTACCACAAGGCGATGCCACTACGTGTCCACTGAGACATGATCAGGGAGTGCTTACAGTCATTGTTTCTGCAGTGGAGACGAGAGTTCACCATCATTCGATCAATAACACTTTTGTGATCACTGACCACCTCTTCAAGTGGTCACTTACCACTTGTCTTTCCTCTATGACCTTTTTAGGATAATTTATTATTAATGAACAAGCTATTTAAAAAATTATGCTAAAGCAAACATTTGGTGCCATAATGAATACATGGCATTTGAAAACACATAAAAAGGCAACTCTGTTATCGGGACTAATTCAAAGATAAGCTTTCCACAAGTGGTAGATGCTGCATTAACAACCTAAACCAAAATACAGTATTGACCATGTAGAATTTGTTAAGGTAATTCTAAAACTGATAACACCTCTACAGCTTGCCATTTCAAAGGTGCCCAATGCTCTTGGCTCACATGTGTTCTCAAGTGAGGTTGAGGTCCGCATTTCACACTATAGTTAATAGGTTCAATGTGGTCCTAGGAGAGGAGATGAGTACACGCACATGTGCACGCACACATGCTTTAATGACCATGATGGCCTCTCACATAAGACAGCCAAACCCAGCATTCAGCTAGAGGCATTTCACGCCTCATGATGTCTGCTGTGAGACGTTTAAACAGAGACCGGATATGAAGTGATGTTTGATCATGTGATCCTTGTCCCTGCCAGTGGGCACACTTTTACCCCAAACATGATAAATGCAACACTCCTATGTCAGTGAACAGGATTATGGAACATTAATTTACCCCCAGACATGTGAGTGTTCATCAGCATGAAAGCACATAGAGTTGAGATACTGTAGCTTTTAATGCCGATACAAAAATGAACACAGTGTTTTGGGGCTGCGACTTGATTACAGGCCATAGCTTACACAGTATCTCAATTATCACAAGCAGCCTGAACAGGTATATTTGCATTTTATTGGTGGTGCAAAAGAGGCCTTCAGTACTTGCTGCTTGTGTTTCTCTGTGTGTATGACTATATTAACCACACATAACAATATTACATCTTATTTTACCCTGCACCACACATAGTAATGTACATATTTTTTGCTCTGATGTACATATTCAATGCCAGGCACCCCAGCCTATTGGCACACACTTAATTGTAAGTAGTGCAACTAGTTGTGCCAACAGACAGAGAGCTAATACTTCAGTTTGGAGCAACACTGACCAACACACCCGGAAATTGTATTCTTACTTTTACTGTTGTAACTGAAAACACTATTCTTATTCAAGAAGATCCTTACAAGGGCGCAAGTGGCTGACACACCTCTCCATATCAAATATGTCACTATGGGTCTGTGAATGTCCGGCACTTCTTTATATATATGGTCATACTGCAAATAAACACTTTTGTTTGTAGTTTGCGTAGTTAACAGTGTCTGCTTTATGATTGCTGGACTATAAACTTTCTTATTTTCTGCTGCTGAATGTTGTTGCATCATTGGAAAAAATGTGGCTGGGATAGGCTGCAAGTAACCACAAACTGTTTTTCTCTTTTTTGTGTATCTATTTTTCCTGTTATACAAAATAAATGTACACCTTACAATATAATACAGACAGTTGACAGCAGCTCACACCCAAAATATCTTGACTTGCCATACTGCCAGATATCGATGAATCATAAAGAGACATATAGAGTCACAGAAACTTCCCCTTAAATAATTCCTAACCAGCATAATGTCAAAAACATAAAAATAGCCTGTAGAGTCACTTATACCCAAATATCTTCCCCTCCAGTCCCTGCAACAAAACTGATTCTAACAAGCTACCAATATGTACTCATGGTAACACCAATTATTGTATGCATTCAAGTATTTTGTATCCAGTGTATGCATATTAATTTATATTACAGTGTATGTTGGAGTCATTTGTGATAGTGCTGTGCATACAGATATCTAGTTGAAGTTATTATCTCCCTGACAATGTGAATAAATAGCAAATTTAACATTATGATGCCTATATACTGTGTTTCAGAGATATCTACTGAAGTTAGCATGCTGACCAGCTAGCTCGGCCTGTCCCGGTCCAAAGCCCCTGTACTAGCAGTGTGAACAACTTCACTCCCCTGGTCCTTGAGCTCGCAGTCTAAATGGCTAGTTGCACAGCTAACTGAGCTAACCTGCTAAGGGCAGGTACAGTAAGCAGCACATATTGTTTAATTTGGTCATATGCCGCCCCCTATTTTTTTGCAGCATGAATTTGACAGATTCTTTCCCATTTCACCTTTTAAATAAGCAAACTGATGTTCACATGTGAACTGTGATGGTGAAGAAAAACCATATCTTCAAAATCTTCATGAACATGTTTATGGTTTCCAGAGCTATATCAGTTTAGATTACATAATTGGGTGTCATCATATTAAAGCATCATCTTATGACCATGCAAACAGCTGAACAAACACATTAAACAGCCACCAAAGAATTCCAAGATTAAATAGTTCTTGGCCACAAAATACTTAGACATGGGAAGTATTTCTGTATTAATGATGACTGTATTTCAGATTCCTGTTTGTCAAAGTACTATAAATGTCAGAGTAGCTATCAGCTAACTGACGCTATGCAGATTTTCATAGCCACTGTGCTCGATGACAAAAACATGTATTTTTTTGTTTGGCCTCTCAGTAGGCCTACAGTACATGTTTTGTGTGTCACTGATGACAGATATGTAAATAGTCCACCGAAGACCATGGCGAACCAGAGGAAACAGTGGGCGAACCGGCTGCCCCAATCAGGCTAATTTAGACAGGATACCCCCTGACCCAGACTGAGACTGCATTCCGGACTGGCAGGACCCAGCAACCAAACATTGGCACAGCGTTTGTCGGCATCGCCTGCTTTGTGACGTTGCAGCGGTATGCATAGAATGCCTGTTATGCTTGTTAGCTTTGTCAGGCAGATTGAAAATGGGACGCACATGTACAGTCCATTGAACCATAAAAATATTACACACTGTCGTAGAGATGTGTTGTTACCATAAACGGGTCCCACCCACACTAAATGTAGACACGGTCACAATACAGAACCCACGCTGCCTTTGTTACACACCAAAATAACTAGGAGGTTTTCTAAATGTTTTTGCAACGGTCACATGACGGGCAGGGCTGTGCACACTTGCACAAATGAATAGCACTGATTCATCTGGCTGCCTCATTGGTCTCTGTTTGGTTCCCCTGGAGATGGAGACGAGCACCATGAACAGTGAATACTGTCTGTCAAAAAGCATGAGACCACATCCCCTGACACTTCCCACTGTAACACCACTCTCACTGCTTTCTAGCTGCACAATCAGAGCAGTGTGCGAGAGTGTTCAATAGGGCTGGAGAGACAGTGAATCCTCCTACTTCTACACTGAGATCGTGAGCAGGAGGAGGAGAAAATAGGAGGGGTCGCAGCCTTTTCGTGGCTTCAAACCCCTTTTTTCCACGTGCCTCCATTTCTCACTCCCCCTCCCTCCATTCCTCTATGTTAAGGCTACAAGACATCCCCGACCTTGTCTGTCAGCTGCTCTCTCTTATGCACCCCCATCTACGTACGTCCACAGAATGACCCTTAAGACAAGTGTTGGTCCCACCCATAGTGTGCGCTTGTTGTACTGTGCATCAGCCAGCTCACCAAAAGCTAGCTGTCTGATGTTATTATGTATGCAGCAACCATCTAGCTTATCGTGACCCCTCATGATGTCAGCCAGTGGCGCTGTCACTATTGTGAGCCTGCAGATTCTAAGATGGCTGAAAATCAGGTCATGGTGGAGGTGAAGTGCTGTGCCAGTGACAAATGGGTGTCTGCAGGTCTTTTATGTGCTCATATATGTGCACATGTACACTGAGTATTTTCTAAAAAAATTTCACCCCAATCTGTTCTTTCTGATGAGCTGTTGGGTCCCATCGCCTGCTCAAAAACCTCACATTCTGTCTCTGTTTCCTTTTCTCATCCAGGGTGACAAAGTAGTCACCAGTAAAGTGCTGCCAAATCTTTTGGTGAATTTGCCATCTGTGTTTAGCAACTCTCAAGCCAATATCAAACTCTTATTCCTGATAGCTGTTATTGGACTGAGGAGTAGAAAAGTTACAGTATATTAAGTCATGCTGGCTTTATACTATACAAGCTCCTCTTTGTAAAGTCGCCCCTGTTTTCCATGGCTTGTACGTGCTGTGCTGAATTGAAATGGCTGATCAGTGACCTATTCAGATGTGTTCAGTTAGCCTGTTGTATTTCCTTCGCTCACATTTGCATGATAAAAGTGGTGTCAGGCTGAGACTTTGAAAAGGGATGTCGGTTTGAATTTCTATAAAACAAAACATATTTTTTTGAAATGAGATAACTAGATTACAATCATTGTGCACTGTGACAGAATCACAACATTTTTACTATTTAATTTAAGCGGACAATGACTTTCAACAAGCAAATATTTCATTGGACACAATACAGTGTTTTTAATCGTGCTTTTCTCCCTCATGTGTGTTCGTGTGTGATTAAATTCAATTATGCACCCTTGGGGTTTCAGACAGCACTCCCTACCCCACTGCCCTACATTGAGACAAAGTAGTGTATCAGCAAGAATATCCCTTCCTCAGCCAAAGTAGAAGACAGTATTGGTCCAAAAGACAGACGAGCTGGCAGCACTGCAGGGGAGTACTGTATAGGGATATGGGCAGCATGTAAATAAAGCAGGTTCCAAATTCATGGCTTAACAGCACCAGCCTTGGAGCTGGCTGCCTCTGCCTGGTCTTGTAACCCAGCCAACTCTCGGTCAGAGCTGGTGCAGTGTCCACAAACAGCCTCCATAAGACGAGTCATCTTTTCCAGCACTAAAGGAAATCTCACCACTTTGACAATTTTTCCAGCTACTTGAAATACGACTTTTTAGGGTGTAATGGTAGCAATAAAGAATGACAAAAAGACAGTTTTTTAGAATGTCCTCACAGGCTGACAAATGACTTTTGTTTGATGATGACCGTCTTGTTTCTTCTCTTTGTTTTCCAATCATGCCCCCTCACCACATCACCCTCCAGGTCTGCGAGTGGAGCAGGAATTGGTGACATCTTATCCACAGGTGGTGGTGGTACGGGTGCCCACGCCCTGGGTGCAGTCAGACAGTGACATCACTGTGCTGCGCCACCTGGAGAAGATGGGCTGTCGGCTGATCAACCGGCCCCAGGCCATACTCAACTGTGTCAACAAGTTCTGGACCTTTCAGGAGCTGGCTGGTCACGGGGTGCCTCTTCCTGACACCTTCTCCTACGGTAAATCAATACCTCATGTTCACCCTTTACAGTGCGTTGTGGTAGCACTAAAACCTGCAAAAATGAATTGACTGTCAGCTATTGAGTGAATTGCATTTATCGTTTTTGGAAACACTGATCAACAGTTTTCACCATTTTCTAACATTATAAACCAAACAACTAACCGTTTATTGACAAATGAATCAACAATGAAAATAAGCATGAGTTGTAGCCCTTTTAGCACCGTCTTGCTGTAACTAAGATGTCTGAAGCTGTGTGTTTCTCCATGACAATAACCAGCAAGTCAATTGATGTGTGACGCAGTCAGCTTTATTAATGTATCTGCTTCCAAGTCTGTGGACAAGTACCATCCTTGTGTTGGATGATGCCACTGCACTGTTCCTCATGTAGCGCTCTGAGCAGACTGCAATTCCCAGAGCAGAGTACATAATGGAAGTGTTACACACAAATGCGGCACTAAAAAACACCTTCTCTCTAATAGACTTGTCCATCACAGCACCCGCTGGACAATTTCTTCCTAGGAAGTCCCACAGAACAAGTCAACATAGATCCTTAATCAGTTTCTTAATGAATTACGTCCATCATGCTTAATGTTTACTAAAACTTTTACAGTCAGCTCTTGCTGCATAGGTCATTGAAATTACCTTTAATATTTAGTCAGATTAAGTGAACGTGATCACAACAGAAACTAGGTGTGAATATTGTCTTTAAGTGTGTATAAACACATTATATGGGAATATAACTGCATCATCTACAGTCAAATGGATATTAGGATAAGCACCAGCACTGCTGTGTCAGCCGACATTACAGTCACATTAGTTGCATCAGAGGCTTTAGTCCACGTGTGTCTGTATATTCTGTATCACAGAATAATAAATCAGTCAGCAGATCGCTAGTCCACTGCGGTTACTCAAACAGCACAGGAAAAAAAATCCCATTTACATACCAGGTCAAATCCTCATAGCTGTCCACTTACCCACATATATTTATCATTTTCACAATTTCTCAAACACCAGTGTTTTTTTAAACTGTTGATGAAGGCAGGCCACATGTGGATACAGCTCTCACAAAACATGCCAAGCTGCTGTTTTTATTTGTTGTAGTTAATTGTAGTCAAAGACAAAACAGAGGCTGACAAACAACGCTGCACATTTCTTCCTGTTTTCCAAAAATCCACAGTGCTGTGGTGTTTGTGAGAGCAGAAAGAGAAGGATACAGACAGAGGGAAGGAAAGAAAGAAAGAAAGAAAGAAAGAAAGAAGAGAGAGGAGGGGGTGTTTGGCCTACATTCCATTCGTCTCTCTGCACAGTAGGCCAGGCGATGCATGCAGAGCGGCTGGAGAGCTTATGTAACACAACCCCCAACCACCACCCCCACCCCCCTCCCGACGCCCCACCCCATACCCTCCTCCTGATTTTTCAAAATAAAAGATGCCTCCCTCCTGTTCTCAACCTCAGCAGCCGATGACGTGGTCGGACCCACATTTGCAGTCCACTCTCTCTCCCCCCTCCTCTGCTACCTCTGTTCTTTCTCCATCTCACTGAAATCACATGTGAATCGTTGCATCTGGAAAAACTGTGTGACATTGAGCTCACATCTGTTCCCTTGACTCAGTGCCAGATAAGACCAGACAGAAACACAAAGATGGAGAGGGAGACAGAGACGGAGAAGTGGAAATGGAGAGAGCGAGGGGAAAGAAGTTATTAACACCTCCCATTTTCTCAATCTTTTTGACACATTTTTCAATCACTTCTCAAGCCAAAGCAGAGAGAGCTGAAGCTCAGCTGTCGCTACAAGCTGCCAGCTCCTGAATCAATGTCAGATATGGTCAGCTGCTTCACATTAATGCCTCCTTCACTGACTGCTCAGTTCCAATCTCATGAATCAAGCAGGAAAAGAAGTAGAAGCTCAGGACAACACTCCCGCTGCCTCGCTGTTTTGAGTCAGTTCTGTTGCCATAGCGACAGGCTTCATCCCCTCCCCCCACCCTGTTCAGTTGGCTGTCATGTGTGAACATTGCTATCAAAACAAGGACACATTTTTAAATATATTTTACACCCCTCTCTGTGTGTTTCTCTCTGTCTGCTTTGTGTTTGTGTTCATTGGCGTTTCCCAGGAGGGCATGACAACTTCCGTAAGATGATCGATGAGGCAGAGCCACTGGGCTACCCAGTGGTGGTGAAGAATGCACGTGGCCACAGAGGTAAGACCCTCAGTCAACTGCCTTTCCTTTACTAGGTGTCAAAAAGAAATCTTCCTACTAGCAGAAGTTCCTAAACTCTTAGCTGATCTTATAACTTAAGCGATCCCAACTAGAACTGTAGACTTGATATTTCAATCAGCGCTCGTCCTGTCATCCCTTTATCTACATTTAGAATGTACAGGAGACTGCCTTTACTTCACTTTACTTGCATCTGGCTCGCTAGCTGCCTATAATGGACATGAATAAACAGGCATTAGATGTTAGCTGCGATGACTCTGAGGTATTAATTGTGTCATTACAACTAACATCAGTGTTAGCTTCTCAGACAGATTAACAACAATGGTAGCTTCTCCGTGGTTTGAGTAGCATTTCAATCATAACATGTTGGTGTTCATGTTGCTCTCTATCTTCATTGTTTTTTCCATACAAACCAAAAAACAGTTTGTGGCAGACTCTCATAATTTAGGACAGGGTCTATGACATTCCCACTTAGATTTTCCGTCCTGAGTTAGGACAGTTCTGACAAACTCCTATCCCAGTGTCAGATAGGATTGTTTCCTAAATGTATTCAGGCAACATGTTTGTGTAATAACAAAAATCCTAAACATCATCGTAAACCTAGACAGGGTAGCGTTTCAGACACATGAAGTTTCCGCACAAAGCTCCCAGCTCTGTTCACTACACCACGCCTGAAGGATCTGTACACTGCAGGCCCCTAACAGCAGCTCAGTCCACCCTTATATGAAATTCATTGACAGAGTGTTAAATGATTAGGACTGTGGTGCTGCAACAAACACAGAACAGACGCTTGTAGTGCTTCTTGCAGTATGGCTGCTAGATCAGTTTACAAATTGACCCTTGTCTCCTCATTTTGCCATAATTCGCACAGGTCTTGTATGGGAAGTTTGAGCTTTTTCCTTAACGATGTGCTTCCAGTGCCTGCTGACCCATTAGCCCTTTCCCATTCATAGTTATCGACACTTGACTGGGTCTGCCATTGTGTGAAGGAATAACAATGGACCTTGGCTAGCCTGGGCTGCCATCACAGTACATTGTTAGGGAAAGCAGCTGTTGGTCAGCCTCTAACTTCACCCTGTTTATGGAGTTCGGCACCTCAGCGGTTGCTTTCCTCTCCTCTGCGGTTGACCGTTGACATTGGCTCAAGTCCAGCCTGCCTTCCTTTTCATGAGTCATGAAGGCCTGTAAGCAAATATAGAGTTCAAATCAAAATTCTTGAGAATCGTTGGTGTTAATATTTGATTGAATTTGATTGAATTTAATCTGCGCTTCATGGCTAGTTCTTGGGAAATATTCTAATTCTCAGTATAGCATTTGCCTTTGGGTGCAAACAATATTTTAGCACCATCATCAGACAGTAGTCACATGTCTGACTGAGTCACAGGATCATAATTCCTTGTTTGTCATGTTTTTGGCTTGACTTTTGACTGTCCATCTTTACATCCTTATGATTTTGCTAAGTGTTCGCCTTGTCATCTTGTTTAGATTGTCACTTAGACACAATGTGCACAAACACACACAGAGCACATGATTTTCCCTGGTGCTGGGAACCGGGGTCAGAGTGCGTGACAACCTGGAGACAGAGCCAAAAGGTGCTAATTAAAACAGGCGTCTTCTATCCTCTGTGAGAAGCATTTCTGTGGCTGCTAAGAGGAGTGTCCCATCCATTAAATGAGAAATGGGAACTGACATGAGACTTGGTCAGCAGAAGCAGCTTCTTGTCAGCTAAACTGTGGAAGTTATCCAACACTCAGCTGCTATTACCAGACCCTGCACATTTTATTTTCATGTTTGTGTAAAAAAAGAAAGAAAAGGAAGAAATCCAGACAGCTTGATAACTAGCTCACCTTTCCTTCCTTCCCTTGTTCAGGCAAGGCTGTGTTCCTGGCACGGGACAAACACCACCTGACAGATCTGTGCCACCTGATCCGCCACGATACCCCCTACCTGTTCCAGGAGTACGTCAAGGAGTCGCATGGCCGCGATGTGCGGGTGGTCCTGGTGGGCGGCCGCGTCATTGGCTCAATGCTTCGCTGCTCCACTGATGGTCGCATGCAGAGCAACTGCTCCTTGGGTAGGCAGACCACAGAGAGTCAAAGATGACACACTGAATTTCACACCGTCACACACATAATACGGTAGTGAACTCACTGCCCCTTCCACTCATCACAGTCTGTTAGCAACAATGGCTGCACTGGAACAGAATGTCTAAAGCTTGCACTAGTCTGTTTTTAGGTGTGGTTAATTCTAATTTACTGATTATATGGATGATACTAAATCTGTCTGGAGTTGCCTTGAGTCTTGCTATGTTTTATTTTAAGTTGTGTGGTTAAATGGTCCCACTGTTCTTGTAGAACCAAAGCTGGTCTGGTCGTCGTTACGATTAGTTTCAGGAACTTTCTTTTTAAACATAGTAAAAGTAAAAGACAGGTGTTTATTTTTACCATTAGAAAACAAATTAACTACTGCTCTGTGTGACACATTTTAAATCACTGTTTCACTGGATCTCTCTAATCATTCCTGTATGTGAGGAGAATATTTCTAAAAGCATATTTCTAAATGTTTGATCAATGCTCCATCTGCTAAATAAACCAGTTTGGGGAAAGAGTGCCAGATCAACAAGCTCATCCACAATCTGCCCCAGAGACATCAGCAGTCCAGCTGATGAGACTGATCTTCAATGTCAGAGCATGAACAGTTTTGGTCTAGTGGGGCTGTAATGTGCTGTGACATATTCAGGACATCAGTCATCAGATTATTCCGCGTTTATGTAACAGATCATGTTGACAGTTCCACTAACTCTAGATAGATCGTCTGTGCTATTTGATTCATGACTTTACATAACAAAATTAGCCTCATTTATTTATTTTTTAAATTCTTTAATCGAAGATTACTCGTGATTCTTAATAAAGAATGAATAAAAAGTTGATGGAACAACAGATGAGGGTATTAACCAACTTAATGTCTCTCTGATTGTTAGGTGGTGTTGGCATGATGTGCCCACTGAGCGAGCAGGGCAAGCAGCTGGCCATAGAGGTGTCTAACATCCTGGGCATGGACGTGTGCGGCATCGACCTCCTGCAGCTCAACGATGGCTCGTTTGTGGTCTGCGAGGCTAATGCGAATGTAGGCTTCATTGCATTCGACCAGGCCTGTGGCATCGACGTGGCGGGCATTGTCGCCGACTACGCTCTGTCCATGCTGCCGAGCCGCCTCACCCGTAAGATGTCCCTGCTGTCCGTCGTGTCAAGCACCAGCGAGACCAGCAGTGAGCCCGAGGTGTGCAGCGTGCCCACTGGTGGCGGCTCACTTCCCGAGGCCGTCTGCAACATGAGCATGGGTTCCACTTCCAGCGAGAGCGACCCGGAGCTGGCCGAGCCCTCTCAGTCCTCGCCCCGCCAGTCCACGGCCCCCAACCTGCCTGATCTGCCTGACCTCCCTGATCCGGCCTACAACTTCAACACCCTCCTCGCCAATGAGATCAAGTTATTGACTGAGTGAGATTCAAGCAGCTTCATGCACTCACAAATTCATAACACGCACATACACACCTGTACGCATGGCAACAGACATTCCTTTTAAAACACATATCAATCCAAAAAAAAAATCATTCAAACACAGGATGTTAAATGCAAAACAAGAACAGAGAAACGGTACACACATGCAGAAACAGAAACACCAAAACTCCCCTAAAAGAAAACAAAGATCTGAGGCTGCTCCCCTGACTCTCCTCGCTTTGCACCTCTACTCCCAAACCCCCACGATCCAACTTAGCTTACACTGCAGCAATGTGCAGCGAGTGGGATGTAACACATATGATAACTGCCAAATTGACCTCTCCTTGTTTCATTTTTTTTTGCAAAATAGTGAGGGTGAAGGTGTTTTTTGGGGTGGGTGTGGGATTCTCAGAGAGGCATACACCTGCCGTATTTTTTATCTTTACAACGCGATATCTTTATTTAAAGAGAATCTGCAGTATGTTGTCATAAAGAAGGGGTTTCCTGCTGAGACTGTAGTCAGGGTTGGTGGATTGGAGGAGAAATGAAGTGTTGTTTTTTTTTTTCAAGTGATTAGCTCCTTTTGATAGGAAAAACATCCTCATGCTCGACACATTGTAGTGTCAGCTCCAATGTAGCAATGAAGTGCACCTGTCAGAGACAGAACAGGATTTGCATCAACTTGAGATAAAGGAATTTCACATAAAATTTACAGCGATTCATAATTTTCACTAAGACAACATGTCATATGTTGTAAATCCACCTAAACAGACTGGATACACAATGTTTTTTTTTTTAACTCTCTGATAATTAAACTGATTTTAAAATGAAGCTGTAGCCGCAACATTGACAGTGACCACGACTACATACCATTACCGCCCGTCAGGTGATGAGGTCACGGTGTCCAAATATGAAAACTTCACTGCTCACTGTGAATGAAGCAGGCTCGCGAATCTGCCCTAACATGTGCATGGTTGTAGAAACGACGAATAGCATTTCTGTTAAAGAGTCACAACCTGGAGTATAAACATGAATTGAGTGCCATTACTCGATTTTTAATTCTACATTCCTCGATAGCTTGTTTGGTTAGCCTTACCAGCAGCAGCAGCACTCTTCTGCTTTTTATAATTCATCAATTGTCTAGCACTTTATGAAAAAACAGATGCATTTTCTTTTTCTTGCTCAGATGAAACACGAGACAGTGTGTGAACAAAATATACCTCAAAACAGTGACTTCTCACTGCCATAGGATGAAGTAGATATTCAAACATACAATACATATCAGCCAGGATCCTTGTGGTTTTCAAATGGCCCTGATACACCAGGTGTTCCTTCCCTTCTATGTCTAAGAGCTAAAAAGTAGTTTGTGTATTATTTTCTATTTCTTTCTTTCTTTCCTTTTTTTTTTTTTTAGGTTTTTTGTAAATATTTAGGTAGTGAATTAGCTTCAGCGCATACTAGCATCCAGCTGTTGAAACTGGAACGGCTTAAATTACTGCCAACGTTAAAATCTTCATAAGCTATTGTGGACAAACATGTTTGTACAGACCTGCAATATTGAAAGGTTTAAACTGAAATTTGGTGCTAACATTTCTAGATTTGATTAGATGTGATTTCTCAGTCATATGATTTGTAGATTTTACCTTTTTTTAATGTTTTCACCTTTTTTGGGGATAAAAAAGAAGTATCCTAACCCACAAAATATGTTGGCATGATGTACAAATAAATAATTAAAGCTATATTTTTGCAGTCTCTTTGAATAGAATGTTAATTTTTATTTCCTTAGAGAAGACAGTAAAAAAAAAAAAATCCAGGGATTTCAGCAGCCAAGAGCTTTTGCTTATGGTTTTTTTTGTTCCTGTCACTTTACCTCCAGTACGCCTTCTGAAATATCAACATACAGGTTCATTAAGAATCATTTACAGCTCCGATCAAAAAGCACAAATGTAAACCCTAAGTTGTTCCACATAGTGACGTTCATGTTTCTGTTGAAAACAACTCAGGGAAGCAGCCTGGATCTCATCCCTGAACCCCCACAATCCCTCCCTCCCCCACCAAGGCACGACATATCCATCTAAGCGAAAGACATGTCAAAAACAACACAACACATATCTAGCGGCAGACAAAAAGTTACACAAACAACAACGAAAAAAAGGTTGTAAACTACAGTATAAGACAATGTGGTGTATACCATGGTTAACATGCACTTTTTTTCCTTGCTTGTTTTATATTGTTCCTTGTTTTCTTCCTAATTTATGGTATTTTTAAAGAGAAAAAAAAAAGTGGTTTGTGTGCACTAATATTGTCTTAATAAAGTGAGACCGCTGTGAAGCTTGATTTTATTTCCCTTTCTTGTGGGCCGAATTTACTGTCTGGAATCCGAGGGGCCTGCTCGAGGGTGCCAAACCTAAACCCACCAGACAACAGGAAAGGCAGCTTTTGTTTAAAGTCTGCTGTCAAGTGATCACAGTGGCTCCACTGAGAGGACAACAACATTTACACTACTGTGATGTTGTCCGGTATCTATATAATGAAAGTATCTGACAAACAAACTGTGAAATCCGCTGACGTCGGCTCTCCTGACATGCAAGGGCCGGTGGGCTTCATCATTAGCAAGTCACATCCCAGTCCCAGCTATCTCTAGTCGTCGTCGTCCCCTTTTTTGTCTTTGTATTGAAGCCTGTGTCATTCGACATTGTGTACATCAGTCTAAATCAAAGATCACATATCCTTTCAAGACATCATAAAGCCAGCCATAGGAAAGACTGAAATGTTCATTTATCTCTCACAGCCCGTTATTTAAATCTGTATTTTCTACATATGCAGACAGCACACATCTAGCCATCGAAGGTTAATTTAACTGTGCCCTAACAACTCTGAAAATGCCTTCTCATTGTCTGATTTCCTTTGGGAGAACTGATCTGAGTCAAGGTTCCAGTTCAGGTGGGTTTTCATTTTGCTTTGTCTTTTATAGATCAAAGCGGATAAAAGGTATGGGAGCTACTGAAAGAAATGGATGCAACATGCTAGTGACGCAAGGAAGGAAGAAATGTGTGTCAATCATGAAATGATGGAAAGTGTATTGGTCCGTGTGGTGCTCGGCAGGCCTGGAACAAACATGTAGGGACCTCTGGACTAGTCACTGTGTACACAACAGAGCACAAGGTTACTATTTAAATCCAAACTGCTGCTAATGTATATTTGGCTCAAAAATTTAAAAAGGGAATATACGGAAATCCAAGTGTTTCCATGTTTTGCTGCCTCTCAACACATAAAAATGAATCTGAATGCCAAAAAACAAACTCTTTGTTGTACAGTATAATTCAGTACTAATAACACTAGTAGTGAGATGATTTTAAAAGTGATTCTTTGTTTTGATATAATGAATAAATGTTTCAGAATTGTATATAATATGTAGGATTTCACTGCGGCCGTCAGGTTCATTTTATGTCGATGTGTTTTAAAACGAGCCTGAGGTTTGCGTAAAGGTTTACAGCATACTTTGATCTGCAGGAGGAAAATGCAATGTTTATGCTTCAGTGACATAATGCAGCTCTCTGTTGATGATGCATAGACATTAGGAAATCTTTAATTCTATCTGCGTATGGTGGATTGATGAAGAGGTTCTGGACTGCTAGCTATGAGAAAATCAGAAACATTGCATAGAATTACAAAAAAAAAGGTTTTTAGCAAACGCCCTCACCACGATTCTGTTCTGTATCATTATGACAGTGTTCCAAACTGAATCCCCAAATCATGTAATTCACAAATGTGCAAAATGATGTAAATATATATCCCTCTCTTTTTTTTTTTTTAGATTAAAATAAAGATGAGTCATTATTCAAAACCAATGAACATGTCCCCTCTTTCTTTTACTGCTTTTATTAAACATTTTCATATTAACATTTGTCTCATGTGCTCAGAGTACAGATGTCACTTTACGGTCCCCAGTATTTTGTCATTATCTGGTTACATCAGTTCACAACATCTCTACACTGTATAAGTAAAAAATGCTAGTTGCTCCCAGCTCAGTGGTTTCTACATTTACACCGGAAGAAACCATTGTGGGGTTAAATCAGCGGTCCTGATGGAGTGGGTACTGGACAGGTCTGGAACAGGTACCGCGACTAGTCCGAACCAGGCTGTGGTTCTGTCTGCAGACTCTGCACCAGCTGCAGCAGGCCCTGGATGGGCTCTGTCAGGTCATGGTTTGGTATCAGCTGGCTGGCCTGCAGGGCCTCGCTGCAAAATCCCAGTGCCTGGCAAACAAATACAAACGGAAACAAACACAGCAGCTGCAGCTGTTAGACTCTCCTGAGAGAGTAAAGCTGACTTATATAATAATATCAGTGGAAATTGGACTGCAACCCGGTCAGCGTGGCTTAACCCACTTTACCTCCTGACCACCTGATCTGCTCGGCTGTAATGATTGTCCTTTATCATTTGGAACTGAGGGAAAATAAGGATAAAACCACGAATGCTAACCCAGTGATGGAAACATGCCAACCTCAATGTGGATTTCATTGAAGTTTGCAGTGGAGTCCATGGAAATTCCTTTGGTTTCTTCGGTTTTGTAGACAGCTGGGAATGTGCAGTGTATGTGTGTTACTCAGGCGTTCGGTGTGTTATCTACCCACAGCTATCTGCGGTGATTACAGGGCTGATACAGTAAGCCGTGGGATATTTGGTCCTTCCGTGCAACAACACATTGAATCACAGGCTAAAAAAAGTGAAGTAATTCCACCACAATTCCCTCAAAGTAACGTCCTAATGGTAACAACCGTACGTACTTACAACTGTACGTACTTAAAATGCGTCCCTGGCACTTGCAACCCACAATGGATCGATGACGTGGACAAGAACTTGTGCAACTTCAACCATAACAAGAGTAAGTGGTCATCAAAACTCCACGTCTAGTTTTTTTCTAATACTTTGCACTTCAATAAACATAAGAGAAAAGAGACAGCTGGTCTGAACAGTACACTTGTGGTTGGGTGGTACAGTGTGAGTAAATCATCTTTCGACCGGAGCACACTGACCCACACATACGCCCATGTCAGGCAGCCTCCACCCAGCAGAAAGAATCCCTCTACACAGAGCTTCTTTCAGAACTGACCCTACACACACATGTCCATGTGGAAGAGGGCAAACAAAAACTCAACTTCACTGTGGAGATCAAAGATACTCTTCAATCATCTAGAACAGCTTTCAGGCTAGTTAAATTAGGCAGACTTCTGACGTCTGATGCAGCTGTTGGTCAGGTCGTCTTTCATCCAGATACCAGTGTTGTGAAATGTATTTGTGTGACTGTTTGGCTCTTGTTATGTGTTTATTCTTTGCTGGGACGAGGCGATGCGCGCTTAGCTTAGATCTCATCCGACCCACTGAACTTAGACCCTGACAAGGTGTTAAGTCTGCGGCAGTCACGTCTCTGGTGCGTGACTTCCTGTACAGACAGTGTGGAACAGACAAATTCACTACATCATTACTGTCTCATCCCCTCAGCTGGCTTGAAATACTGCAGAGATCTGCTCATCCGGCCTCCAGTGGTATTAAACTGGAGGTCAGAGAGCCGAGACGGTCGCGTGAACTCGAGCTAATTCAAACCTCATCTTTGCGGCTTTTCCAATTAGAGATAATCCCGTGTTGACGGCCCTCTAAAGGGGGTAATGGGGAAATGTGTCACTGTGTCAGACTGAACCTTTAATGCCTGGTGGTCACCTCACCTTGAGATAGTCTCCTCCCAGGAAACACAGCATGGCCAGGCAGTGGGCCACCAGTGCAATCTGAGCAGAGTCCTTTCCTGAGTGATTCTGCTCAAACTCCAACATGGTTCGTAACATCTCATCCACCTCGACTCGCTGTGCATTGTCTTAATGAAAGTCGTGGATAGAGACAGATGTGCAAATGTCATTTAGCTTTAACAGTACATAGTAAATACACTTAGTAATGGGAAAAAAAAAACCAAAAACACAGTACTTATGCATTTGACATAGACCAACACAAACCAGATCTTCTGTCTAGATGGTGTAAGCATCCTTCCCTTCCACACCCACTTCCGGTAAACATCACGAAAGCCTGGAGAAATTGCACTGCAGCTAACAGGCTTAGCATCATATGTAGGCCAGCAGCTGCGATAGGGGGTAGCGGTGCGGATGTTGCACAGCCAGAGATGTGTCAGCACTGGTCTCTAGTCAGCCCTAAGCATGGTCGTGTAAATCTGGGCTTTAGCCTTTGGATTGCACAGCAATGCAGCCCAGCTAAATATAGTACTGTTGACCTTATTTCTTCGGTGATACGACGACGGATCCCTCTACTGTTTAGCGGGAGGAGCAAATGATGGATTTGTGATGTCATTGTCTGATTCCGCGCTGTTTGAATAGTATGGTAGAAGTGGATAGTTGGATGAAGCCTAAATGTATGGTTTTACATCGTTTATTCTGGTTTATACGGTTCTATATCCCACTAACTGTGCATATTTAATGTGATAACGCATACCGTAGGAGGGCTCAAGCGACATGTCAGGATCCTGCATATTCTGCATGTGGGTCTCGAGGTGTTTGGTCAGATGATAGTGCCAAGTACGAGCCACCTACAAAGGAACAACAGAGGACATACCACGAAACGCATAAACCAAAACAAAACTGGTCAAATTGTCATAACATCATCACATCTTGTCTTTTTAAATTCTACCTCAGAGTACAAGGAACAAGCAACGGGCACCTTCCCCTGTTTGGCAAACACATCAGCCATGAGATAGTAGCCACCACAGGTGACGGTGCTATCCAGACCATACGCTTCGCTGGCAAAGTATATCTACAAAGACATCAGAGAAGAGGTCAATCCATACTTTAAAATATACTTAAATTATCCTTTAAAGTGTTAAGTGCAGATACAGAGTCGTGGCTTCCTTCATAATTCGACACTTGGCGTACTGGAGCCATTTCTTGTGCGTGTACTAATAATGACACACACACACATCATTTGCAAAGTTAAGCAGAGCTGCCTCCAGGTTTCCAGTTGCCGTGTGGAGGCGGCCCAGACTCCTGTACAGCCGATGGTGGACTGTGTGACCACATTCTGGGCTCTTCAACACCACCCACTCTGCCTGGGATAGGAGCTCCGCCACCATGGTCAGATTACCCAAACCTGGAAAACACAAGTGCAAATACACACACACTTCGACAGTGGTACATTAAACGTCCAGGAAAGAGAAAAGGGGACGGTTTGGGCTGGAAAAAACATTTTTCATTCCTTGCTCACCCGTGTTGGCCTCGGCCAGCAGCAGGTAGGCAGGGACCAGATGGACAGAACGGGGGCCGTGGACGTCTATGGAGCAGCGAAGGCAGAACTGGGCGGCGGGCAGAGCCTCCTGGTGTTTGCCCTCAGACAGCTTCCTCTGAGCCACAAGCTTGCAAATCTCAATCAGCTCTGCCTAGTTGAATAAACCAAACCCACTGAACAAGTCAGATTGCTTTCACCCCAATATCAATTCATCAAACTCCTCCTCCAATGATACCGCAGAACAATTCAGAGGACTTAACCCCTCTTATTTACAGAAAATACTCAGTATTAGCCTTTGTATAACTGGAGGAACATCCATGTAAAGAAATCTCTTCTCTCTATTTCTTCCCAAACAACAGCCCAGCTGTTGCTCTCCCTCTGTCTACTCTTTCTGTGCTTTGTTTTTAGACAGTGCATTCTACCACTTTATTGTGCGCTCCAGGTTTGGATTTGGCAACTTAAGTCGTATGAAATTAGGATGGCTACATCTAAAAAAAACTGCCAGCTAAACACTAGACCATTTAGAACAGACATGATAAACAGAGGAGGAACATTCAAAACCTCTCACGGCCTCGGGATATGGTACACCTCATGTTCATCTTTGCGTTTGCCTTGACAGTGAGAGATGTAAACTACATTCAAAACACGACGGCGACACTGTGCTCCCATGCGGTCCTGACGCATCACACACACCCTCACCTTTTTGAGTTGCATTTCAATGCGACCCGCCTCCTGGAGACTAGAGAGTGTTTTGGTGCGTATGGGAACGAGCAACGGACAGATTCGCTCGTGGATCCCCACCCAGTCAGCCTGCTGGTGCTCTGCATGACTGAGGAATACAAAAAAAAGGAGAAAAAAAAGGGACTGTTATATTGCTAAACTGACTCCCTACATTAGTTTCCTCTCTCCCTTAGATCCACAGATTCCCCATGGCTTTGCGTGAAACTTCCGGTTTTCATGCGTATGAGATTTCCCCTCTGGCTACAATGTGGCTGATTTTGGCTCAGGAATCAGGCCGTCGATCAAAAAAAAAACAACCTCTGTTCCCTGTTCTGACCCGCAACTCGTACTGTAAGAGCAGAACTGCAGCAGCTCTGCAGAAATGTGTTAAAAAGTGCGGATCTGGCCGGCTTGAAATCGTGAAACGTTCCTTCACAACATATCAGCGGTTTTTGAAGTGCTAACATTTCTGAAGCAGAGCTTCTGTCCCATGTAGAAAATATCATCCGAGTGCACAGAGGGCATACCAAATTGTATGCCATTACATAACTGGTCTGTAATTTAGTTCCTCTGGCTCTCCTCTCCTGCACACTTCTGTGGAAACTGTCTTAGTTTTTCCCTGTGTTATTTTTTATTTTTTTTATTTTTTTTTGCATGTGTGTTCCCTCCTGTGTAATTTAGCTTCTTGAGACAGAAGCAGCGAGCAGGCAGTGATCTGGCCACGTCGCATCAGCAGCACTGACATAGCTTGTATGTGTATGTGCGTGTGCGTGTGTGTGTGTGTGTGTGGGTGTGTATGATAGACGCACACAAATCATGGGGTCTTGTCAGGACACTGGGCCACTGCACATTCTTGTCTCTGCAGAGCTTCCTTTACGTAATGCCCCTCAATCTGCTTGATAATAAACAGTAACCACACACATACGTCTGGATACTAGCAGTTTGCCAGCAGATTAATAATATGGTACGGCTTATTACACCTTCAGCAGACCACTTCACCCTTAATGTAACAGGTTTATAGGGCTTGTTTCCAAACAAAGAAAGCCGCTCCGAAGTCAGTAAAAGGCATGTTGCTGCGACAAATAACAAAAGCTACCTCAACTCCGAACTGGAAAAAATGTATAATCTGCTTCTCTTTCCCCTCTATCCCTATTTCTGGGGTACAGTTGAATGACACTGTGGGCTGCGATTCTTCATCTAATTCAAGAAATGTGCTTGACTTGTGTTTCATTTTCACAGGCTGAGAGGGAAGCAAGCACAATAAGCTCCCTTTAAGAGACTGGTTTTAGTGGCTCATCCCTGTAAATCCCTGCAGGGAGGGATGTCACCACATGCTCCTCTTCACTCCCCACACTGTGCCAGGGAGGATTTCACCCAGCAGCACCATCTTATGATCTGTTATTGAGTCTGTGGAGATGTCCAACAACGCCAGGGGGGGACGTTAATGCTGGCTCGCATAAAAAGAAAAAAGGCTGATGTTGGCCCTGCTAAAATGCTCAAAAGCGGCACAAAAGTCACATGAACAAAAAAAGAAAAAAAAAAATCGCTGTGGTAATTTCATTTCCAGCTGTTCCTTTCCCCCTCAGACGACACAGTCACATGAGCGCTCCTCATGCCGACGTGTGCTGTGATTTATGCTGTGGGGAAAATGTATCGAACACTGCCACCTACCGTCCAAACTGCGCACATGGCTCGAGTAGGTCCATACACGCAGCAGGACAAACACAAGACTACCATGTGTGGCATTAGGAGATTTGCTGCTTTCAAGAATAATTAGTCTAGCAGCCATTAGCGGCCCTGACGTTGCGTGATAAAACAGCTAAGCTAACAAGTGAGCTAAGCTAAGCTAAGCTAAGTCAGTCTTACCAGTAAAAGGTGACCCGACACTCGGTGCACTGCAGGTGGGCTTCTCTCTGACAAAGTTCACACAACTTCACCATTCCTTTGGGTAAGGCAAGAGGAACTACATCGGATGTTGCGCCCACAACTCGGGGTTTAGCCTCCATTATAAGAAGAAAGTCCGTATGGGGTGGTAAAATACACGACAGTTGGCTTGGTTTTCCAACAAGAAATTTGCTAATGAAGCTAACATGCGCTGATGAGAAACCACGGGTTTACAGTCACTATGGCAACGACCTGAGACGTTCCACTTCCTGCTGGTAAAGCACGACACGACCGTATTGAAGGCTTACAGCACGTAAATACTACTTCTACTACTAATAACTGTAATAATAATAAAAACAAACTTATTTGATTTCAAATGTAACATTTATTACCAAATATGACAAACAAAATATATGGTAGCAATGATGGACTTTTGTTTCTCTGTGTGATATGTATGAAAAGCAGCTACTACATCTCCTGATATCAGCTTTAGGTACAAAAATATACTTATTTCCAGTTTGCTCTCAACAGCAATTAAAAAACATCATAGGGCCTACAGAACGAACAAAAACAACAACAACAAAAACACTGCTTTGGTATTTTCCATCCAACAATCTTGTCCTAAAACAGAAGGTGAGCATTATATATATATGGAGGATTCATTGGTTGCAGCAGAGCTAGCCCATTATTTTTTGGTAATTCTTCCACCAACCATGTGTCTGCCATTCAAAAACACAATCACATTATCCAAAGCAAAGCAAACGTGGCTGGAGCAAAAAACTTTTTGTATTAAACAAAACGTCATATCACTTTATTTATTTATTTTCCAATTCTGCTCTTGACATTGTTTTCCTTTTTTCTGGTCACTCTTTCTTACGCAAGTGGATGTATATGATCCCACTGCACAGCAACAAGGGGACACACACCCAGGCCAGGATGAAGCAGTAGCCAAAGTGTCCTGAAGTCAGCTCTCTGGAGTCCTGGAGGATTTCCTTATTGTGTAACGTGTAGATGAGAGCTGCAGAGAAGGCCGTCAGCCCTGCGAAGAAAAAAAGAAAAAGGAAATATGATTGTTTTAGGAGCAGAGAGCGTGAAATGTTTTCCAGTGTTTGTTACCTGGCACATTTAATACATCTGTTGATTAATGTCATACATATTAGAGTGATAGTAATAAATGCTGCTCTTTCTTTGTCACAGAAAAGGTGATGTTGGTATGGAATGCAAAATCTGTTGTAAAGTTTACATTACTCACTCTATGGACTTTCAGAAAACAAAGGTATGTCACTTTGATGGGGTAACATTTTGATCTCAATGGGCCTCAGATGTTTACTTGATCTGCCATGTTACACAAATGTTCAGTAGTGGAAGGTAACAGTTTATCCAAGTAATGTTTGTACAAATTTGAGGTTTCTTTACCCGAGAACTCCTTTTTGTATAACATATTACCTCTACATCTCAGAGGCAGATATTGTACTTTTCACCGCACTACATTTATCTGACGGCTTTAATCACCAGTCACTTTTCAGAATGCAATTTTCAGTAACTTCCTTTCCGGTGAAAAAACATGTATTTTTAAACGTGTTGATTTTGAATGTTGATGTTAAACTGAAGGAGTACGTGTTCCTTTGTGGAGTGAGAAAATTCTCCTACTGCTCAATCAAAAGAACCTGTTTAAAAAAAACTCTTAGATACGCTTGAAAATGCACCAACATGATGCTGACTCGTGGTTCTAACGGGATAGTGATGCTACAGACATTTGGTGAAGCTGCCCAAATATATAAAGTAGTTAAAATGAGCTCAACCTTAGAAAAAAAAGAAAAAAAAAACTGCTGTAAAATTAATCAGAAACGTCACTGCAGCAGTAATATTAATCCAGAAAGATCAGACATAATAGTAAAACACAAACAGGGATAATTTATCTGCAGATTCAGTGCTTGAATTTGACTTATTATACTAAGATACTTTTTAAGAAGGGTTTTAAATGCAGTGCTTTTACTTATAGTGGAGTTTTCCAGTGTGGTATTAGTAATTGTGCTTAAATAAAATATCTGAATAGTAACCCACTGCGAATTAGTTAGCCATTATCAAGAGTAAACTAAATGTTTAGCCATTGAACTCAATGATTATTAAACAGTACGTCTTGGTGGCTTTCATTACCAAGTTATCTAACAGTACAAATGGTAGAAACGTACAGAAATGCATCGAGTTTCAGGTTCTTCCTCACCAACAAATGAAAAATAGAATTATCCAGTACTGCTGTATCTAGAATATAGAGGGCCCAGTTTCTAAACAAGTAGCTTGTTTGCAACCGTGGACATGGTTCGACATGTGGTTTCTAAGAGCAAGCGTCGCCCCTTCTCAGATGGTCCCACCAGGCAGGCGCATTGCTTCACTCCACTGTTACCTGCAAAGACCTGACACAGCCCGGTGAAGTAGAAGAGTCCGCCCTTGGACATGGTGAACAGCTGACCCAGGAACACCAAGAAGGAGACGGAGGAGAAGACCACCGAGAGAACCATCAGGACCTGCACTGCCTGGAGCCACTCTGAGGAAGGAGAACATCCCCACATGCATCCAAAACGCCAGCCTGCAAGTTATTTTTGCGGACGTGAAACCAGAAAGAAACAGCTGCTCACCGGTTTCTTTGGAGGACGCGCACAGCCAGCTCTCTGTGAAGTTGTCAAACCTACAGTTGTACCACAGGTCTGAGTTCTCCAGGCCTTCCCACTCCCACCAGGACTGTAAAAGAGAGATTAGACACGACGCACACAGCTGGACATGTTCACCTTATGAAATAATAATCAAGAAACAAACATCACGTCTTTAATTAGAATACTACCTTCTCCATGGTCGCAATGAACAGCATTGCCAGTGTGATGAGGTGCAGCAGGGTCACAAACATGAGCAGGTACGCCATTTTCAACTGCCTGCCCAAAACAAACAGCACAGTTTTAATTTGGGCTTCCCGTATCCAGCGTAGCAGCTTGCAAGGAAATAGTGTGTGACCAGCTTAACAAGCCGGTTGGTTCCACAGTGAAATTCAGTGTTGGGAACGTTCCTGCTTTTCCCTGAAACATAAAGTGGAAAATCTGAGTGTCTGAACAGAGTATACTCTGTGTTGCGTAAGACTTCAAAACAGGGAGCAATGAGTTATTTCTAAGGCTCCTCTTTGACTGGCCTGTGCGAGGCTACAACAAACCTGTAGAGAACCTGGGCGGGCCGGCTCAAATCTAAACATGTCCAAAATATTTACCCAATTGACCTGTC